>CAXKVI010000012.1:331486-829890 GCA_964058755.1 Campiglossa producta
AGACAGGGCGACTCCCTTTCGTGCGATTTCTTCAATCTGATGCTGGAGAAGATAATTCGAGCAGCAGAGCTAAACCGCAATGGTACAATCTTTTACAAGAGCGTGCAATTGCTGGCGTATGCCGATGATATTGATATCATTGGCCTTAACAACCGCGCCGTAAGCGCTGCCTTCTCTGGACTGGATAAGGAAGCGAAAAAAGTGGGTCTTGCCGTGAACGAGGACAAGACGAAGTATTTGCTGTCATCAAAGAAAGAATCGGCGCACCTGCGCCTTGGCAGCCATGTCACTGTTGATAGTTACAAATTCGAAACTGTGAGGGACTTCGTCTATTTGGGAACCAGTATCAACACCGAAAATAATATCAGTCTAGAAATCCAGCGGAGAATCACTCTTGCCAACAAGTGCTACTTTGGACTGAGTACGCAATTGAGAAGTAAAGTCCTCTCTCGAAGAACAAAGATCACGCTCTATAAGTCTCTCATCATACCTGTCCTGATGTATGGCTCAGATTCATGGACAATGTCAAGAGAAGATGATATGGCCCTTGGAGTATTTGAGAGAAAAGTTCTCCGGAAGATTTATGGTCCTTCCCGTGATGCCAACGGCGAGTATCGAAGGAAATTTAACGATGAGCTGTACCAGCTCTACGCAGATCTGACCATAGTCCAGCGAATTCAAGCCGAAAGACTCCGCTGGCTCGGCCATGTTATGCGAATGGACAAAGAAGCTCCAGCACAGAAGGTTTTCCTATCGTCGCCTGAATTCGGCAGCAGAGGAAGGGGGAGGCCTCGACTGAGATGGAAACAACAGGTGGAGGATGACTTGAACTCCCTTGGGGTTTCCAATTGGCGTCAGTTATCGTTAAAAAGGAATGACTGGCGTGCTTTGATATGCAACAGCCAAAATCGCTTAGGCGGTTAAGCGCCAATAAATGATGATGATGATATACTAGTAGGAAAAACACTGGCTATGACAAAACAAGATGGACGTATACCGGCAAGAGTATTAAATGAGTTCAGATCGCCAATCAAGCTTTCAAAAGGACCTATACTGGGACAATGTCAGGAGGTTGCGGTGGTTATAAATTGTGAGCTGCTTCAGGAAGATATTTCTAGCAGCAACACTAATCTTTCAGATGATATCACGGCGTGGACGCAAGGGCTTGAAGAAGACCACCAGAATAAGGCAAACCAACTTCTACAAAGTACTCTAGCTTATTTGACAAGGCTGGCTCTAACCCAGGTCGAACCAATGTAGCATCGAATTGATACCGGTGATGCGAGACCTATCCGCTAAGCTCCTCGAAGTGTTCGATTGGCCAAACGCCAAGTAGTAAGATAAATTATTCAGAAAATGAGTGGCAGCGGTGTGATCGAACCATCAGCTAGTCCATGGAGAGAGCGACGACGGAAGGGGAAGGGTACCGCGTTACCTGTGCTCGGCAACACGCTTTGTGTTGTCATTCTTCGAACCTTCGTTATATTAGCTACAATTTTAAATTGCTTAGTTTCTCAATTTTTTGTCAAATTCGGTCTAATATATTAATAAACAGCAGAAATCAGCTACTTAGCAGAATAATTTCTAAAAATTTGTGATAAAAACAATTTTTCATAAAAAAAATCTGCAATCCCTTGCCTGTGTATGTAGAGCATCAGCAACACTTCAGCAACACCAAATGGGAATTGCTGATAAAAGCAACACGAGTTGCTTCTGTTTGAATATAAATGCAGTATACGGACAATTCTAAAATCAAAAAAAGAAGTATCAGGATTGATAGACATGGTCAAGGTGAGTATAACTACAAAATTTGTGGGCAAATGACCATAACAGGAGATACGGAATATGAGTATATTATTAGGCGTGCATATTTATGCAGAATCATACCACTTTTTTGAATATTGTTGATTTTGCTCTACCTATGGTGTGTACTTATTTATCAATTATGAATGGTTCTTATTGGAGTTTAGCTCGAAAATTGTTTCTACCTGCTGTACTTTTTACTAGTACTAGGGCATTCTAATTTTTGATGTTACGAAATTTTATGAATTTTGATACTTAGAGAAAATTGATAAAGATTTACACAGCGATGGATACCATGACGCGTTTCGGAGTTTCCAGGCTCCACATCAGATGGCTTTTCGGACACAGAACTACTGTGTCTGCACCGAAGCGGTGAAAGCAATTGCTTTTAACAAATCAGCTACGATACCCTGAAGTATTTCTTAGTCAACTTTCTTATAAGCGTGCCAATTACATAAATTTATACATAAGGCGTGGTGTGTACTTATGTATCAATTATGAATGTTTCTTATTGGAGCTTAGCTCGAAAATTGTTTCTACCTGCTGTACTTTTTACTAGTACTAGGATATTCTAATTTTTGATGTTACGAAATTTTATGAATTTTGATACTTAGAGAAAATTGACAAAGATTTACACAGCGATGGATGCCATGACGCGTTTCGGAGTTTTCGGGCTCCACATCAGATGGCTTTTCAGACACAGAAATACTGTGTCTGCACCGAAGCGGTTAAAGCAATTGCTTTTAACAAATCAACTACGATGCCCTGTAGTACTTCTACTTCAACTTTCTTATAAGCGTGCCAATTTCATATCTTTAGACATAAGGCCACGACATATTTTTCATACGATACATGGAATATGAGTATATTATTAGGCGTGCATATTAATGCAGAAGCACACTGGGGTTTTTCTATTTGCATTCCTTCATACCAATTTTTGTGTATTGTTGGTTTTGCTCTACCCATGGGGTGTACTTATGTATCATTTATGAATGTTTCTTACAGCTTGAGCTTAGCTTGAAAACGGTTTCTTCCTGCTGTACTGTTTACTAAGGCTAGTGTGTAAGTATAAATGCATTTAAACATTTTGATATACTTTCACACAAATATGATAAGGTGCATCAGCATATCTATACAATTACACTAGCCCTGTTTTCATTTTCCCGAGTTCATGACAACGCTCTACTGGCTTATATTTAATTTTCATATATTTCATTTACTCCTTACACCACTGGCTTTATCTGCCAAAATAATTTGTCACATTTGTCAAATTCTAATATAAAAAAAATTAAAAACAACATATTGCCCAATAAAAATTTTCGCGCTAGTTCAGAACTGTTTGCTTCTCAGTGGCCAGAGGTTATTTCTCAGCATCACCCTAACTTGAGAATCATGGCTTTCTTGACTACAATTAAATTTTTTTTAAGCCAAGTTGATGAAAAATACTTTTCAACTAGTCTTCAAATCAAATTATATACTTGTTACGTATGAATGCACTCAATATGAATTTAAGCTTAAAACACCTCTAATAAATACAAATTTCATACTTGTTTCCTTATATTTAGTTCGAACAACTTTCATTTTTTCTTATAGTTTGAAAATTTGTATGGTTGGTATGTCTCCAAGGCTGGAGAAAAGGTAAAAAATTATGTTGGAGATCAATTTGACCACTTCGAAGTTCCCAATAGTTGAAAAATATCTGTGGCAACCAATTAAAGTAACTTAATTCGACCTTTGTTCAAATTTTAAAGTAACTTTAGTAAATAAAAAAATGTATTAGTTTGGGAGTTTTTTTTAAATTTCACCTTAATAAACTTTCACATATTTTTCTATCTCGCGTTAGGTTACTTTAAAAAAATGGCACAGATAGATTTATATTTTTATGTTTATAATACATTTCTTCTAAGGCCGGAAAAAATATTTTTTTGATGTTTGTTGGGTGTTGCCCTTTTCAAATGTGTTTGACATATATTTTTGTAAAATTAGTAAACAAAAAATAAAAACAAAAGAAAATCGAAAAACTGAAATTAGTTGGTTACTGCAGTGTCGCTCCCTAATCAATTTATTCAGCGGATCCCGCCAGGGAGATTTGAATAAGGCACTGATTAAAATTTTTATTCTGTTCACTGTTTTTTGAAAAATAAACATTTGACTTTTTTGAAATTTCCAGGCTTCTGACATTTTTCTTTGCACTTTCCAGTGCCCCATTCACAATGATACTATTTTTTTACTTTTCAACGTTGCACAGCTCTGGTCATGAGGTCGGTTATTGCATTAGCGCTTTCAACTCAACGCGCTTATATCATCTTGGTAGGTTATTTTTTGTTGTTGTTTCCCATGTATTTTGACGACCTACCCAGCGTTTTTCGTGAAGTCGGGAAAACGAAAACACGGCTACTAGTAGAAGCGACCGCTCCTCAAATAAGATAAGAACACACAAGATCGTCAAGCATAAGTATATAAAACCATACCATTAATATTCACAGGGAGTATTTTATCTCCAAAATAGAAACACTTGAGAAGTAGTAAAAAGGCAATAAAAGCAACAAAGGCCAACTGATCGTAAAACTATGATTAGAATGAGTCCCTTTTTTGATTGCCCTTTTGTTACTTCACACAAACGAATATTTTAAAATAGGAACATAGATTTAAGATTTTGTTTATAAACCTTTGTACATATTTTAATAAATCAGAAGTCCTTTGACTCTCACGTGTAGTTTTACAAACTCTCAACTCTTCAGTTTTTTAATTGTACCAAACTGATCAACTTCCCCCCACCAGTGGTAAGGGCTTGTTCAGAAATAAAATAACATTTTGGTCCATACCATACTTTGAGCCGTGTCTATAAAATACAAATACATTAAATGTATGTCAACTACTTTTACTTAATTAACTAGAAATTAGTTCTAAGATACAACCCTAGCCGAACACAGCAAGCGGATGGTGTAGTGTGTTCGGGTGTACAGTAAAGATGACACTTGTGAAGGGAAACGATTAGAAGCAAAGAAACGAAGTAAATACAAAAAGTTAAGCGGCAAATCATTGTACTTAGGAAAAGTAATAAATTGCAAATTATAAGCTTTAAATGTCGTTTCTCTTTATAGGTAAATTATTTAAGTAAATAATTGTATAATAGTCAATATTTAAATAATATAAACCCTCTTATAGAGTTTATATTTTTCTTGCTGCGTTAGGGGGATCGAGTTAAACAAACATTACAAAACGACATTTTTGCTAATAACAACAACAACAACAACAACATTTTTGCTAACATTTGAAGAATGTTGAAGCTTAAATTCGAATTTTTGGTAAAATCTGCTGAAGACGGAAAAACGAACATAATCGCTATAACCAAAATCACCACAAGTGATGATAGAACTTTTATAATACCAGCAGAATTGCAGCCAGCAAGTTTACATGAAAAATTAAAAGAGACACCAACTTATACAAAAATAAAAAACACATTAAAAAAACACACCAAACAAGAAAAGTGTGGATAAATGTAACGGAAGAATTAGCCGGAATTTATATGGATGATGATGGAAATATGCAGTTCAAAGATTATTTTCTTGAAGAGATAACACCAACAAATCCCAGTGCAGGTATTTCAGAGGAGTCGCTATCGAAAGTTTTAGAGTTTTACAAAAGAAAAATGAATACCCTAATTTCAAGAAAATTGCTGAAAATTTTCTTTTAGAAAAATTCTCAACCAAAAACTCAAATGCATAACAATGGATGACCATATTTGAAAGTAAGTGCGACCGCTTTGACATATGTAAATATGAGGATAAAATCCAAGACTTGAGACTTGCTTGGATTGGTACAGCTCTATGCTTATTAAATTATCGATAGCTTCTGAATGGGGAAAGTGGAGAGAAAACTTTTAAGGCACCTATGCTAATGCTGCGAGCAGATATGCAATCTCATTCAGATATAAAACCGGCTCACTTTCAAATTATGCTTTGAAGAAAGAAAGACTTTTATTAGAAATAAGAAAATCAATTGACACAGGGACATTAATTGATCTTATTGCAAAAGGGTTACCAAATTATATAGCCGACGGAATAGACAGAGAAAAAATAGCTAATACAGAAGAGCTTTACAGTGAGATTAGAAAACTTTAACATTTAGTATCAAAAAAAATTATAGATAGAAAGAACGTATCATCTGCCTATTCGAAATAAAAAGAAATATTTGAAAAGAAAAAACCATGCAAAATTTTCGAAAAAGAAAACAGAGGTACTCGTTATCATACAGAAGCTACGTGCTGGTTTAAAAATCGAAAAAGTGAAAGAGAGATAAAACATGTTGGATCCAAAAAACTTGTAGTGCCACCATTGATCAAAGTTAAATTATTAATAAATTATTGAAGTATATATGGAATTAATAAATTCGCGTTTATTACGTTTAAAACCTAAAAATAAAGATTTTTATACTGCAAACTTAAAAACGATCAATGGTACAAAAAAGGCTGAGCGAATGATAAATATTTCAACTAAAATTAATTAATTTAACCGCTTCGGTGCAGACACAGTAGTTCTGTGTCCGAAAATCCATCTGATGTGGAGCATGGAAAGTCCGAAACGTCGTCATGGTATCCATCGCTGTGTAAATCTTTGCCAATTTTCTCTAAGTATCAAAATTCATAAAATTTTTGACATTGAAAGAGAAATACAGGTTTTTGTAGTAAATGAAAAAAATTTTAGCTACGATTTTCTGATTGGATTAGATTGCATAAGGTTAGGTTCAAGTGGCTGCTGCAGAGGCACACCTAGGCCAGTATTAAAAGGCCCGTTGTGATACCACCAACACTAGGAGAGTCAGTTCCGGGACCCTGCCATATGGAAAATCCCGGTATTAACGGAATTCTCCACATAGCAGAATACCGGGACTGACTTTCATATACCGACACCGTTACTCCTTCTCGAACCATTTAGATGACTCGATGAAGGCCATCAGGTCCTTTATGTCCAGCTCCGTGACCTGGCGTAGGCTGACCAGGAGGGGAACTCCCAAAAAGCGCATTCTCGCGCCACTTAAAGCCGGGCAGTTGCAGATGAGGTGCTCCACCGTTTCCTCCTCCTCATCATCCTTACAACTCCTACAGCATCGTCGGTAGAGCACACCAAGTCTTTCTGCGAGCCTACCAATGAGGCAGTGCCCAATTAATAATCCTATTAATATGAAGATTTCTCTTCTCCTTAGGGCATAAATTTGTCTTGATCTTTTATGATCCCATTTCGGCCAGGTTTCTTTGGATATCCGGCATCCTGGAGATTGCAGCCATCTCTCGTTGGCTTGGCGGAGTGTGTACTCCTTCAGCATAAGCTTGCATGTAGCAAACGGCATACCTAAGCGCTCTTTATCGCGAAGAACCTGCTTGGTCGTGCCCTGCCTCGCAAGTTCGTCTGCCCTACAATTTCCCTCAATGTCCCTATGCCCCGGGACCCATGTGAGGTTCACGCGATTCTGTTGGGCCATCTCTTGTAGAGATCGACGAAAGCTGAGCGTCAGTTCAGAGTTGAACGAATAAGAGCCAAGGGATTTGATGGCCGCCTGGCTGTCGCTGAATATAAAAATGTCGTGTCCGATAGTGTGTTGGCCTATCCAAGCCGCGGCGTCCATGATTGCTGAAACTTCAGCCTGGAAGACACTGCAGTGATCAGGTAGTCTGAAGGAGAGCTCAAGGTTCAGATCCTTTGAATAAACCCCTCCCCAACTCTGCCGTCTAACTTCGAGCCATCAGTATAAATGGAAGTGCCGCCATGAGTGACGGGACTCCGATCCGTGCTCTCCCATTCTTCCCTGCTAGGAATGTTGATTTTAAAACCGCTATCTCCGACTGTTGTGGTCGCACAGTGATCTGTGCTCAGCGGAAGAAAGCTATAGGATCCCAAAATACAGGCGAGTCCAGTAGTGCTTGCGCCCAGCCGGACGTTTCCCTTAGACGCAGAGCCGATGCTGCTGCTACGCGGTGCCCTTCCAGATCGAGTGGCAAAATGCCAAGAATGGCCTGGAGTGCTTCATTGGGCGTTGTACTTAACGCACCGCTTATACAGATCATGCAAGATCTGTGTACTTTACCTAGCAGATTAAGGTTTGTTGCCTTGCTCAGCGCAGGCCACCATACCACAACTCCATAGAGCATGATTGGTCGAATGATTGCAATGTAGATCCATTTGCATATTTTGGGGCTGAGCCCCCATTTCTTTCCAATGGCTCTTTTGCACGTGTAGAGTGCAATACACGCTTTCTTCTGGCGCTGAAGAACATTCTCCTTCCAGGTTAGTTTCCTATCCAGAACACGTTATTCAGTTTTGGTAGTATTAGCGGTGGTATCTTATAGCGGTTGGTGAAAAGGACCAGTTCTACTTTTCCCGGGTTGATGCTCAGTCCGCAGCGCGAGCACCATGAGGAAACCTCTCTCAGTGCTACTTGCATCAAGTCGCACAGGGTTTGTGGGAATTTGCCCCTGTATACTATAGCTAAGTCATCTGCATATGCCACTACCTTCCCGCCCCCCAGCTTGTGTCTCGCAGCATCGAGTTGACAGTGAGGTTCCATAAAAGCGGGGAGAGAACACCACCCTGAGGCGTTCCCCCTGTGACATAGTGATAAGTCAACCGAGCCCAGTGATGAAACTATTCGTCTACCCCTTAGCAGTTGATCAATAAGTCCAATAAGAGACCTGCTTATGCCCAGACTTGTTAAAGCGGTGTTTATAGCATCAGGGCTTATGTTGTTGAAGGCTCCTTCAATATCTAAAAAGGCCACAAGACAGTACTATTTTTCATACAGCGATTTTTCAATAACAGAAAATAGGCTGTGAAGCGCAGTTTCTGTAGATTTCCCTTTGGTGTATGCATGCTGAAGGCTACAGATCAGGTTGCTATCAATAGTAGAGGAGAGGTAGTCATTTATTATCCTCTCGAAGGTCTTGAGCACAAAGGATGAGAGACTGATCGGCCTTCCCCGCCTTAGGAATAAACACTACCGTGGCACTTCTCCAGGAGCACGGAATGTAGCTAAGAGCGAGGCAGGCTGTATAGAGAAATGCCAGCCATTTGGCTAATGTCTCCAGCGTGGTTATGAGTTGTGCGGGAATAATCCCGTCTGGCCCGGCAGCCTTGAACGGTTCGAAGCTTTTAACCGCCCACCTAACCTTTTCCTCCGTGATGGGTATGTGTACAGCCAGGTTTGTTGTAGGTGCTAGGGGTTCCTCATGCAAGTTCCCTGGGAAGTGCGTATTCAAGAGCAGCTCTAGGGTTTCGCTCTCCGTGGTAGATAAAACACGAAAATGTAAATTTTTCTCAACGCTTGATATAAACTCAGCGTTTTGGTCAATTCCATTAAGAATCGAGGACAGGCATAAAACAGCTTTCGTAACACAAGAGGGACATTTTCAATGGACGTGTTTGCCCTTTGGCTTGAAAACATCGCCAGCAATTTTCCAAAGAATTTTAAGTAACATAATAAGAAAACATAAGCTGAGTGAGTCGCAGTTAATTATATAGACGACATTCTAATTTTCTCAAAATCTTTCGCAGAACACATGTCACATTTATCATTATTGCTTGAAGCAATATCGAAGGAAGGCTTCAGATTAAAACTATCGAAATGCACTTTCGCAGCAGATTCAGTTAAATATTTAGGTCACATCATCAAAAGGAATTCAATTAGCCCTTTAAAAGATAATTTGATATCAAAAAGAGATTTCCCGGTGCCAAAAACAAAAAAAATTTAAGACACTTTTTAGGGAAAATAAATTTTTACAATAAATATATACCAAATATTTCCATAACACTGGACCCTTGCATAACCTTCTCAGAAAAGATCAAAACTTTGTATGGTCGGAAAAATGTCAAAAATCATTTGAAGAGATGAAAACACTACTTTGGTCTCAGCCTGTTCTAGCAATTTTTGATCCAAAGTTACCAATACACATATACACCGACGCAAGTCTGTTAGGAATCGGAGCCGTTTTAAAACAACCCCTAGAAAATAATGAAGAAAAGCCTATATTTACAAGAAACTAAATGAAGTACAAAAAAGAAAAAAGCCATTTACTTGGAATGCCTTGCAATAAAAGAGTCAGTAAAATACTGGCAACATCGGCTTATAAGGAGAAAATTCATAGTCTTCACGGACCATAAACCCTTAGAAAAAATGAATGTAAGAGATAGAACAGATGAAGAGCTAGGAGATTTAACATACTACCTGTCACAATATGTTCTTGAGATCAAATACTCTCCAGGAAAATATAACCTTGAAGCAGATTGCTTAAGTAGAAATCCGGTGTTAGAGTCACACGAAAATAATGACGAAGAATTAAAGCGATTTTTCAATAACAGAAACTAGGCTGTGAAGCGCAGTTTCTGTAGATTTCCCTTAGGTGTATGCATGCTGATAGCTACAGATCAGGTTGCTATCAATAGTAGAGGAGAGGTAGTCATTTATTATCCTCTCGAAGGTCTTGAGCACAAAGGATGAGAGACTGATCGGCCTATAGTCCTTGGGCTCGTAATGAGACGCCTTCCCCGCCTTAGGAATAAACACTACCGTGGCACTTCTCCAGGAGCACGGAATGTAGCTAAGAGCCAGGCAGGCTGTATAGAGAAATACCAGCCATTTGGCTGATGTCTCCAGCGTGTTTATGAGTTGTGCGGGAATAATCCCGTCTGGCCCGGCAGCCTTGAACGGTTCGAAGCTTTTAACCGCCCACCTAACCTTTTCCTCCGTGATGGGTATGTGTACAGCCAGGTTTGTTGTAGGTGCTAGGGGTTCCTCATGCAAGTTCCCTGGGAAGTGCGTATTCAAGAGCAGCTCTAGGGTTTCCCTCTCCGTGGTAGATAAAACACGAAAATGTAAATTTTTCTCAACGCTTGATATAAACTCAGCGTTTTGGTCAATTCCATTAAGAATCGAGGACAGGCATAAAACAGCTTTCGTAACACAAGAAGGACATTTTCAATGGACGTGTTTGCCCTTTGGCTTGAAAACATCGCCAGCAATTTTCCAAAGAATTTTAAGTAACATAATAAGAAAAGATAAGCTGAGTGAAGTCGCAGTTAATTATATAGACGACATTCTAATTTTCTCAAAATCTTTCGCAGAACACATGTCACATTTATCATTATTGCTTGAAGCAATATTGAAGGAAGGCTTCAGATTAAAACTATCGAAATCCACTTTCGCAGCAGATTCAGTTAAATATTTAGGTCACATCATCAAAAGGAATTAAATTAGCCCTTTAAAAGATAATTTGATATCAAAAAGAGATTTCCCGGTGCCAAAAACAAAAAAAATGTAAGACACTTTTTAGGGAAAATAAATTTTTACAATAAATATATACCAAATATTTCCATAACACTGGACCCTTTGCATAACCTTCTCAGAAAAGATCAAAACTTTGTATGGTCGGAAAAATGTCAAAAATCATTTGAAGAGATGAAAACACTACTTTGGTCTCAGCCTGTTCTAGCAATTTTTGATCCAAAGTTACCAATACACATATACACCGACGCAAGTCTGTTAGGAATCGGAGCCGTTTTAAAACAACCCCTAGAAAATAATGAAGAAAAGCCTATTTTTACAAGAAACTAAATGAAGTACAAAAAAGAAAAAAAGCCATTTACTTGGAATGCCTTGCAATAAAAGAGTCAGTAAAATACTGGCAACATCGGCTTATAAGGAGAAAATTCTTAGTCTTCACGGACCATAAACCCTTTGAATGTAAGAGATAGAACAGATGAAGAGCTAGGAGATTTAACATACTACCTGTCACAATATGTTCTTGAGATCAAATACTCTCCAGGAAAATATAACCTAGAAGCAGATTGCTTAAGTAGAAATCCGGTGTTAGAGTCACACG
Source organism: Campiglossa producta (assembly GCA_964058755.1). Classification (NCBI taxonomy): domain Eukaryota; kingdom Metazoa; phylum Arthropoda; class Insecta; order Diptera; family Tephritidae; genus Campiglossa; species Campiglossa producta. The sequence goes on from CAXKVI010000012.1 coordinate 343,161, forward strand.
AAAATAATGACGAAGAATTAAAGGTTTTAAATTTAGTTACATTAGATGATCAACATCAACTTCAAAAACAATATATCTATATTACCAAAAAGTCGGAAAACAAGAAAAAATTACACAGTGCTACAAAAAAAAAAAATTGAATACACCTTTGAAGCGACCTAGTAGATATTGTTCATCTGGTCGAGATATCCACGAAACACCCTTCAGAGGATTTGTAACACCCCCAAAATCTGGATTCAAGGCCAAAAAACCGTTTTCTTAGAGTTTTCGTTGAAAAAAAAATCATTAAAAATTTAATTTTCAACCGATTTTAAAGTTCTCAACGGTTTTTTACAGAAAATTATTAACAATTTTGAAATATGTATAGTGTTTTGTTCATTTGAAAAAATTATGATATGTTTTTTAAGCCAGAAATTGAAACTTTTGAAATTTTTTTCGGTTTTTCCGGTTTCGACGTCATTTTTTTGCCACTAATTGACAATGAATGAACCTCTTTGGGCATGTGTCATCGAGAGGCATTCACTACTTAATTATATCAGTTTTTGTTTTTTGGAAAGGACTTTAAGTTTTCAAGATATCCAGCATAATCCAAAATCAAATTTTTTGGCCCTACAGGGGTATTATGTATAAGAAGGCGGGTCGATTTGAAAATCACCCAAGTGACAAGGAAAATCGTATTTTAGGGATCAAAATAAGATACTTTGTCGAAGGAAGCATACCCCTAAAACGTATTCTGATGTCTCGACTTTGTACTCTTGACTTTGAGCTTCAAAATTTGAAAAATCCTGCGTTGACCCATTTAGAGTGCCCCCGCGGGTGTTGTTGCAGCGCCCGGGGCTTGGCCCACCCTCATCCATGGTCATCGACGAACCTGGATTTTCGATGGCCCCCTTATTCAAACTACCTATATGCCTTCTAAATTACAAGAAAAATCAGCATTCCCATTTTATATTTACAAAAATTTATTTATAAATTCATGTTCATCTTAAGCTTAATTAAAATTTAACCTGCACTAATATACATTGCTGCTTATTAATACGACCCAAGGCAAGGAAAAATCAAAGTCTATTTTAATCTAAATTGGGTTTGCCCCCAAACCCATTAATGCATATGTAGATATGTATGTACTTATTGGTATGTTTGTATTAAGTTACTCAATTGCTAAATTTGTATTCATATTACTTGTCAGATTAGTTACTCTTTTAATTATTTTATTTATTTTTTTTTAATGAATTAGAAATTACTGAATTTTTTTGTTTTGTTTTATTTTGTTTTAGTTTTATTTCCTTTATTTATTTATTGTAGTGGCCTTTTATTTAATTATTTGTCTTTTTTGTTAAGGTAATTATTTAGTTATTAGAAATACTTTCTTTTCTTTTTCCCTTCTTCCTATTTTACCTATTTATTATTATCATTATTTTCTCTGAGTTTTTAAATTTTAGTTCCCCCTTTTCATTTTTAAATTGATTTGTTGAAATGTTAAATTTTATTTTTAATTCCAGTTATTTTCAAAAATTCTTAACGTCAGCACGCTTAGTTTAAGTTACCAATATTAATGTAATTTTAGATTTTTTTATGCTACCAACATTTTTGTTTCATTAAACAAATTTTTTGTTTTAGTTAAACAAATTTTCTCTTCATTGAAGATACTCATAGCTTATCATTCCCTATTCTATTTAGTTTTAGTAATGAATTTCAGATTTAATTTCATCGGCGGCCGCCGTGGTGTAGTGGTTAAGTGTTCGGCCTCCTACACCAAGTCGTGGCGGTTCGATGCCCGGCAAAAGTAACATCAAAAATTATTTAGAAAAAGAGTTTTTCTAAAACGGGGTGGCCCCTCGGCAGTAGTTTGGCAAACTTTCTGGGTGTATTTCTGCCATGAGTAGCTCCTCAGCAAAAAATTCATTTGCTTTGCAAGTGCCGTTCGGAGTCGGCAAAAAACTGTAGGTCCCGCCAACTTGTAGGAAAACTCCAAAAGCAACACACCACAAGTTGGAAAGAGAAGCTCGGCTAAAAATCTCGTTAGAGGTTATGATAACCTGTTGGTATATCGCCGCCATTACTTTACTAATTATTTAATGTAAACTTGTTTAGTATTATTTCCCTTCTCTTTTCTTTTATTTACTTTAAGTACAAACAAGATTTCCCAATTCGGCTCAAGTTCAACTCCTAACAGCTAACTATACATATATCATTTTATCTCCTAATCTTAATAGAGACTACTTTTATTTCTACTTTACATATTTGATTTATTTAAATTTGCAAACAAAATTCAATACTATATTTAACGTGCTAACAGGGACGGACTCACCGGATAAGTAGTTGTTGTTGTGATTGTTATTGGCTGTTGTTGTTGCTATGGTGCAGCGGGCTTATACGAGGCAGCCCCTGCTATGGTCAATGCTGGTTGTATTCGTTGGGGTTAGTTGTTGAAGTGGGCCTTTAACAGGGCGGCCTCACTGTTGTTGTCTAAGCTGGTTGTTGTTGGCGCTGTTGCAGCGCCTTTGTTAAAGTTGCAGTGGGCCTATATGAGGCGACCTCATTGTTGTCGTCAAAGCTGGTTGTTGTTGGCGCTAGCTGCAGTAGCTCCGCGTTGTTGTTATGGTTTTTGTATAACTGGCTGTTGGGGCAAGGCAAAGGTGGCAAGTGGCATGGTGGCAAGGCTAGCTCGTCGGGTGGGGTGAGTTTTTGCTCACCAGCCTTGCCTGCAGCTATACAAACAAAAAGGAGGTTCATGCCTGGGTGAAATCTACATAGGATAGAAAAGAAATAGAAGGTAACGATAGTGAAAATTATAAAACGGAATGCAATGCAAAGTAAGTTAATAAACTCAACACGCAATCAGAATTCACCTAAACGAAATTTAAATAAATAAAAATAAACAAAAGATGATGAATAAAAAAAAGGTGCTGAAATTGCATACAAATAAAAACCGTGGCCTTTCGGACGACCCTGTATGCCGATAACTTCCCTACCTCAACAGTTTCCAATGTTCCGAATTTGCATATACATACGTATGTAGCCTTTTTTTTTTTTGATAAATAAATATACCTTACAAATTAGCACTTACCGATCTGTCCGTTGACATAGGCGCCTGCGTCGCGGAGAGAGGGTTGCTGCAAGAGAGGCTTAACATACATATATACAAAATTCCTTATGTTGGAAATTATTCCAATGCCTCCAGGTAGGTAGGAGAGGTAAACAAAACTACGTTGGAAGTTATTCGGACGCGCGGCTGCCGTCCGAATCAAAGAAAACTTGCGGCTCTTGAATAATGCAAAAATAAAAAAATTAAAATAAAAGCTTTGTGGGCAAAAAGAAATGGAAAAATTAAGGTGAATAAAATCTAGGCGAAAACTAGAATTAGATGTGCGACTTGAGCCTAGTAATAATTATAAAAATAACAAAATAAAATGAAGATAAAGTGATTGCTATTGAGTCTTTTGCATGCAAAAAAAACACAAACGGGTGATGCGGGAACGGTGAGTGTGGAAGTGATCGAGGGAAAGGGAGAAAGAAAAAGCGAAAAATTTTATAATAGAGGAAAAAGGAAGGTGGGAAAAGTGCATGCAAAAGTTTCAAACAACCAGTAAAACAAAAAAATTAAACAATCCAAAAGAGATTGATTATTAAAAATAAAAAGAAGCAACTAAGATTAAATATTGAGGAGGAGACAAAGAAAAAAATTCGATTGAATATAAAAAAAGTATAGTCAAATGACCAAACAGAAAGCAATTAAAAGGGAGACCCCCCCACAAAAAGAAGAGGAGAAAACAACAACAAAATTGAGCTCTGGATAATTATAAACGCAAGGAACTAAATAAGAAAACCAAATCTTAGAAAAAAAAAATTTTGAAAAATGTGTGTCTCTGAAGGAGAATAAGTAACAAAAATTGAAAGGAGCTGATTAACGAAAGAGAAACTGAATTAACAAGCGGGCAATGACTTATGATAAAACTGATATTAGGGTAGATCGAAATAAAAAAATTAATAAAATTATGTTATTTACCTAAATTACTAAAAATTATGCTAGTCAACTGAACAAAAGAATGAAGCGACTATACTATGGACACAAAATCTATTGCTATTGTAACTAAAAAAAAACAAATAAACTTACTTAATTTAATTTTAACACAAGCAATAAAAAAATATTGATAGCTAATTAAATAAAAGGCAAATGTTAATATCAGGGTGGCAAAAAAAGAAGAAAAATGTACAAAAGAAATAATATTTGATAATTTAACTTAGGCAAAAAAAAATGTTTAGGAAATTATAATGAAAAGCAACGAAAATTTGAATATGGGAAATAACAAGAGCGAACTAAAATGACTTTAATAAAAAGATCAAAAAAATTTTGACGCGGCAGCGGCGACGCGTTTTCTCCCTCTCCTCGTTCTCCTTTCTCCAATCCTGGTCCTTATTTAGGCCTATGATGATGTGGTGATGGTTGCTGTGGCAAGAGCGCTTCGAGGCAATTTGTTGCCTTTGGCGTGGAGCCCAGTGACAAGCTTATGCTCCCCTTACCCCCTTTGGCTCGTGAGTGTGTTCCTCTAAAATTGTATGTATAGTGTGCCTATAGGAGGTGGTTGTAGGCCACTTGTGTTCTGATCGTCTGACTGGTATTTTTCCTACGGGGATGGTAAAAACACTTTGCTTAGAACCTAGCAAACAAAAACAAAGTATGGCAAAGACTTGGGTGCAGGTGAACGAACCTTTTAATCGACGTAGGCAAATAAATCTCCCCACCTACATATAACTCTTTCACAATTTATCTTCCTTAAATTTTCTTATTAATATCTTTTATTTTAAATTCCTGTTTTCAAAATAAAATTTCAAAAACTAAAAAAAATCCTCAAAAAGAAATAAAAAAAATTCTAAGTCAAGTTTACCATTTTAAATTTCAAAGTCACATTCAGCCGTGCTTAAATTTGCGATTATCATTTAGTTAGTTTTGCACACACCGTGTGCACTTTAATCAACCTTTTTTTTCTTTTACAATTTATAACTTTTCTTCACTTTAACCTTTTTTTTTTTAACACATTCACCTGGACCTTAGTTGGTTCATGGGGCCTAGGAAAACTCACCTAATCCAACAGCTATTTAGGGTACTGTACCCCGGTCCTTTGGATACCGGTAATTTCGAGTATCGGTAGATATTCTTCGCGAACCGTTACTACGGTGTAAAAAACTATATTGGTAGACAAACTTTTGAAACCTTTTTTTTCACACGCGGGTAAAGGGTTCCGCACTCACTAGGCTCACTTTGCTTTTTAAATCATTGCCTAGCTTCGTTTGGCGATCGTACCCCATAAGCTCCCTTTTGACAAATTTCACTCAAAGACGAGGGACATGAATACATATATGCGGATTAGGCGGGACACGACAGATATACACTTTCACGACACCATTTCACCCACACTAACAGATACATATTCATACATCTAAACCACGTACTAACACACACACACATGTAAGGGTAACACAGATACAACGGTGTTCGGACATTTACAATGTCGCATTAACCCACAGGCTGCCGCTACATGGTTGTTGTTTTTGCAGCGCTTGTTGTTGTTGTTAGCGCGTTTGTTGTTGTTGCCGTGGGCCTATATGATTCGGTCTCACTGTTGTTAAAGCTGGTTGTTGTTGGCGCTTTTGTTGTTGTTGCAGTGGGCCTGGAGTAGATTGCATAAAATCATTCAAGTTAATACAAAACGAAGACCTGATTATATCCCAAAAATGTACACCTTGCAGAAGCAAAGTCTCAGAACTACTAAAATTTAAATATAAATGATTTCTATAGATTTGGCCGTCCTGATAAACATAATGAATGCGAATTAAATTTTAACGAACATTTTGATACAGATAATTGCGACATTTCGCTTCAACATTTAGACGTTACAGAAAGGTCAGAAAGAAGTAAACTAATAGAAAAATATAAAACTTTATTCGCCAAAGACAAATATGACATCGGTACAGCAAATATTACGAGGCAGGTATAGATCTACTAAAGGCTTGGTTTCCTCGAAAGCGGTGCCGCTATGTAACGTTCACTATATAGCGGTAGCTATCATTGTGTATCAATACCAAGTGTGAACTCTTCTTTTGACAACACACATTAAAATGTCGGTTTGTTTACATCCTGCACATATTAAAATGTCGCCAGCACCGAATAACAGAAAAGCAATGGCGTTGTTTAACATCCTGCACACATCAACATGGCGGTCTCCTATCTTTTACCTAATGGTAGAAAGAGATGGGAAGATGGAAAGAAGTGAGACAAAAAAGGAAATTAAAAACAGGTGACTAAACTCACTTTGAAGTTTTCACGACTATGTCTATGATATCACAGTTGTTATTAACCACAATCTCAAACAGGTGTTAAACTCATTTTGGAATTTTGACGTCTATGCAGAAGAGTTTACACTTGGTATTGATACACAATGGTAGCTATTCTCACCGTCATTAGCAGCACCGCTTTTCTGTAAACTTACATGCAAGTAGCGGTGACTTCAATCCATTTGAAAATGTAAATTTGCGGCCACTTTTCTTGTTTTTCTCTTTTATATTTTTAAAATATTTGTTTGAAAACAATTAATTTTTGTTTTTGTAAACGAATTTGAAGAATTTTATTGAATTCACACCGCTATGACAATGACGGTGAGAAAAAACGTTGACGAAAAATTGCCACCGTCATGACGGACGCTATACTACATTACGGTGAACATGGCCTACACGGCTAGTTTCTTGTATTGCCGGTTCTACGAGAACGGTACCAGTACTTGAGCTGTACCCATCGTGCCGAAACGACCCGGGCCGTTTTCTTATATCGACCCGGCCAAGAGCAATACACTCGGGGTGACCCTGTCTGACATTTTGGCAGGGCTACACCTCGCTACAACAACAACAACAACGGTGAACTTCACCGTCTTCTTACTTTGCACTCAATTACTTTTACATGGCAGTATTTTTGACAACGTACTTCACCGCTATGTAACGGACACTATAGCCAGTCCTTAATAGATAGGTATTGTAGCAAGAGACCATCTATATGGGAAGAGACCATCTATATGATTGAAGATAAGAAAGAAATAGAAACACAAATTTCAAAATTATTGGAGAAGAATCCGATAGAAGAGTGGTATAGTCCATTTGCGGCTCCGGTAACATTGGCTTTTAAAAGAGAAGAAAATAAGAAACAAGATTATGCATAGACTTTCGCGATTTGAATAAAATTGTAGTTCCTCAATCACAACCATTCCCATTAATTGAAGACTTGGTAGATAAAACACGAAAATGTAAATTTTTCTCAACGCTTGATATAAACTCAGCGTTTTGGTCAATTCCATTAAGAATCGAGGACAGGCATAAAACAGCTTTCGTAACACAAGAAGGACATTTTCAATGGACGTGTTTGCCCTTTGGCTTGAAAACATCGCCAGAAATTTTCCAAAGAATTTTATGTAACATAATAAGAAAACATAAGCTGAGTGAAGTCGCAGCTAATTATATAGACGACATTCTAATTTTCTCAAAATCTTTCGCAGAACACATGTCACATTTATCATTATTGCTTGAAGCAATATCGAAGGAAGGCTTCAGATTAAAACTATCGAAATGCACTTTCGCAGCAGATTCAGTTAAATATTTAGGTCACATCATCAAAAGAAATTCAATTAGCCCTTTAAAAGATAATTTAATATCAAAAAGATTTCCCGGTGCCAAAAACAAAAAAAAAAAATGTAAGACACTTTTTAGGGAAAATAAATTTTTACAATAAATATATACCAAATATTTCCATAACACTGGACCCTTTGCATAACCTTCTCAGAAAAGATCAAAACTTTGTATGGTCGGAAAAATGTCAAAAATCATTTGAAGAGATGAAAACACTACTTTGGTCTCAGCCTGTTCTAGCAATTTTTGATCCAAAGTTACCAATGCACATATACACCGCCGCAAGTCTGTTAGGAATCGGAGCCGTTTTAAAACAACCCCTAGAAAATAATGAAGAAAAGCCTATTTTTACAAGAAACTAAATGAAGTACAAAAAAGAAAAAAAGCCATTTACTTGGAATGCCCTGCAATAAAAGAGCCAGTAAAATACTGGCAACATCGGCTTATAAGGAGAAAATTCATAGTCTTCACGGACTATAAAAAAAAAAAAAAAAAAACTAATGGCGGCGATATACCTACAGGTTATCATCATAACCTCTAACGAGATTTTTAGCCGAGCTTCTCTTGCTTTTTGAGTTTTTCCTACAAGTTGGCGGGACCTACAGTTTTTTGCCGACTCCGAACGGCACTTGCAAAGCAAATGAATTTTTTGCTGAGAAGCTTCTCATGGCAGAAATACACCCGGAGAGTTTGCCAAACTACTGCCGAGGGGCGACCCCGTTTTAGAAAAATTCTTTTTCTAAATAATGTTTGATGTTACTTTTGCCGGGCATCGAACCGCCACGACTTGGTGTAGAAGGCCGAACACTTAACCGCTACACCACGGCGGCCGCCCTTAGAAAAAATGAATGTAAGAGCTAGAACAGATGAAGAGCTAGGAGATTTAACATACTACCTGTCACAATATGATCTTGAGATCAAATACTCTCCAGGAAAATATAACCTAGAAGCAGATTGCTTAAATAGAAATCCGGTGTTAGAGTCACACGAAAATAATGACGAAGAATTAAAGGTTTTAAATTTAGTTACATTAGATGACATACAAAAAGATGAAGAAGAAAATGTTGAATTACGACATAAAAACCACATCAACTTCAAAAACAATATATATTACCAAAAGGTCGGAAAACAAGAAAAAATTATTGTTATGGTTGCCCCAGGTGCGTGCCTTGTCGGGCGCTGTGGCTTGTTGTTGTCCACGCTGCGTTGCTGTGGCGCGTTGGTGACCCTGTGGCTGCGCGTCTGGATGGCGCGTTGCGGGTGTTCGTCGGAGCGCTTCGCTGGCTTTGTAATGCTATACCGCGCGTTTGGGTGCGGTTGTTAGCGCGCTTCAAGGCGCTTGTTGTTGCGTTTGCTGGCGCCTGTTGTTGCGGTTTTTAGCGCTTGTGGTTGCGGTTGCTAGCGAGAGAATAAACGGAATAGTCATGACTGAAATGAAGATGGATTGCACCCACTTACCTAATATCTGTCTTATTCCAAAGGTAGCGCGATTCTGTGGCGATCTCATGTGGTTTTTGTTAACTCTGTTGCTGTTGTTGATGTTGCTGATACTACCGATTCAATTCATTGGCTATTGCTAAAGTAATTCTGGCTTTTGCTTACTCACCAGGAGCTGCTTTTGCTGTTGCATGTTCACTATTCATTTTCTAACACTCCGCACCACACAATTGTGCATGCTTAACATCTTCAATAGAACCTGAAGCGCACAGCACTTATATAAAACGTTTACTTTCTGGACTTCCTCAAGGCTCATACTTTTATAATCGGATGCTGGAAGCTTCCAGTTAGAGGTATAGCGCTCTGCAGAATCAGTCCATCAGTACGTTGACACAACGTAGATACGACGGATACGTCAAGAATAGAATTTGCTCTAAAAATGACGTACGCCACGCAACTGGCGCATTGGCGGGCTGATTCTGTTTCCCGCTTAAGATGTCACTTCATCATCATCATTTATTGGCGCTTAACCGCCTAAGCGATTTTGGCCGTTTCGTATCAAAGCACGCCAGTCATTCCTTTTTAGCGATAACCGACGCCAATTGGAAACCCCAAGGGAGTTCAAGTCATCCTCCACCTGTTGTTTCCATCTCAGTCGAGGCCTCCTCCTTCCTCTGCTGCCGAATTCAGGCGACGATAGGAAAACCTTCTGTGCTGGAGCTTCTTTGTCCATTCGCATAACATGGCCCAGCCAGCGGAGTCTTTGGGCTTTAATTCGCTGGACTATGGTCAGATCTGCGTAGAGCTCGTACAGCTCATCGTTAAATTTCCTTCTATACTCGCCGTTGGCATCACGGGAAGGACCATAAATCTTCCGGAGAACTTTTATCTCAAATACTCCAAGGGCCATCTCATCTTCTCTTGACATTGTCCATGAATCTGAGCCATACATCAGGACAGGTATGATGAGAGACTTATAGAGCGTGATCTTTGTTCTTCGAGAGAGGACTTTACTTCTCAATTGCCTACTCAGTCCAAAGTAGCACTTGTTGGCAAGAGTGATTCTCCGCTGGATTTCTAGACTGATATTATTTTCGGTGTTGATACTGGTTCCCAAATAGACGAAGTCCCTCACAGTTTCAAATTTGTAACTATCAACAGTGACATGGCTGCCAAGGCGCAGGTGCGCCGATTCTTTCTTTGATGACAGCAAATACTTCGTCTTGTCCTCGTTCACGGCAAGACCCACTTTTTTCGCTTCCTTATCCAGTCCAGAGAAGGCAGCGCTTACGGCGCGGTTGTTAAGGCCAATGATATCAATATCATCGGCATACGCCAGCAATTGCACGCTCTTGTAAAAGATTGTACCATTGCGGTTTAGCTCTGCTGCTCGAATTATCTTCTCCAGCATCAGATTGAAGAAATCGCACGAAAGGGAGTCGCCCTGTCTGAAGCCTCGTTTGGTTTCAAATGGCTCAGAGAGGTCCTTCCCGATTCTGACGGAGCTGTTGGTATTGCTCAACGTCATTTGACAAAGCCGTATAAGCTTTGCAGGGAAGTCAAATTCAGACATGGCGGCATACAGGCAACTCCCTTTTAGATGTCACTTCACTTTCAGAAATTTCTGCAAGTTGTATTTTTTTTCATTTTTTCCCCCGCAATTATGTAGCAAATTTTTGCTTCAATTGTATACACACACATTCTACACTAGTCACTGCACGTATTTGAGTATATTTGATATTTAAAGCTTATTTTCTTATTAAAATTAATTAAAAAGATTAGATTTTTTCAACGAGAAGAATTCTACACGAACTGATAGTAAATTTCCTTTTGATTTGCCGGTATACGTTCAAAATCCCAGCAGTGCCAAGAAGATTCCAATATTTTTCCACTAACGGCACTATAGGTTTGGAAATCTTCCGTTCGCTGAGATATGATGTAATATGTGAGTTGCCATGTTGCGCGATGCAAACGGTTATTGCCATCAGGACTCGAACCTACTTTCCTTCTTAAAAGTACCGATTTTTGTAATTATGTAGTAAATTATATAGAAAATAGGTTATATTAAGGGAAAACTGTATTATTGGAATAAAGTGATGCATAATTATAAAATCCGGAATTCGATGAAAATAAAGAACATGATACCAGTTTTATTACTGGTTTTGTATTAAGGAAATTAATGATAATAAGGTTAAATTTAGTCCTGAAAATTATTTGCTACTTTTTGTTGTGGAATTTAATTCTAGCGAAATTAATTGGATAATAAGAAAAATAAGTCTATTGCGCTGTGCCCTATATTCTGTCCTGTTTGTGGACACAGTATTTCCATTAAAAAAAAGTAGTAGATTTTGGGTAAAGCGTATTAAGTAGTCAATTTTACTGCTATCGTATTAGGATTCGAGTCCTGGGGCACGCACATGTTTGCGAGCGCAAAATTTTAGCCGTCCGAACCATGTGGATGGTGTGTTCCCTGGGTGGGCTGGGTAACCCGAAGTTGCTGGATTGGGGATAGGGTTAACTAGCAATGATCGCCAGCTGCGACTAACATGAATTCTGGAGAACAAAGTGTGATTGAATTTGACGTTGCTCTCATTCGAAAGTAGAGTATAATGTCAAACAGAAAAATATTTGACCGACATGAAAACTTTTTGCAAAAAAAAAAAAGATTGGTTAATTAACTTTTGTATTAAATTTTCATTATTTATATTTTATCTTTAATTCAATGACCAAACAAAATGATAAATAATTCTGTAGCAAATTTGTATGCTGCGGATGTTATAGGGTTAATTTATTGTTAATAGTGAAGAAATAAAATGGTAACTAATGAACATGTTTTATACCATAGGGTTAATTAATTTGTTTAAATTCGTTTGACATACCAGTCCCTTACAAAAGAATCGTATTCAACTGTCAATCATACCCTGCCCAATAACTTTTGCGCATACATAACTAAATTCAATCACAAAAATGATAACACCAATAGGTCTATTCCCCCTTTGCTGACCGTTCACGGGGGCCCGCAATTATCCACAATTTTACCCGCAGTTTACCCTTGCCAATCCAGGAACACACCAAATACTTATTTTCATGGAAATTAAAAGTTCCGTTATTGGTACCTTTCCATTCCATGGGAATATTTGGTGTTGCCAGCTGTGCACAACCATACCAACTCCAGAAAACTATCGATAAAACGTCAAACCCGAGCGTGAATCTAAACTGTCAACTAAAACCCGCGAGTAATGCCCAATCACCCTAAACCAAAAATGAGTTAATCGAAGGCAAACCATAACAGGCCTGCTTCGCTTCGAAAACCGGTCAAAGAAGTGAACAGGAAAACGGTTTACCTGCGAGATCGTTATTTCCACAAATTAAACCAAAACGTGGGAGTCTCTAGTTCTACCACGAGTTAGCCGGGCAATAGAATATTCGCCAGATAAAAAGGAAAAAAAATCTACTAAATTACATAGTGAATGTCAAATCCGGTGAGAAAATGTACTGGATAGTAATTGCTTTGCTCGATTAAAGCAAGATATTGACGAAGTTGTTCGGCAAAGAAAAAAAGGCGCGTTGTTTGCCTGGCGATGTTGTTGTTGCGCGCTGATATTGCTGTTCGGTGCTGTTGTTATTACAAGTTGTAGTTGACGTTAGCGCTATTGTTGTTGCAAGCACGGTTGCCACACGCGCGTTTTTTTTACTTTGCGCTGTTGTTGCCCCAGGTGCGTGTCTTGTCGGGCACTGTGGCTTGTTGTTGTCCACGCTGCGTTGATCGACCGCGTTGGTGACCCTGGGGCTGCGCGTTTGGACGGCGAGTTGCGGCTGTTGGTCGGAGCGCTTCGCTGGCTTTGTAATGCTATACCGCGCGTTTGGGTGCGGTTGTTAGCGCGCTTCAAGGCGCTTGTTGTTGCGGTTGCTGGCGCCTGTTGATGCGGTTGTTAGCGCTTGTGGTTGCGGTTGCTAGCGGGAGAATAAACGGAATAGTCATGACTGAAATGAAGATGGATTGCACCCACTTACCTAATATCTGTCTTATTCCAAAGGTAGCGCGATTCTGTGGCGATCTGATGTGGTTTTGTTAACTCTGTTGCTGTTGTTGATGTTGCTGATACTGCGGATTCAATTCATTGGCTATTGATAAAGTAATTCTGGCTTTTGCTTACTCACCAGGAGCTGCTTTTGCTGTTGCATGTTCACTATTCATTTTCTAACACACCGCACCACACAATTGTGCATGCTTAACATCTTCAATAGAATCTGAAGCGCAAAGCACTTTTATAAAACTTTTACATTCTGGACTTCCCCAACGCTCATACTTTTATATTCGGATGCTGCAAGCTTCCAATTAGAGGTATAGCGCTCTGCAGAATCAGTCCATCAGTACGTTGACACAACTGACAGAAAGGTAGACTGCGGTTGCTTGTATGCGTAACGTCAGATACGACGGATACGTCAAGAATAGAATTTGCTCTAAAAATGACGTACGCCACGCAACTGACGCATTGGCGGGCTGATTTCCCGCTTAAGATTTCATTTCACTTTCAGAAATTTCTGCAAGTTGTGTTTTTTCCGCAATTATGTAGCTTCAATTGTATACACACATTCTACACTAGTCACTGCACGTATTTGAGTATATTTGATATTTATTTAAAGCTTATTTTCTTATTAGAATTAAGTTAAAAGATTAGATTTTTTCAACGAGAAAAATTCTACACGAACTGACCGCCACGATAGTAAATTTCCTTTTGATTTGTCGGTATACGTTCAAAATCTCAGCAGTGCCAAGAAGATTCCAATATTTTTCCACTAACGGCACTATAGGTTTGGAAATCTTCCGTTCGCTGAGATATGAGGTTTGTTTATTGGGCTGCTCTAGCTTACGCCAGATTGAGATATTTCACAAAATTGTGTTTAACGAACACTTTTCTTGCTCTAGGTTGCTCTATCTTTTGTTTCATGAGTACGCTCAAAACAAAACTAGAGTAATCCAAATCACAAATTTGTGCTCTAGCTTTTTTTATGGAGTAAGTTAGAGCAGAGAAGCAATTGTCAGTCAGGAAAAAGTAAATTTTTGAAAACTTCAAAAAAATTAGCTTGCAAGAAAATCAATGTGTTTGTAAACGTGAATTTGCATTAATTTTGAATATTTAAATAAAAAAACCAAATAAAAAGAAACTATCGAGATTCAAGTGTTTCATGGAATTTCTGCTCTGAATTGCTCTAAGTTGCTCTATTTCTATTTTGACAGCTGCCCTGCTCTGCTCTGCTCTAACTTGCTCTGAACTTTTTTTTGGTCAGTGAACAAATCTATGATGTAATATGTGGGTTGCCATGTTGCGGGATGCAAGCGGTTATTGCCATCAGGACCCGAACCTACTTTCCTTCTTAAAAGTACCAATTTTTGTAATTATGTAGTAAATTATATAGAAAATAGGTAATATTAAAAGGGAAAACTGTATCATTGGAATAAAGTGGTGCATAATTTATAAAATCCGGAATTCGATGAACATAAAGAACATGGTACCAGTTTTATTACTGGTTTTGAATTAAGGCAAATTAATGAGAATAAGGTGAAATTTAGTACTGAAAATTATTTACTACTTTTTGTTGTGGAATTTAATTCCTGCGAAATTAATTGGATAATAAGAAAAATAAGTCTATTACGCTGTGCCCTATATTCTGTCCTGTTTGTGGACACAGTATTTCCATTAAAAAAAAGTAGTAGATTTTAGGTAAAGCGTATTAAGAAGTCAATTTTACTGCTATCATATTAGGATTCGAGTCCTGAGGCACACACATGTTTGCGCGCGCAAAATTTTAGCCGTCCAAACCATGTGGATGGTGTGTTCCCTGGGTGGGCTGGGTAACCCGAAGTTGCTGGATTGGGGATAGGGTTAACTAGCAATGATCGCCAGCTGCTACTAACATGACTTCTGGAGAACAAAGTGTGATTGAATTTGACGTTGCTCTCATTCGAAAGTAGAGTATAATGTCAATCAGAAAAATATTTGACCGACATGAAAACTTTTTGCAAAAAAAAAAAGATTGGTTAATTAACTTTTGTATTAAATTTTCGCTATTTATATTTTATCTTTAATTCAATGACCAAACAAAATGATAAATAATTCTGTAGCAAATTTGTAAGTATTTTATTGATAGTAAGTAAATTTCGGTGCCAGTGGAGAACGGTTGGAATTCAGCTGTTTCGTATGCTGAGATAAGAAAACTGTAACCGAACAAAATTTTTTTTCTAAAATTGCGGATGTTATAGGGTTAATTTATTGTTAATAATGAAGAAATAAAATGGTAACCAATGAACATGTTTTATACCATAGGGGTTAATTAATTTGTTTACATTCGTTTGACATACCAGTCCCTAACAAAAGAATCGTATTCAACTGTCAATCATACCCTGCCCAATTACTTTTGCGCATACATAACTAAATTCAATCACAAAAATGATAACACCAATAGGACTATTCCCCCTTTGCTGACACGTTCACGGGGGCCCGCAATTATCCACAATTTTACCCGCAGTTTACCCTTGCCAATCCAGGAACACACCAAATACTTATTTTCATGGAAATTAAAAGTTCCGTTATTGGTCCCTTTCCATTCCAAGGGAATATTTGGTGTTGCCAGCTGTGCACAACCATACCAACTCAAGAAAACTATCGATAAAACGTCAAACCGGAGCGTGACTCTAAACTGTCAACTAAAGCCCGCGAGTAATGCCCAATCACCCTAAACCAAAAATGAGTTAATCGAAGGCAAACCATAACAGGCCTGCTTCGCTTCGAAAACCGGTCAATGAAGAGAACAGGAAAACGGCTTACCTGCGAGATCGTTATTTCCAGAAATTAAACCAAAACATGGGGCACGACTCACCCCTAGATAAGAGTCTCTAGTTCTACCACGAGTTAGCCGGACAACAGAATATTCGCCAGATAAAAAGGAAAAAAATCGACTAAATTACAAAGTGAATGTCAAATCCGGTGAGGAATCAGCCCTACCCTGCATCCCGTTTGCTTCGCTTACTAATTCTTGTAAACGGTGACCCGCATTACGATTGAGTCGAAATGTGAAAGAAAGGTGGATACAATTTCGAAATTAGCTAGTTACTTTAAATTCCGAAAGAAAATCTCGCCTTAAGGTAGATTACGATTGAAGAACAAAGAAAAATTAATATTTTGAAAGCGCCGGTCAATCAATGATCCGTGTTGAGGAAAACGAAAATTGCAGTGCCAGGCACTGAGGCAATTTATGAATGGAGCAAAAAAAATATTAATGGAGAGTACGCTCTGAGTTGAATGACCCACTTCAAAAAAAAAAAAAAAAAAAATTAATGCCATGCCACGTACTAAGGCTTATATAATTAGTGAACACTTTTGAGTTCAGTTAGACTTCCCCCAAGTTTATCTCTTGGCAATCTTGAATTATGAAGTTCATAATAGAGCCATCGAGGCCTTTCTACCAACTCTTGAAAGAATAGATTAAAGGAAAATGTAATGGATAGTAACTGCTTTGCTCGATTAAAGCAAGATATTGACGAAGTTGTTCGGCAAAGAAAAATATGCGATTCGCGTCGAAATACAGGATAGGGCGGATTGTAAAGGAAGTCAGGTAAAATTTTGGACTGAGCTACACATTTCTCCTACCAAATGCCAAAGTCATTCCAGCAAAAGAACTAGCTTCGAATTCCGCTTCCGACCCCAACTTCTAGACTGATTCCAGTTCCCGAACTATCCTCAATAAAATATCTCCTGTGCCTGCTTCAGGGAGATAAAGATTTAACCCCTGCCCGTTACCTGTAATAGGGGCCGTAGTTAATCCCCATCTGCCCTAAAACAGATAAACCTTAGAGCTAATTTGCTCAGAACTCTGAAGGATCCATTTTCATACAAAGTTTGTTGAACGCATTACGAAGCAAACATGTTAACGCATGTTTAACATATGGAGCGGCCATCTGTCAAAGTTCTAAGCATTTCAGCCTTCCTTGACTCTCTATGCTTTTGATCGGCAAATATAACGTCCGACGCTTCGAAATGTACCTGGTTCTGAAACTGAAACCACTCCGAAACCCGAAGGACCGGACGCAGATAACAAAAGATAATCCTCTACAAAAGCTGACTGCTATGGCCTAGTAGGCCAGTAAATGATATTTTGTTTCAAAATAACTAAAATTGGAAAGTCCGATGTTGCGGTGGTTTCTCTATTTGTTTAGGCCAGAGACGCCTCCCCCCTTCCGTGCCAGACATAGCTGGACTTACCCACTGTCCACTAGTCCAACCCCGCACGCTGGACCCAGGACAGGCTGTTCTAAAAAGAACATTTGCTCTGTGGTTTCTCGCCCCCCAGAATTGGGCTTCCAAACATGTAGTTTGCTTTTTGTTTCTTAGTTTAAATGGCTTTTCGGCGTTAGACATTTGTTATTGGAGAACTCGTCAAAACTCCGAAAGAAATTAGTTCTAGTGGATTCCTAGTTTCCTAGTTATAAACTTCGCGGCTGGTAGACATTTTGTTTATGGAGAACTCGTCAAAACTCCGAAAGAAATTAGTTCTAGTGGATTCACCCCCACAGAAAAGGTAAGAAAAAAAATTTAATATACAAGCGGCCCCGATAACTTGGGTTCCTAGTTATAAGCTTCGCGGCCGGCAGACATTTTGATTATGGAGAACTCGTCAAAACTCCGAAAGACAATCCGCTAACGAGGATTGCCAGGTCATTCACTGCTTCCGATGAAAGTAATGTGGAATCCCTATGAAATCGGTGCTCGGGGAGAATACTGGCCGAGTTGTCCCCGACCGCCAAAACGCCCAGATGGAAATAGTAAATTTGAAAAAAAAAAGTTTAAAATCTTGGTTATTGTGGACGAATAACCGAAGCATGGAAGGGGCATATCAATTTACCCGTCAGGTCCTCTAAATCATACCACGCATTACCTACTTTTCGACGAACTCAGCGCTTGAGATATTTCGTCAGGAATTTGGCGTTTATGCCTTGTTTAAAACTACTCAAAGAACATTTTTTCCTAATAACCTCCTGACCCTCCCTATAGTTCACTAGTCTAGAACGTTTATTTGCTAACTTGTCAACTCTGCTTGCTATAGGGAGTTCATCCTCCTTAAGACTACCGAGTTTCTCTAATATAGTATACGCTGATACGCATGTTCTGACCGTAAAATGCAAAGTACGGAGAGCACTAAATGGATGTATGGAAAACACTTCGTAAAACTGCTAAGATTTCGGGTATATGTTTGTCCCAGTCCGTATGATCCTGTTTACCCCTAAGGAAAATTCTTATTTTTGAAACAATTTCTCTCTCTTTTGGGGTAAATTTCGACCCGTAGTTGCCATCGCGGCACTGCCACAGACGTTAAAGACTTGGTTTCGGTACCGGCACTTACTAGGACTTTAGCATCAGCCGTTGTTGGCTTCACTGTGTTTGTACCGGTACTTACTTTGGGGATTGCGTTCCGACGCGTTAGCTTGCGGAGACGCGAGGGAATTGCCTTGTCCATCAGGCGGCTCATCGTCTGCGGTCCATTACATAACCCAAATGTCATCACTTTATAGTGGTGCAGAGGCTTCCCCGGAACTGCGAATGGCGTTTTCTCCTTTGAAGACTCCGTCAGCTTGATCTGCAAAAACGCATCCTTCAGATCAATACCACTAATAAAGTGAGTGTCCTTTAACCTGCTCAATAACCCGTTGATATAAGGCGATGGGTATGAGTCCTTTCTAGTTACCGCGTTGACCTTCCTGGAGTCTATGCAAAGCCTGACCTTCCCTGGTTTCCGAACCAAAACAACGGGACTACACCAGGGCGAGTTTGATTCCTCTATAACACCCATTTCGAGCAGCTTTTCTATCTCACTAAAAGCTTCGGCTTGCCTCGGTGGCGAAAGAGGAAAATGCCTACTTTTAATTGGAACCGCATCACCCGTATCAATGTGGTGTTCGACTAGCTTAGTTTGCCCCAGACCTAACTTCTCAAAGGACGGAAACATATCCACTACCCTTTGCAGTTTGGTCTTTTGGGCTTGTGTCAAATCATGGAAATTATGTTCCACCCCCTTTTCGTCGACAACCTGTACACATTCTATACTTGGAAATATTTCAGGAGCTAACGCGAAAGCTCTCCAGAACTCAACTCCGGAGTAGGCTTCTTGAATAAGAGAAGGAACAAGATAAAAACGAATAGTTTTGGTTGTGTTTTTGAAAGTCACGGGTAAAGAAACCGAACCCAGTATTTTCTGTTTACCGCCACCCTTGCAATATACACAAAGGCCTGTAATGGGCGGTACCAGCCCATTTGTATCCAAAAACTTTTGACAATCTTTGCCGAGAATAGATACGTTCGCACCCGAGTCCAGCAATCCTACCAGAAAATTATTTTCAATTTGCACACGTACCAGAGTTATTTCATCCTCAGTAATCATTAACGTTGTGCTTTGCAAAAGTTTACGCTCCTGAACTCGACTATGATACCTCTTCCTACATTTCAAAATATTTTCGGACACAAATGAATCTGTGTTATTTTGGAAAATTCTAGACCTGACCAGCTCGTAGTTGTTGACCCGATACTCCAAACTAGGTGAAATTTGCGCTTGACAAGCGACATCTCTACTGTGACTTTTTAAAATGCAAATTGGTTTCGAATTGTTGGAAGGCGCCCTTGGACTATCACAATCAGAGCCATCCGAGCTGTCGGTACTATCAGGAAAAGTTACAATAATGTTTGGGTGGTCCTTCGCCAGGGTGCCACTATTCCTCGGAAACTCACCACTTCCAGTCGACTCACTGTTTGCGCGGGACCCACCACTTGGTTCAGTACGCGAGGCAACTCCTGGTGTACTGGCTGATATGGGGGCTATGGCGCCGAACGAGTTTCCCCATCTTCTCGCTCGGGTACTGGTTTCCCTGTCTCCGATGATCCTTTGGACACTTCGGAGTAAGCACCCCCCTATTGCCGCACTTAAAGAAAAATGGATGCTTGACTGGCTCATCACAATAGATGTACGAATGCCCCATGACCTGGCAATTCCAACACTGGATGCCCGAATAGGCCGGCTTCCTGTTCCTTCGATACTCCAAAGCCTAGAGCTGCGGGTCCACTTCGCCATCTTCGCTTACATGCCGTCCGGTATAGGTTCCTCCAAATATTTTTCTCTCCTTTAGTACCTGCTTTCTTTTCGGTGCTACATCGGAGATCATGTAAGGTCCTCACTCCCGCGTTAAAGAGCATCAGCTTCAGACTGCTGTTGACGTTTCTTTTTATGATGTCAATCAGCAGAGCTGATTTAAAGCCACTATGTCAGTATGGAACACATTGTACGACTCACTTGACTTTTGCTTTCGCATTGGGATATCCATCATGATCTCGTGGTCGCTTTTCAATGTTCCAAACTCACGCTTTAAGGAGTAGCACTGAAAGTCATATGTATCATTAGGGTTCTGTTTCGTAAACAGCCAGTACCATTCTTCTGCACGTCCTGACAGAAATAAATGGAAACTCACCATTATTTGTTCCGAAGAACATTGGGTCCTTTCGCATAGGGTATCCAACTTAAACAGAAAGTCCGCCACGCTTCCAGTCCCATCGAAGGAAACCTTCCAGTCCTGGGGTTTTACAGCAATGCAACCCGAACGATATTAGCCTGGTTGCTTACGAAAGTATGTGCATGATTCCTCTCGTCCCGATTATTGTTCCTGGCATGGCTTGGGCCATGTGAAGTTCCAACTGTCGCGCGAAGTATGTCCATATTTTCCCTTATGGTCCACATCTCGTTCCCCATCTCCTCCTGGGAAGTCATAAATAGGTGATGCAGCATGTGTATCCAAGAGTCTGAAGGAGGCGCATTGGTGGTCTGCGGTTGAGGAGTGATCCTATCACCCAAATTGTTAAGAGGCATAGGATTTCCTAGCTGAGCGCCAGCTCCTTCCGGTATGCCTGTCACCAAGTTAGTAGGAGGATCGAAGAGATTCTGCATTTGGTCTCCTCCAGTGGATGTGTTACTGCCTGGTCTATCAGCTTTCTGATTAGAACCAGGAGTCAAGACAATTCTGGTCGGATCTCCTCCACCAAAGACCGGTTGACTGATTGTTTCGGAACTCCTCCTCTACCGCCTCTTGACTTTCCCCAACTTCCGCGTCCAGCATTTCAGAGAATTCTTCCTTCAGTCTCTTGCTCATCATCATCATCATTTATTGGCGCTTAACCGCCTAAGCGATTTTGGCCGTTGCATATCAAAGCACGCCAGTCATTCCTTTTTAGCGATAACTGACGCCAAATGGAAACCCCAAGGGAGTTCAAGTCATCCTCCACCTGTTGTTTCATCTCAGTCGAGACCTCCCCCTTCCTCTGCTGCCGAATTCAGGTGAAGATAGGAAAACCTTCTGTGCTGGAGCTTCTTTGTCCATTCGCATAACATGGCCCAGCCAGCGGAGTCTTTGGGCTTTAATTCGCTGGACTATGGTCAGATCTGCGTAGAGCTCGTACAGCTCATCGTTAAATTTCCTTCGATACTCGCCGTTGGCATCCCGGGAAGGACCATAAATCTTCCGGAGAACTTTTCTCTCAAATACTCCAAGGGCCATCTCATCTTCTCTTGACATTGTCCATGAATCTGAGCCATACATCAGGACAGGTATGATGAGAGACTTATAGAGCGTGATCTTTGTTCTTCGAGAGAGGACTTTACTTCTCAATTGCCTACTCAGTCCAAAGTAGCACTTGTTGGCAAGAGTGATTCTCCGCTGGATTTCTAGACTGATATTATTTTCGGTGTTGATACTGGTTCCCAAATAGACGAAGTCCCTCACAGTTTCAAATTTGTAACTATCAACAGTGACATGGCTGCCAAGGCGCAGGTGCGCCGATTCTTTCTTTGATGACAGCAAATACTTCGTCTTGTCCTCGTTCACGGTAAGACCCACTTTTTTCGCTTCCTTATCCAGTCCAGAGAAGGCAGCGCTTACGGCGCGGTTTTTAAGGCCAATGATATCAATATCATCGGCATACGCCAGCAATTGCACGCTCTTGTAAAAGATTGTACCATTGCGGTTTAGCTCCGCTGCTCGAATTATCTTCTCCAGCATCAGATTGAACAAATCGCACGAAAGGGAGTCGCCCTGTCTGAAGCTTCGTTTGGTTTCAAATGGCTCAGAGAGGTCCTTCCCGATTCTGACGGAGCTGTTGGTATTGCTCAACGTCATTTGACAAAGCCGTATAAGCTTTGCAGGGAAGTCAAATTCAGACATGGCGGCATACAGGCAACTCCTTTTTGCGCTGTCAAAAGCGGCTTTGAAATCGACAAACAGATGGTGTGTGTCGATTCTTTTATCATGGGTCTTCTCCAGGATTTGGCGTATCGTGAAAATCTGGTCGATAGTGGACTTACCAGGTCTAAAGCCACACTGATAAGGTCCAATCAGTTTGTCTACGATGGGCTTCAGCCTTTCACACAACACGCTAGAAAGAACCTTAAATGCGATATTAAGAAGACTGATTCCGCGGTAGTTGGTGCGGTTAGCGGGATCGCCTTTCTTGTGGATTGGGCAAAGCACACTTAAATTCCAATCCGGAGGCATGCAGTCGTCTGACCATATTCTGCATAAGAGCTGATGCATGCTTTTTACCAGGTCTTCGCCTCCGTGTTTGAACAGCTCGGGGGGGTAGTCCGTCTTTTCCAGGCGCTTTGTTGTTTTTGTTGGGCGGCCGCCGTGGTGTAGCGGTTAAGTGTTCGGCCTTCTACACCAAGTCGTGGCGGTTCGATGCCCGGCAAAAGTAACACCAAAAATTATTTAGAAAAAGAATTTTTCTAAAAACGGGGTCGCCCCTCGGCAGTAGTTTGGCAAACTCTCCGGGTGTATTTCTGCCATGAGAAGCTTTTCAGCAAAAAATTCATTTGCTTTGCAAGTGCCGTTCGGAGTCGGCAAAAAACTGTAGGTCCCGCCAACTTGTAGGAAAACCTCAAAAAGCAACACACCACAAGTTGGAAAGAGAAGCTCGGCTAAAAATCTCGTTAGAGGTTATGATAACCTGTTGGTATATCGCCGCCATTCGTTTTTCGTTTTGTTGTTTTTGAGCCGGGATATAGCTATCCTCACTTCATCATAGTCAGGTGGTGGGACGACTTTTCCATCGTCAGGGATTGGGGTATTGGGTTCGACTTCTCCCTCGCAATTTAGCAGTGAGGAGAAGTGCTCCTTCCATAATTTAAGTACACTTTGTACGTCGGTTACCAGGTCGCAATTATTGTCCATACAGGAGCTTGCCCCGGTCTTAAAACCTTCCGTCATCCGCCGGATCTTTTCATAGAATTTTCGGGCATCATTCCTGTCAGCCAGCATCTGAAGCTCCTCACACTCACGTCTTTCGGCCTCACTTTTCTTTTTTCTGAAAAGGCGTCTCTCTTCCTTCTTTGCCTCACGATATTGTTGCCATACACTGCGGGTTGCGCCCGTTCGCAACGTCTCCTTGTAGGCAGTTGTTCTTGCCGGCTCGCTGAAACCCTACGTAATGAGTGAGAGACATGCTTCCTTTGCTCGGTTACATCGTTAGGTCGAGGATTGCTCTCCGATAGCAGGTGTGAGAGTCGAGTGGAGAAATTATCAGCTGTCTGTGTCACGCGCAACTTCTCGACGTCAAACTTTCCTTCCGTTACTGTGCGTACTTTTTTCGCTGCACAGAGGCGTGTGCGTATCTTGGTTGCAACAAGATAATAGTCCGAGTCGATATTGGGACCGCATAGGGTACGCACGTCTAGAACGGTGGAGCTATGTCTGCCGTCGATCATGACATGATCAATCTGGTTTCTTGTTCTTTGATCAGAGGACAGCCAGGTGGCTTGGTGTATTCGCTTATGCTGGAACCTGGTACTACTGATGACCGTATTGCGGGAAGCGGCGAATTCAATCAACCTAGTGCCGTTGGGGGATGTTATATCGTGGAGACTGAATTTTCCAACTGTAGGACCAAAGATTCCTTCCTTGCCCACCTTGGCATTAAAGTCGCCGAGCACGATTTTGATATCATGCAGGGGGCAGCGATCATAGGCTTCTTCAAGTTTATCATAGAAGGAGTCCTTCTCTGCGTTGTCCGTCTCCTCAGTCGGCGCATAGGCGCAGATAAATGTTATGTTGGAAAACCTCGCCTTGATGCGGATCGCAGCGAGACGCTCGTCCACAGGAGTGAACGCTAGTACTTGGCGGCGAAGTCTCTTTCCCACCACAAATCCTACACCACGCGTTTTGCCGCGTGTCTGGCCACTGTAGTATACGTCACAAGGAGCGATGGTCGTCTTTCCTTGCCCCTTCCATCGCATTTCCTGCAGGGCGGTGATGTCAGCCTTTGCGTTCGCGAGGACATCAACCAGTCGGGCAGCGGTAGCTCCCTAGAAAGGGTCCGGACATTCCACGTACATGCCCTAATATCCTTCTCGTAGTCCATAATTCCTTTTACCGGGTCGTCAACATTAAAGGGGGTTCTCATCCGAGGCTTTGTACTTTTTATTTTCATTGGAATTCGGTTTTTTACGTGGCGGGTCCCAAACCCAGCGCACAACCCGTTTCGGGGGTTTTTTGTTTTAGAATATTTACACATTTATATAGCGAGCCGCTTGCTTCAAGACAGACGCCCGCTTGCAGCCGCACCTCATGGTGAACAGACGCTGCACAAAAGACCTCGGTGAGCCCTTAAACCAAGTATGTCAGAGTGGCCCCACCGGGGCTCCCTCTCTTTCTGCCGCGAGCCTAGATAGCTCACGTTGCCCAGAGTGTACGAACGAGGACGCAAGAGTCGGGATTGGGCAAGGTCACACAGCAACCACACCCCAATACACTCCATGCCAGGAAACTCCGTTAATAAAAATTGGAAAAAAAATGTGGTCAAATCTGGTAGTGTGCTTGCTTCGGTAAGCAGCACCAAAAAAATTAGAGTGAATTTAGGTCACAGGGGCGATTGGGACGTGGTTCAACAGTTAAGATTCACCCCCCTTTTACCCAAAACAAATGACGTTTTTGCAAAAAAAAAGTAAAAAAATAAAAGAAACTAAGTCTGTTAACGATTACACGATACCGGAAAGTGCAAGGTATATATGTAATTCGATAATCGTATCGAACCAACCGTATAAAATAACGCAATATATATAAATATACAAAAATATGCTGAAAGAAAAGTTGGTTAGAAAACAAACGTATAAAAATTTGTTAAAATGTAATGAAATGCAGCGTGTGTGGTTTGAAAAATATATATGTATTTAAATGTTCACAGGTAAATAAAACAAAAATTAAACGATTGGATCCCAGTACTACCGCAATGCAGGGGTCGTCTTTGAGACTGGTCGCCCTGAGACTGGTTACGAACTGGTCTCCAATACAAAACAAATTTGAAATTTCATATAGGAATATTATAAGCTTTTATTTATTTTCACCTGACGGCTGTCTGTAATCAAATCTTGCAAGCTAAATTTGATACACTTCCCGGTGTCCGATTGATCTGAAATTCTGCACCCATGTATAACCCCGATGACATTGCAATATTATAAAAAAAAAATTTCGATAGGTGGCGCGTGGGTCGCTATATTTTCAAAATTCGCATTTATGGTCCGATTTAGCTGAAATTCGTAACATGTATTACTACCATAAAAAGAAATATTTTTGTAAAAAAAAATTCCGCTAGTTGGGGCTGAGATAGCGGTAATAAAAACTCAAAATCGTAATTATGGACCGATTTGGATGATATTTTACGTGTGTGTTACTTAATTAATTTCTAAATGTTAAAAAAAAATTGGACCCGCTAGGTGGCGCGTGAGTCGCTTTATTTGAGAATTACGAAGGTCTGTTTTCAGTGTCGATTAATTCGTTTTTCAACGAACTTCCCGTTGAGGTAGGATCTTGAAATTTTCATCATCGTTTAGTTTTCTGCCTCCACGCAAAATAACAAAAAAATAATTCCGATAGGTGGCGCACGAGTAGAGATATTCGAAAGTTTTCATTCCAGGAAATTTTGCTTTTGATATTGTACTAACTTGCAGTTAAGATGGGATTTTGCAAATTTTCATCATCGTTCAGGCTTCGCTAACAGTAAATAAAAAAATTAGCTTAATTTCAAAAATCCCATTTATCGTTTAGTTTAGTCTTTATTCCAATATCCCAAAAGTAACTTTATTAACCACGCGGCTTTATTGTAAAAGATTCTATGGTTTCTGTTGCTGCTAGCAGCCGATTGATGTCGCTGCGACATTATTGCCTCTTGTTGATAAACCGAAAGTAACTTTATCAACCACGCGGCTTTATTGTAAAAGATTCTATGGTTTCTGTTGCTGCTAGCAGCCGATAGCAAGAAAAGAAGGTCCTGAATGTTCTTAATTATACCATCAAATAGAAAAGAAGGTCCTAAATGTTCTTAATTATACCATCAAAATTTAACACCTGAATATTCTTAATTATACCATCAAATAGAAAAGAAGGTCCTAAATGTTCTTAATTATACCATCAAAATTTAACACGCTTTTATTATTAATAAAATTAGGAATGTGATATATACTGGAAGATTTAATAATTTAGGTGTAAAGTTTTAATGTTAGAAATATATAATTATGTACAATATGGAATTATTTTGTGGCAGACGAAGAAGCCAAATTATCTTTAAAGGTTACAATGAACTTATAAAGTGTTATATTCCTTTACAGTCAATTTATTTTTTACTTTTTAGTTAATTTTATAAACCAATAATAAAAGCTTATTTTTAAAAAAGTTTTTTTTTCTTTAATTTTATTTTAATTTCCCAAACTGGATGTCAGTAAGCCAGACCGGATTGCAGGGGTGGTCTTTTGAGACTAATCGCCCTGAGACTGGTTGGGCCACTGAAGACCAGTTAGGGTTACAATAAAAAAAGTATCTAATTTAGCAAAAGCACTTCCGCTTGACTCCGCCGCAATGAAAGGAGCGGTTTGGAACCGACTCCCCAGACATGCGGAGTACGGAAGAAAAAGTGTAAATCTAAGGCATTTACAAAAAACCTGGTACATCCAACCGCAATGCAAGGGTGGTCTTGAGACCCATCTCCCTGAGACATGTTGGCGTACTGAAGGTAAAAATAAACGAACTTTATCAAATGCACACTATTTTAGTCCCAGTATTCCTGACCGCAATGCAGGGGCTGTCTTCAGGACTGACATCCCTGGGACAGGTAGGAATATTGGAAGCCAAAACAAAAATTGAAATTATTTATAAACATTTTTTGTTCAACACTTTCACTAACTCCGCCACAATGAAAGGAGCGGATACGACCTGTCTCCCCAGACTTGCGAAGCGTGCAAGCATATCGTACTAAAAAAAAAAATTGGTTTGCGAATTGAAATTTCTTAACTCCGCCGCAATGAAAGGTGCGGTTGAGTCCCACTTTCCCCAGACTTGCGGAGTCAAGAAAGATCGCCAAAGATCCCAGCTTATCCAACCGCAATGCAGGGGTTGTCTTGAGACTAGTCGCCCTGAGACTGGTTGGATTAGTTGGGGTCAGCAAAAATTAAAAAAGAAAATTGAAAGGACCCTGCAGTAAAAAAATGTCAATTGCAAAAAACATCTAGCTTATAAATAACTCTTTTGTGGCAATTGTAGGAAATAGTGCATTTTAAGCACACTGAGGAATAACTAACGTCTAACTACGCCATAAGTCATGCAGAGGAGTCCGAAAATATGTTTAATTTTTCGTTTGCTTCCGTCTTTTAGCTTGTAATTTCCAGGTGCTTTTTCGGTATTGGGTAAATACCAATAGTAGCTGGTTTCTAAAGAATAAATTTGATACACATAGAGTAAAATGGGGGAATTAAAAAGGAATGGAAAAGATAAAATAAAATTTAAAGTAAATAAATAAAAATTATAAAAAAAATGAATTTATCTTTTGGCTATTTTTTGGTTGAAAAGTAGTTAGTTAGTAGTTGGTTGACATCTCATGCAGAGGTAACCATAACCGACCGGATTCCGGCCATCGTCGAACAAAAATAGTTAGTCCGAATATATGAAAATTTACAGTAAATATACAGCACTAGTTGATTGATAAGCAACTTAAAGTTACTTTTACGCTAGATACTTTTCCTGCAGGGGAAGGAAAAAAAATTAAATTTTAAAACATATAACATATAAGAACAAACACGTTCGGCAAAATAACTAAATAGTCCCTATAAAAAATGTAAACCCCACTTAGCGGACATTTTTATAAATTTCCCGAAGCCGACATCGGACAACAGACCCGGGACACAAAAAAAATGTTACTACAAAAAAACTAAGTGCGTTTAGCACTGCCTCGCCGGGTGAAATACAAAACTTCCGGTGGACATGACGTAAAGTCTCGTGGAGCCCTTAGCTACTAACAACGAAGACCAATCCAGACAACCTGATCAGTCCCACCATCCCATCGCAAGGCAGGTGGCGGCTCCTGGGCCTGCCTACCTGGGACTTATGGAATGGTGAAACCTCACAAGCTGACCAGAAAAGCCATCGAGGTCAGCGCTTCAGGCCCCACGTTGGGCAATATACCCGTTGGGCAATATACCCATTGGGGAATATACCCGTTGGACAATAAACCCGTTGGGCGCCATCTGTTATAGTTAACGCATCTAGAATGGAGCAGTAGGGAAGGCGGTCGGCATGATCTAGTGGTGCTCTGTGGCTAGTCATTGTCGGCTGGGGTGGGTTCTTGCCAACTTTACTGTCCTGCGCCAAAAACAGAAAAATTCCTATCAGGCCTTTCAAAACGCAGAAACGAACATCCGGTTAAACCCGCATGCCACGGACAAACTGTTAAAATTAAGAAATCCAAGAAAAGAATGGTGCCGGTTAAATTCAAATTCAAAAAAAAACTTAACTGGCAACTCAAAATTTTAAAATAACGAAAACTAACTTAAATTTGAATAAGTCTAAAAACACAAAAAAAAAACGTTTAAATCAAAAAAAGGTAACCGAAAATTAACTGAAAGACAAAACTTGAATTTAAAATTGAAAATCAAAAATAACTGAGAGCAAAAAAAATTTGAATTTAAAGGAGACGGAAACGACCGGCTACAACGGCTGAAAATAAAATCAAAAATAAGGCCGAACAATATAAAGGGGCGCCGCGGGTGTTGTTGCAGCCATCCATGGCCATCGACGAACCTGAATTTTCGATGGCCCCTTATTCAAACTACCTATATGCCTTCTAAATTACAAGAAAAATCAGCATTCCCATTTTATATTTACAAAAATTTATTTATAAATTCATGTTCATCTTAAGCTTAATTAAAATTTAACCTGCACTAATATACATTGCTGTTTATTAATACGACCCAAGGCAAGGAAAAATCAAAGTCTATTTTAATCTAAATTGGGTTTGCCCCAAACCCATTAATGCATATGTAGATATGTATGTACTTATTGGTATGTTTGTATTAAGTTACTCAATTGCTAAATTTGTATTCATATTACTTGTCAGATTAGTTACTCTTTTAATTATTTTATTTATTTTTTTTTAATGAATTAGAAATTACTGAATTTGTTTGACTGTTTTGTTTTGTTTTATATTGTTTTAGTTTTATTTCCTTTATTTATTTATTGCAGTGGCCTTTTATTTAATTATTTGTCTTTTTTGTTACGTTAATTATTTAGTTATAAGATATACTATCTTTTCTTTTTCCCTTTTTCCTATTTTACCTATTTATTATTATCATTATTTTCTCTGAGTTTTTAAATTTTAGTTCCCCCTTTTCCTTTTTAAATTGATTTGTTGAAATGTTAAATTTTAATTTTAATTCCCGTTATTTTCAAGTAAAAGAAAAAAAATTCTTAACGTCAGCACGCAATTTTAGATTTTTTTTATGTAACCAACATTGCGTGGCAAAAAAAAAAAAAAATTTTGAGATCGCCTTCAAAATATCTTTAATCCTAGGGGTGGACTGGAAAAACTTTTTTTGTCGATCCACCCTACTATACATATATCATTTTACGTCCTAATCTTAATCTAGACTACTTTTATTTCTACTTTACATATATGATTTATTTAAATTTGCACACAAAATTCAATACTATATTTAACGTGCTAACAGGCACGGAATCACCGGGTAAGTAGTTGTTGTTGTGATTGTTTTGGTTGTTGTGTTGCTATGGTGCAGCGGGCTAATACGAGGCGGTCCCTGCTATGGTCAATGCTGGTTGTATTCGTTGGGGTTAGTTGTTGCAGTGGGCCTTTAACAGGGCGGCCTCTCTGTTGTTGTCCAAGCTGGTTGTTGTTGGCGCTGTTGCAGCGCTTTTGTTAAAGTTGTAGTGGGCCTATATGAGGCGACCTCACTGTTGTTGTCAAAGCTGGTTGCTGTTGGCGCTAGCTGCAGTAGCTCCGCGTTGTTGTTGTTTTTGCAGCATATATGATATATATGATTCGGCCTCACTGTTGTTAAAGCTGGTTGTTGTTGGCGCTTTTGTTGTGGTTGCAGTGGGCCTATATGAGGCGGCCTCACTATTGTTGTCAAAGCTGGTTGTTGTTGGCACTAGCTGTAGTAGCTACACGTTGTTGTTATGTTTGTTGTTTTTGCAGCGTTTGTTGTTGTTGTTAGCGCGTTTGTTGTTGTTGCAGTGGGCCTATATGAGGCGGCCTCACTGTTGTTGTCAAAGCTGGTTGTTGTTGGTACTAGCTGTAGTAGCTGCGCGTTGTTGTTACTGATGCTTTTGTTGTAGCTGCGCTGTTGTTGGTGGCGCTTTTTGTTGTAGCCAGTTAAAGTAGTTGCTGCCGGTTGTTGTTGTCAACTGGTTGTTGTTGTTGGTGGATCTTCTTGTTGCGCTTTTGTTGTTATTTGGTGCTGTTAACGTTACAAGCGCTGTTGTTGTAACGAGGTGTAGTCCTGCCCAACGAGTATTTTTCCTTAATCTAATTGTCATCAATATCTTCTAACGGAAGTCCAAGAAAACTGGCAGTTTCAATAGGGTTGGACCAAAGAGAGATGGGTGTTAGAAGAGTGGGCTCAGAAGAGCAAGAGAATAAGTGATTGGTATTGTGGGGGGACGAGCCGCATGCCGGACATACATTCGGCACGTCAGGGTTCAGTCTGGATATGTAGGAGTTTAACCTGCTACAATATCCAGAGCGTAATTGAGCCAGAGTGACCCTTGTCTCTCGAGGAAGATGACGCTCCTCTTCAGAAATGCCAGGTGTTGCAGCATGTAAGACAATGTTTAGCGGGCAGAGCGCAGAGTAATGGCCAACAGACGTTGTATGGATATGCCCCAAGGCCTGTTTATGCACCTGTAAACCTTGCGCTGTTGTTGCCACAGTCGCGTTGTTTGCCTGGCGATGTTATTATTGTTGTTGCGCGCTGATGTTGCTGTTTGGCGCTGTTGTTTTTACAAGGGCTGTAGTTGACGTTAGCGCTATTGTTGTTGCAATCACGGTTGCCACACGCGCGTTTTTTTACATTGCGCTGTTGCTGCCCCAGGCGCGAGTCTGGTCGGGCGCTCTAGCTTGTTGTTGTCCGCGCTGCGTTGATCGACCGCGTTGCTGTGGCGCGTTGGTGACCCTGTGGCTGCGCGTTTGGACGGCGCGTTGCGGCTGTTCGTCGGAGCGCTTCGCTGGCTTTGTAATGCTATACCGCGCGTTTGGTTGCGGTTGTTAGCGCGCTTCAAGGCGCTTGTGTTGCGGTTGCTGGCGCCTGTAGTTGCTATTGTTGTTCCAAGCACGGTTGCCACACGCGCGTTTTTTCACATTGCGCTGTTGCTGCCCGAGGCGCGTGTCTTGTCGGGCGCTCTGGCTTGTTGTTGTCCGCGCTGCGTTGATCGACCGCGTTGCTGTGGCGCGTTAGTGACCCTGTGGCTGCGCGTTTGGACGGCGCGTTGCGGCTGTTCGTCGGAGCGCTTCGCTGGCTTTGTAATGCTATACCGCGCGTTTGGGTGCGGTTGTTAGCGCGCTTTAAGGCGCTTGTGGTTGCGGTTGCTAGCGGGAGAACAAACGGAATATTCATGACTGCAATGAAGATGGATTGCACCCACTTACCTAATATCTGCCTTATTCCAAAGGTAGCGCGATTCTGTGGCGATCTCATGTGGGGTTTGTTAACTCTGTTGCTGTTGTTGATGTTGCTGATACTGCCGATTCAATTCATTGGCTCTTGCTAAAGTAATTCTGGATTTTGCTTATTCACCAGGAGCTGCTTTTGCTGTTGCATGTTCACTATTCATTTTCTAACACTCCGCACCACACAATTGTGCATGCTTAACATCATCAATAGAATCTGAAGCGCACAGCACTTTTATAAAACTTTTACTTTCTGGAATTCCTCAAGGCTCACACTTTTATAATCGGATGCTGTAAGCTTCCAGTTAGAGGTATAGCGCTCTCCAGAATCAGTCCATCAGTAAGTTGACACAACTGACAGAAAGGTAGACTGCGGTTGCTTGTATGCGTAACGTCGGATACGACGGATACGTCAAAAATATAATTGCTCTAAAAATGACGTACGCCACGCAACTCATTCTGTTTCCCGCTTAAGATGCCATTTCACTTTCAGAAATTTCTGCAAGTTGTATTTTTTTTTATACACATACATTCTACACTATGCACTACACGTATTTGAGCATACTTGTTGTTTATTTAAAGCTTATTTTCTTATTGGAATTGTTTTAAAAGTTTAGATTTTTTCAACGAGAAAAATTCTACACGAACTGACCGCCACGATAGTAAAAGTAGTAGGCTTAGGGGTTTAGAATATGCCCGAGGTAGGCATACCGGTCGTAAGAGGCGACTAATATGCACATAGGTAATTGACGTGCTACTCGATGGTTGATCTACGGATATGATGCCTCTCACCTCTCATTACCCATCTTCTCCTTCCTCATGGATGGAGGGATGCCATGACCTAGAAGGTTCCACTGGTCATACCAAATCGCTACCACGACAGTCGGGCAGTACCGCAAGGGAGTACCGCAGCGTACCGGGGTCATATCCGGCCAAGGACTGTCAACTTCGGCATCACTCCCCAAAACCTTCGGGGAGTGTTTTGTTGTTAACAACAACAACAACATAGTAAAAGTAGGTCGCCTCCCAGTTGGTGCACCCTGGGTAACGATAAATGACCTACATAGCCTACACGGCTAGTTTCTTGTATTGCCGGTTCTACGAGAACGGTACCAGTACTTGTGCTGTACCCATCGTGCCGAAACGCCCCGGGCCGTTTCCTTATATCGACCCGGCCAAGAGCAATACACTCGAGGTGACCCTGTCTGACATTTAGGCAGGGCTACACCTCGCTACAACAACAACAACATAGTGAATTTCCTTTTGATTTGCCGGTATACGCTCAAAATCTCAACAGTGCCAAGAAGATTCCAATATTTTTCCACTAACGGCACTATAGGTTTGGAAATCTTCCGTTCGCTGAGATATGATGTAATATGTGGTTTGCCATGTTGCGCGATGCAAACGGTTATTGCCATCAGGATTCTTTCTTAAAAGTATCAATTTTTGCCAATTATGTAGTAAATTATATAGCAAAAGGGGTTATATTAAAAGGGAAAACTGTATTATTGGAATAAAGTGATGCATAATTATAAAATCCGAAATTCGATGAAAATACTGGTTTTGTATTAAGGCAAATTAATGAGAACAAGGTTAAATTTAGTACTGAAAATTATGTATTACTTTTAGTTGTGGAATTTAATTCTTGCGAAATTAATTGGATAATTTAACTTTTCTTCAATGGCTTTGGGTCCAAGAAGAAAAATAAGTCTATTACGCTGTGCCCTATATTCTGTCCTGTTTGTGGACACAGTATTTCCATTAAAAAAAAAGTAGTAGATATTGTAGAAATTTATTAGGATTCGAGTCCTGAGGCACGCACATGTTTGCACGCGCAAAATTTTAGACGTCCGAACCATGTAGATGGTGTGTGCCCTGGATGGGCTGGGTAACCCGAAGTTACTGGATTGGGGATAGGGTTAACTAGCAATGATCGCCACCTGCTAACATGAATTGTGGAGAACAAAGAGTGATTGAATTTGACGTTGCTCTCATTCGAAAGTAGAGTATAATATCAAACAGAAAAATATTTGACCGACATGAAAACTTTTTGCAAAAAAAAAAAGATTGGTTAATTAACTTTTGTAGTAAGTTTTCACTATTTGTATTTTATCTTTAATTCAATGACCAAACAAAATGATAAATAATTCTGTAGCAAATTTGTAAGTATTTTATTGACAGTAAGTAAATTTCGGTGGCAGTGGAGAACGATTGGAATTCAGCTGTTTCGTATGCTGAGATAAGAAAACTGTAACCGAACAAAATTTTTTTTACTAAAATTGCGGATGTTATAGGGTTGTAGGGATGTTAGGGTTTATTGTTAATAGTGAAGAAATAAAATGGTAAACAATGAACATGTTTTATACCATAGGGCAGGCCCGTGCGCAGGTATTTGCTATAGGGGGGCTTTGAACTTTTGGATGCTCCGAAGGTTGTGACTTTTTTTTTTGCGCATACATAACTAAATTCAATCACAAAAATGATAACACCAATAGGTCTATTCCCCCTTTGCTGACGCGTTCACGGGCGCCCGCAATTATCCACAATTTTACCCGCAGTTTACCCTTGCCACTCCAGGAACACACCAAATATTTATTTTCATGGAAATTAAAAGTTCCGTTATTGGTACCTTTCCATTCCATGGGAATATTTGGTGTTACCAGCTGTGCACAACCATACCAACTCAAGAAAACTGTCGATAAAACGTCAAACCGGAGCGTGAATCTAAACTGTCAACTAAAACCCGCGAGTAATGCCCACCACCCTAAACCAAAAATGACTAATAATACATTTATACTGCACAAAATTTGGCGAATTTGAATGTGTCATTTCGAACCTGTTTACACTGGCAAATTTGCATTTGGCTTCACCTTCCCTGCAAGAATCGTGTACCAGAACACATAGCCACCGAAAGAAAATGCGCCACCGTGATGGTTTAAACACCAGTAGAGTAATAATAAATGAAGAGTCAAAAAGGCTTCTGTCTTTTCTAGGTAGAATTGGTCCAATTTCTTAAAAAAAAACTAGTTGAAATTGTTATTTAGAACTGTGCATAATGCAAAAGTTTTCACACGTTAATTACCCATTAAGGTTCTTGCTAGGCAATTCTAAATGTGGAACACAGGCAGGGTTGCTATTTTGAGGAACTGTGGATTGTATTGTTCGGCGAATAAGGCCAAATGTTATGGAATTCCATATTTGGAAAATGAGATTTGTATGGAAAAAAGTGCCAAATTTGCAATTTTTCGCCAAATTTATCAAATTTGGTGCGGTGTAAATGTACTATTAATCGAAGGCAAAACATAACATTATACCATGGTATAAAAAAGAAGGTAAAGCCGCTGTCAAAAATTCGTTGTCAATCTAGCTTCACTTTTGATTAAAAAAGACTTTTCTGTCATTTCCTTTGATGTCAACAAATAGCATAGCGTTGCCCAATCACATATATTGAGAAAAGGGTATTTTGAAAAAATAAATTAGGTATTTTCATATAAAATTTGTTTGTGTACTGATTTTTTAAGTTTATTTCTTTGAGGTTAGGTTAGGTTCAAGTGGCTGCCGCAGAGGCACACTTAGGCCAGTTTTGAAAGGCCCGTTGTGATACCACCAACACAAGGAAAGTCAGTCCCGGGACCCAGCCATATGGAAAATCCCTGAGTTGTTGGGATTTTCCACATAGCAGAATCCCGGGACTGACACTCCTAAACCGACACTGTTACTCCTCCTCGAACCACTTAGATGACTTTATGAAGCCCATCAAGTCCTTTATGTCCAGTTCCGCGATCTGGCTTAGGCTATCCAGGAACGGAACTCCCAAAAAGCGCGTTCTCGCGCCGCTTAAAGCCGGACAGTTGCAGATGAGGTGATCCACTGTTTCCTCCTCCTCATCATCTTTGCAACTCCTGCAGCATCGTCGGTAGGGCACACCTAGCCTTTCTGCATGCCTACCAATGAGGCAGTGACCGGTTAATACCCCTATCAATATGCAGATTTCCCTCCTAGTTAGGGCATAAATGCGTCTAGACCTTTTAAGATCCCATTTTGGCCAGGTTTGTTTCGATATGCGACACCCTGGGGATTGCAGCCATCTTTCGTTGGCTTGACGGAGTGTGTGCTCCTTCAGCATTAGTTTGCATGTGGCAAACGGCATACCTAAGCGCTCTTTATCCTGAAGAACCTGCTTGGTCGTGCCCTGCCTGGCAAGTTCGTCTGCCTTACAGTTTCCCTCAATGTCCCTATGTCCCGGGACCCATATGAGGTTTACGCGGTTCTGTTGGGCCATCTCCTGAAGAGATCGACGACAGCTGAGCGTCAGTTCAGAGTTGAACGTGTATGAGCCAAGGGATTTGATGGCCGCTTGGCTATCGCTGAAAATAGCGATATCTTCTCCGATAACACGTTTGCTTAACCAGGCCGCGGCGTCCAGGATTGCCGAGACTTCCGCCTGGAAGACGCTACAATGATCAGGTAGTCTGAAGGAGAGCTCAAGGTCCAAATCCCTTGAATAAACGCCTCCTCCAACTCTGCCGTCCAACTTCGAGCCGTCGGTGTATATGGAAGTGCCACCATTTGTTTCGGGACACCAATCCGTCCTCTCCCAGTCTTCTCTGCTGGGAATGTTTATTTTGAAACAGCTATCCCCGACTGTAGTAGTCGCACAACGATCTGTGCTTAGAGGGAGAAAGCTGTAAGATTCCAGAATACTGGAGTGTCCAATAGTACCCGCAGCGCAACTGGAGGTTTCTCTTAGACGCAGAGCTGATGCCGCCGCTGACCGAAACCCTTCCAGATCAAGTGGCAAAATGCCCAGAATGACCTGGAGGGCTTCGTTGGGCGTTGTCCTTAGCGCACCGCTTATACAGATCATATTGGATCTATGGACTTTCCGCAACAGATTCAGGTATGTTGCCTTGCTCAGCGCAGGCCACCATACGACGACTCCATAAAGCATGATTGGGCGAATGATGGCCGTGTAGATCCAACTGCATACTCTAGGGCTGAGCCCCCATTTTTTGCCAATGGCTCTTTTGCAGGTGTAAAGAGCGATGCAAGCTTTCTTCTGGCGCTGAAGAACAT
Organism: Campiglossa producta; assembly: GCA_964058755.1. Lineage (NCBI taxonomy): Eukaryota > Metazoa > Arthropoda > Insecta > Diptera > Tephritidae > Campiglossa > Campiglossa producta. The sequence continues at coordinate 380,381 of CAXKVI010000012.1, forward strand.
TCTCCTTCCAATTCAATTTCCTGTCCAGAACTATGCCTAGAAACTTGGCCTTATCCGACAAGCCCAGGCGCGTGCCATCTAGTTCTGGTAGGCTTAGTGGCGGTATTTTGTACCGGTTGGTGAAGAGGACAAGTTCCACCTTCCCTGGGTTGATACTAAGTCCGCAGCGAGAGGACCACGTCGAAACTTCTCGCAGTGCTACTTGCATCAGGTCACACAGAGTTTGTGGGAACTTGCCTCTGAATGCAATAGCTAAATCGTCTGCGTATGCCACTATCTTCCCGCCCCCCCAGCTTGTGTCACGTAGCAACGAGTTGACTGTGAGGTTCCATAAAAGCGGGGAAAGAACACCACCCTGGGGTGTTCCCCTTGTGACATAGCGTGATAACTCAACCGTACCAAGTGAAGAAGCTATTTTCCTTCCCATTAAAAGTTGGTCAATTAAACCAGTTAGAGGTCTATCTACTCCCAGATTAGTTAGAGCGGAGTTGATAGCCTCCGGGCTTATATTGTTGAAAGCCCCCTCAATGTCTAGGAGGGCCACGAGACAGTAGTCCTTTTCACACAGCGATTTCTCAATGACAGACACTAGGCTGTGCAGAGCGGTTTCTGTTGATTTACCCTTGGTGTATGCATGCTGATAGCTAGAGATAAGGTTGCTATCAATAGTCGTTAAGAGGTAGTCGCTTAATATCCTCTCAAAGGTTTTTAGTACAAAGGACGAGAGACTGATCGGTCTGTAGTCTTTTGGCTCGTAGTGGGATGCCTTCCCAGCCTTAGGGATAAACACTACCGTGGCGCTTCTCCAGGAGCCCGGAATGTGGTTGAGAGCCAGGCAGGCTGTGAAGAGAAATACCAGCCATTTAGCTGATGTCTCCAACGTGTTTATAAGCTGCGCGGGGATAATCCCGTCCGGCCCGGCAGCCTTATACGGTTCAAAGCTCTTAACTGCCCACCTTACTCTTTCCTCAGTGATGGGTATATTTACTGCCAGGTTTGTTGCAGGTGCTAGTGGTGCATCATGCAGATTCCCCGGAAAATGTGTATTCAAGAGCAGCTCAAGGGTTTCCTCTTCCGTGCTGGTCCAGGATCCGTCAGGCTTTCGCAAATAGCTGATGGTTGTTTGACTTTTCGAGAGGACTCGTCTAAGTCTCGCTGTGTCGTCGACCTTTTCGACGCCAGTGCAGAAATTTCTCCACGAGGTTCTCTTCGCCTGTCTCAGAGCTTTTTTGTAGGCCCTTAGTTTAGCTTTATATTCGTGCCAATGAGGCTCAGAGCCGAAGCTCTTGGCCTTGTTAAATTGTTTCCGGCATGATATTCGGAGCGAGTCCAAATCGTAGGACCACCAATGTGGCCTGTGTTTACCGCGTGGTTTTGGCACTGGACAAGCCTGTCCTAGAGCATTTGAGAGCGCCGATGTAAATGTAGTAACAAGATCCTCCAGCTCCTCTACTGATGAGGGGGCTTGTGAGGGCAGTACTGGGAGGTCTCTGTCTAATATTTCATTGTGTAACTGCCAATCAGTGTTACGTGGATTGCGTTTCATGATTGGTTGTTCTACAATAAAGTCTAAAACCATTTCTATGTAACGGTGGTCGGAGAAAGAATGTTCTTCCAGAACCCGCCATTTTCTGACCCACTCATAAGCGCCTTCACTACAGAGAGTGAGGTCTATGACCTTCCTGCGGGTCTTAGTGATAAAAGTAGGCTCATTACCCACGTTGCAAATCACCAGGTTGGTTGTTAAGAGGTAATCAAACAGAGACTCGCCCCTGGCATTGATGTCGGAGCTCCCCCATTGGACATGGTGAGCATTAGCGTCCGCTCCAATAATAAGATTACCCGTGCAGAAATTTGACACCAGGTCTTTCACCTCCATTTGTGGTGGGGGTTCTTCGGCGTCGTAGGGCATATAGACCGACGCCACCGTCAGGCGGGTGCTGTCGACCGTTAGACTGATAGCGGTAATATCACCATTGGTGTAGTTAGGTAGGAGAAAGGAGTTCAACTCAGACTTGACCAAAATACACGTTCTGACTTTGCTCTCCTCGCTGGCTCGAATGAGCTTGAAGCCCTTAGTCCCCAATCCGCAGATTCTCGAGCTATTGACCCAGGGTTCTTGGATGAGGACCACATCCACGTCGCCTTTAGAAAGACGACTACTTAAAGCAGCCGAAGCTACTTTAGATTTGTGCAGATTAATCTGAAGCACCACCAACATGAGAGCGCACAGACTTCCCTGCCGTCCCCATATCGTCGAGGTTTGCCCCATCCCGGAGGTTGCCTATCAACGACGAGTTGTTCCGATTAACTGCCCGATATGGCGTTGCAGGAGTCTTGCTGTCTGCAGCGTTAGATGTTAATCGCTCAGCGTTGGCTGCTACCACCGTGACGTCGAGGGCTTCCTCGTCCTGTAGGCTGTCCTCCATCTCCGAGTTGTTCACAGCACTATCGCCAAGGGACGTGGCGGATAACATGCTTTCCGCATCGGAATCCTCCGCTTCCTCTTCTGGTAATTCGTTTTCCGGTTCCCCCGGAGCAGCCGAGAAGGCAGCGCGCTGAGCATCACCACGATATACGTGGATAACGATCTGGCCTACGCTGTAGTGTACTAGGCCATTGCACCTTTTGAGGGGCTCGATTGACTCTTTATTCATGGTGAACACCACCTGTCTGTCGGGCCCTACTGCATCCCCGACCAGATTGACACTCCAGTCATGCGTTGGCAGGGACGGATTTATTAGCCGTAGCATCCCGAGAATTCTCTCGGGTTCGTCAGGGATGGCCGGAATCCACGCCCTTGCCCTTGGACGAGCTGGAATGTCCTTCCAGTCGACGACCTCTATCTTTGCGCCCTTGTAGACTTCACCCAGCTTAGCAGCTGCTGCCTTGTACAGTGCTACGGTTTATGCATCCTCGCATGCGAGTAATTTAATCTGACCCTGGTGCCAACCCGCATCCGTTACTCGCGCCGAACTACCCGGAAACTCTGGAGCAACATTGAGAAGAATGTTGCCGAGTTCATTTCGCACGTAACGCCACCGGTCCTTAGGGATGGCCAGGCGGTCATTGCCTCGGTCCAGGACGCCTATAAGGATCCTGTCCTTGGTTACCTCAGCAAAGCTTAGTTTGCCCGCTCCAGGGGTATTCTGATGCCGCTTGGGAGGGGGATTCAACTCCAGGTCCGATCTCTGGCGCTTGAAAGGGTTAACTTTTAACCTCTTTGGCATGTAAGAATTTTGGAAATCCGGTATCACAGCTTTCGCTAGCTCTACCGATTTACTGGAATTCGGCGACAGCGATTCCTGCGGTACCCCTTCATACCTCTTCAGGATCTTTGCAGCCAATCTTTTCTCGTGGTATGTGAAGCGGCGGGGAGATGTCTCCTGGGAGTGCGGACCCGTAGTTGCCATCGCGGTCGCTCTCCTTGCCGAAATCTCAGTTGCAGCTTCCTTCTCCTTCGAAACTCCGAGGCCAGGTCGTGAGACCGCTGCCACAGACGTAAAGATACTGGTTTTCATATCAGCGGTTGATGGGAGTTTAGCATCTGCCGTTGTCCGCTTAGTTGCGTTGGCAACCGCACTGGTGCTAGCTCCCATCAAGTCAATCTTAGTCGATAGAGGGTTGGTTGACCGACTCGTAGTTGCCATCGCTGTCGATCCCCCCCTTGATTGTGGAACGGAGGTTGTCCTCCGGCGTTGTTGTTGCTTTCTCGCCTGTTCCTCCATAGCTCTCCTTTGCTGAGGAGTGAAATTTGGCGTTGTTTGTTTTTTAGGTTTATCGTTTTTATTTGGATAATTTGAGTTCATCTTGTTCGTACGACCCATCGCCGGACACGGCCAGCTTAGGGTCAAGGGAAGAGTAGGGGAAAATGTGTCGTCCGCCGCGGCAGAGCCCCGTACCGCGGTAAGGCCATGCTTACTCTCTGAGGCGACCCGGTATCAGAGAGGCTCCGTTCAAATACAGCCACGATTTGCCTCCCGGCTGCAAACGTCCAATGGGCACGGTTTCGCATAACACCCTGGATTGGGAGGGGGAAGATCTTTGTCGTCGCGCCAGAGAGGCTAGGCTGCTCTCGTGATGAAGTGCCGTACGGAGCTATGATCACAAGGGCAGCGTAGCCCAGTGGCTATCGACTTAAGCCCTCGTACCGCGGCAAGGTATCCACCCTTCACGAGGGGAAGGTACTCATAGAATTTTTTTCCAAGCCGAAACGATTCGGAAAGCTCAAGTAGAGAGGATTGGTTATTGAAGCATAGTTCTTAGCTTTATATCTTCATTTTTAAAGTGATTTAAAATAAGGCTGATTTACATGGGTTGATTTGCTATTCCATTTTTGTCGTTTCACCGTATAAATAGCAATTAAAATTGCTGGTTGATGTTCTCGTCGATTTTGGTCGAAGCGCTATTATCACGGTGGAACGACAAAAATCGAATAACAAATCGAGCAGTGTAAATTAGCTTTAAACGTAAAAGAATGGAAACAAAACACAGCCTTGTCAGCTATTTCAGTAACATTTTTTTATTAACTTATACAAATTTATATATTTTTATACGAAATCGCTTCCCAACCACACACACTTCCGAAATGGAAAAGACCCTGCTGTAAAAAATTGTCAATTGCAAAAAACATCTAGCTTATAAATAACTATTTTGTGGCAATTGTAGGAAATAGTGCATTTTAAGCACACTGAGGAATAACTAACGTCTAACTACGCCACAAGTCATGCAGAGGAGTCCGAAAATATGTTTAATTTTTCGTTTGCTTCCGTCTTTTAGCTTGTAATTTCCAGGTGCTTTTTCGGTATTGGGTAAATACAAATAGTAGTTGGTTTCTAAAGAATAAATTTGATACACATAGAGTAAAATGGGGGAATTAAAAAAGGAATGGAGAAGATAAAATAAAATTTAAAGTAAATAAATAAAAATTATAAAAAAAAATGAATTTATCTTTTGGCTATTTTTTGGTTGAAAAGTAGTTAGTTAGTAGTTGGTTGACATCTCATGCAGAGGTAACCATAACTGACCGGATTCCGGCCATCGTCGAACAAAAATAGTTAGTCCGAATATATGAAAATTTACAGGGGAAGGAAAAAAAATAAAATTTTAAAACATATAACACATAAGGACAAACACGTTCGGCAAAATAACTAAATAGTCCCTACAAAAAATCTAAACCCCACTTAGCGGACATTTTTATATATTTCCCGAAGCCGACATCGGACAACAGACCCGGGACACAAAAAAAATGTTTACTACAAAAAAACTAAGTGCGTTTAGCACTGCCTCGCCGGGTGATATACAAAACTTCCAGTGGACATGACGTAAAGTCTCGTGGAGCCCTTAGCTGGAGCCCGAAGACCAATCCAGATAACCTGATCAGTCCCACCATTCCATCGCAAGGCAGGTGGCGGCTCCTGGGCCTGCCTACCTGGGACTTATGGAATGGTGAAACCTCACAAGCTGACCAGCAAAAAAAAAAAAAAAAATTTGGGATCGCCTTCAAAATATCTTTAATCCTAGGGGTGGACTGGAAAAACTTTTTTTGTCGATCCACCCTACTGTACACATATCATTTTATCTCCTAATCTTAATCTAGACTACTTTTATTTCTACTTTACATATTTGATTTATATAAATTTGCACACAAAATTCAATACTATATTTAACGTGCTAACAGGCACGGAATCACCGGGTAAGTAGTTTTTCTTGTGATTGTTTTGGTTGTTGTTGTTGCTATGGTGCAGCGGGCTAATACGAGGCGGTCCCTGCTATGGTCAATGCTGGTTGTATTCGTTGGGGTTAGTTGTTGCAGTGGGCCTTTAACAGGGCGGCCTCACTGTTGCTGTCCAAACTGGTTGTTGTTGGCGCTGTTGCAGCGCTTTTGTTAAAGTTGCAGTGGGCCTATATGAGGCGACCTCACTGTTGTTGTCAAAGCTGGTTGTTGTTGGCGCTAGCTGCAGTAGCTCCGCGTTGTTGTTATGTTTGTTGTGTTTGCAGCGCTTGTTGTTCTTGTTAGCGGGTTTGTTGTTGTTGCAGTGGGCCTAGATGAGGCGGCCTCACTGTTGTTGTCAAAGCTGGTTGTTGTTGGCACTAGCTGTAGTAGCTGCGCGTTGTTGTTACTGGCGCTTTTGTTGTAGCTGCGCTGTTGTTGGTGGCGCTTTTTGTTGTAGCCAGTTAAAGTAGTTGCTGCCGGTTGTTGTTGTCAACTGGTTGTTGTTGTTGGTGGCTCTTCTTGTTGCGCTTTTGTTGTTATTTGGTGCTGTGAACGTTACAAGCGCTGTAGTTGACGTCATCGCTATTGTTGTTGCAAGCACGGTTGCCACAAGCGCGTTGTCTACCTTGCGCTGTTGTTGCCACAGTCGCGTTGTTTGCCTGGCGATGTTGTTATTGTTGTTGCGCGCTGATATTGCTGTTTGGCGCTGTTGTTTTTACAAGCGCTGTAGTTGACGTTAGCGCTATTGTTGTTGCAAGCACGGTTGCCACAAGCGCTTTTTTTTTACTTTGCGCTGTTGTTGCCCCAGGCGCGTGTCTTGTCGGGCGCTCTGGCTTATTGTTATCCGCGCTGCGTTGATCGACCGCGTTGCTGTGTCGGGTTGGTGACCCTGTGGCTGCGCGTTTGGACGGCGCGTTGCGGCTGTTCGTCGGAGCGCTGCGCTGGCTTTGTAATGCTATACCGCGCGTTTGGGTGCGGTTGTTAGCGCGCTTCAAGGCGCTTGTTGTTGCGGTTGCTGGCGCCTGTGGTTGCGGTTGTTAGCGCTTGTGGTTGCGGTTGCTAGCGGAAGAACAAACGGAATAGTCATGACTGAAATGAAGATGGATTGCCCCACTTACCTAATATCTGCCTTATTCCAAAGGTAGCGCGATTCTGTGGCGATCTCATGTGGTTTTTGTTAACTCTGTTGCTGTTGTTGATGTTGCTGATACTGCCGATTCAATTCATTGGCTATTGCTAAAGTAATTCTGGCTTTTGCTTACTCGCCAGGAGCTGCTTTTGCTGTTGCATGTTCACTATTCATTTTCTAATACACCGCACCACACAATTGTGCATGCTTAACATCATCAATAGAATCTGAAGCGCACAGCACTTTTATAAAACTTTTACTTTCTGGAATTCCTCAAGGCTCACACTTTTATAATCGGATGCTGTAAGCTTCCAGTTAGAGGTATAGCGGTCTGCAGAATCAGTCCTTCAGTACGTTGACACAACTGACAGAAAGGTAGTCTGCGGTTGCTTGTATGCGTAACGTCAGATACGACGGATACGTCAAGAATATTGTTCATTTCTGTCCAAATATGCAGACACAGGCATATTTGTTTGCATGAAATTCAAAAACAAGCAAAAGTGCTGAGTAGCGAGTGCGTCATATTTTGCTCGCGGCCGTCAGTAAGAGTGCCGTCGCTGGCGTCAGCATTGCAACCGCTAGTGTCAGCAGTTGCGACACTTACTGACGACCCAGAACGGTAGACTGCTGACTAGTGACCTAGCATTGCAGAAGTCAAAAGCAATGCACTAGTCAGCATAATTGTAAGACCAAAATTGTATATAAGCGAAGAAATTAAAATAAAGAATTGAGAAATGCATGACCAGCAACCCTAAAGCTTCTTTAATCATATAGCGCAACTGCTTCATCGCCATTTCTCCCATCGCCGTAAATAACCAGGTTCAAGTGCCTGAAGTTATTACTCTCAAGTCTTGGTGCCACTGCCTTGACTAAACCACCATACAACCCAAACTCCTGGTGCGACCACCTCGAGTCCTGTCATTTCTACGTGGTTTGGCACCTAAGCCACTCCACTCGATCCTCAATTCAGGACGGCAAATCAGCCGCTCCAAACATTTTGGTGACCCCGTCGTGATTTGAACACGCAACCCTCTGACCCCCTGTGACCCCGCAAGTTACAGGACCTGAACAACTCGGCAACTCCGCCAGTCTGTAATCCCGAACACGCAACCACTTGAGCGACTACGTCAGCAACTTCTGACCCACCCTCAATCTTGGCAATTCAGTTAGCCAGCATCGGAATCAATTTCGATATGGCTCCAACCAATGAAGAAACAATGGAGACATTGACAGCCTCCCAAAGTACAACTGGAGAGCTGATAGAGACCGTAACTTCAAAAAGGATTCAGCAGCGAGGAAAACGCCTGTATATTACAAAGAGCGCCTCGAACGCTTAGACATAGCGTGGCCCGAATTTGAGGTAACGGACAATAAAATCCGTTGCCTCGCAGATATGGATCCCAGCCACCAATATTTCACCACCGGATACTACAAAAAAATATCCGAGTTGACGTCAAAGTACAAGGAAATAATGGAGTCCGGCATGACGGAACCTCTCAAAACCCAAACACCGGACGAGCAAACGAAAGGTCTTCCCGGAAGTACCTACGCTCCCTCTCGGAAACCAGAATTGTCTTCAGCCATTAGAAGACAAAACATGATGATAGCATAACTAAAACGGCTCCTCGAAATGGACCCTACAGCGGCAAACATGAAGCTAAAAGAGAAACTTTGGGAGCAAATACAAGAGCTCCACTTCTCGATCGGGGAAGACAGCATAGATCCTGTACGAGATGGGTATGACATGGAGTCATACACGACTGTCGAAGCATCGGTTTATAGCAATTTCAAGCTCAAGGAAAACACGGCAAATAAAATTGAGGAAACGGTCAAAAATAAAACGATTCAGCTTCCAAAAATAACAATCCCCAAATTTAATGGGGAATACTTAAAATGGATAGCATTCTTTGACCTCTTCTCCCAACTGGTAGACAAACAAGAGATCCCCACAGTTCAAAAAATGTGGTATTTAAATTCAAACCTAAGTGGGGAAGCCGAACAACTAATAAGCCACCTATCAGCCACTGCCGAAAATTACGAAACAGCCTGGAAGCTGCTACAAAATAGATATAACAATAAACGGGTTCTTGTTGCATCCATTATGAACCAATTACTGGAGCAACCAACAATTACAGCAACGTCCACATCAATAAAAAGGTTGCATGATGTAACAAAAGAATGCTTGCATGCATTAGTAAACATGGGCATCCCTACAAACACTTGGGACCCCATCTTAATACACTTGCTCACAAAAAAATTGGATCGGGGTACGCACATATTATACGAACGGTCAATAGTAAACCCGAAGGAAGTTCAAGGACTGAACAATTTCCTGGACTTTCTTGAAGCCCGCTTTCAATCAATGGAAGAAATGGGACAGAAGGAAAGGTTCGTGTCAAAAACAGGTGCGGCCGCCTCCGAACCAAAGGAAACCTCCTGCACCTTTTGTTTCGGTGCCAAGAATTTCAAACAATGACACCAAATGAACGGCTCAATTACGTCCAAAGACAAAAACTATGCGTAAACTGCATGAGACCCGGGCACTCCTCTAAGACTTGCAAGTCAAGAGGATGCAGGAAATGCAACAAGAAACATAATTCAATTTTGCACCTGGAAACGAGCAGAAACTCATCAAGGCCAAGCCTGAGTCACGAAGGTGAGCCCAAAATCGGGAGGACATCAGCAGCATCAGCGGAAGTAACCAGAAAAAGGACGCCAGAAGCTGCCTCAGCGGCATCCACCTCATCACGAAGTTCTGAAGTAGATTCACTCACCGCGACGGACAAAGGTGGACAAAGGCCATACGTCCTATTGAGCACAGCAGTAGTTATAATCAAAACAGACGGCACAGAAGTTGAATGCCGCGCGTTATTAGACTCAGGGTCACAGGTAAACTTCATAACAGAACGTCTGGTAAAACGGCTCAGGTTACCACTGAAAACCTCACATGTCAATATCACCGGGATCGGGACAACTAACACAAAAACACAACATAGAGTGAACGTTGCCTTACATTCTCGAAACACAAGCTTCGCAGCACGCATTGAAGCGCTCGTCCTTCCTCGCATCATCTCGCCTCAACCATCGCAATTCATTAATACTGAAAAATGGTCACTACCAAGGAATCTCCAGTTAGCGGATCCAAACTTCAATCGCCCTGACAAAATAGATCTACTTTTGGGAGCTGAGCACTATCACCAGCTTCTCACCATTGGGCAAATCAAGCTAGCCGCGCATCTACCAATAATGCAAAATACTGCACTCGGATGGATTGTGTCTGGCAGAATCAACGAAGGAAGCCCAAAAGATGCATCCTGTGGAATGTGCTTGGCGGACGAATCCCTAGAAACCTCTCTCTCGAAACTCTGGAACCTGGAAGAGGTAAAAGACAACAAGAAGTCATTATCTATGGACGAGGAAAAGTGTGAGGAGCACTTTGCCAGACACACCTCAAAAAATAAGGAAAATCGGTTCACAGTGAAAATACCATTCCATCAGGACCCCATGGTTCTGGGGGACTCGCACTCAATAGCGCTCAACAGGTTCCTATCATTGGAACGTCGACTTCAGAAAAATCCCCAAGTGAGGACAGAGTACGTCAAGTTCATGGACGAATATGAAGCCCTGGGGCACATGACGAAAATATCAACAGATACGAACACCGATACACCGAACTATTTCATACCTCATCACTGTATACTGAGACCAGAGAGCACAACCACAAAACTTCTCGTGGTATTTGACGCATCTGCGAAAACATCGACCGGTCACTCCCTAAATGATATTATGTACACAGGACCAAAGGTACAAAGCGATCTGTTTTCAATATTGCTGCGTTTTAGAATGCCAAGGTTCGTGTTCACCACTGATGTCGAAAAAATGTACCGTCAAATCTTAATAGCACCAGAAGACCGGCCGTTTCAACTAATAATTTGGCGAAAGGATGCCAACATGCCAATAACATATTATCAGCTAAACACGGTCACATATGGAACTAGGTCCGCACCATATCTAGCCACGAAATGTCTGCAACAAATTGCCACCGAAAATGCTTCTCGATATGCGCTAGCCTCTCAATTTCTAAACGACAGCTTTTATGTTGACGACGGCTTAGGCGGAGCAAACAACCTATCCACAGCAATGCTCATACAAGAACAACTAATAAAGATCATGAAGGAAAACGGCTTCAATCTACGAAAATGGAGTGCTAACCACCCTCAACTGCTCCAAAATATCGCAGAAGGAGATCAAGAGGTTAATCTGGACTTGGAAAACACAAGGGCTGCAGCCGTCAAAACATTGGGGCTCACATGGCTCCCAAAACCAGACCTGTTAGCTGTCAAGGTCAACATAGAAGAAGTAAAGAGGATAACAAAACGCTCGGTCACGTCAGACCTAGCAAGGCTCTTCGACCCATTAGGAATACTGTCTCCTATCGTAGTAACGGCCAAAATACTCATACAAGAGCTATGGGAGCTAAAATTAGATTGGGGTCAGGCACTTCCAGCAGAGCTACATACAAGATGGCTCACGTTCAGGTCAGATCTTGAAGAAACCATGCAACTACACATTTTCTCGGATGCATCAGAGAAGGCCTATGGAGCCGCGGCCTATATTCGCGCCACGCTAAAAGAAGGCACCGTCATGACAAGGTTATTATGTGCAAAGTCAAGGGTAGCTCCACTGAAAAAACAAACAATACCCCGCTTGGAGTTATGTGCTGCTGCATTAGGGGCCCAGTTGGCAGAAAGAATAGCAGCAGACATTCAATTTAAGGGTGCCATATATTTCTGGACCGATTCCGAGATAGTGTTGGCTTGGGTAAATTCAGACGCAGCACACAAATAAATAAATAAAATAAATAAATAAATAAAACATTCATCGCCAATCGCATTGCAACAATCAAAGAAACAACTAGAGCGGAACAGTGGCGACATGTTCGATCAAAGGACAACCCAGCCGACATCCTGTCTAGAGGAATGTCACCAAAGGCATTTAAAGAGTGTGCACTATGGTTCTGTGGACCATTATTTTTGCATGGCAAGGAATCAGTCTGGCCGAAACGTCTCAACCCAGCCTCCAACAACCAGAACGATATAGAAGTAAAGGCCAACCATTCGAAATCACTGGTCACATCGGTAGAAGAAACGGAGATGATTTACAAGGTGAATCACGGCAACTCATTTCACCGGCTACAACGTATAATCGGCTATGTACTACGGTTCATCACGCAAGCTAAAAGCAAAAAGGCAGCACAGCCGTCATCACGAAGCTTAACCACGGCAGAACTGGAACTGGCACTAATGCGCATCGTCAAAGAAATACAAGCGGCAGACTTTAAGGAAGAAATCAAACAATTGAAACATCATAAGGAGCTCCAGCGGTCTAGCAACTTGTCCAACCTCGTACCATTTTTGGATAACAAGGGATTGATACGGGTTGGAGGGAGACTAGAGGCTTCATCATTGGCATACGACTCGAAACACCAACTTCTTCTACCATACAACGATAACATTACAAAATTGATGTTGGAAATGGTGCACAAGGAGAACAAACATTGCGGCCCGCAAACTCTGTTGGGAATGATGCGACAGCGATTTTGGCCCATAAAGGGAAAAATCATGGCACGAGCAACAGTGCATCGATGCGTCACATGCAGCAAGGCAAAGCCAGAACTACTCAATCAGATCATGGGAAACCTGCCTTCCTCAAGGGTCACACCATCTCGACCATTCATAAACAGCGGTGTAGATTATTGCGGCCCTATAACAGTGCATTACAAACTTCGTGGAAAAAGGCCGCACAAGGCTTATATTGCGGTGTTCGTTTGCTTCACCACAAAAGCAGTCCACCTAGAGCTAGTGAGTGACTTAACCACCGAGGCATTCATTGGGGCCCTCAAGCGCTTCATCGCCAGGCGAGGCCATTGTCAAAACAAACAGGCCAGTGACAATGCCACCAATTTCGTAGGAGCTAAGAACAAGCTCCCAGAGTTAAACTCGGTAATACATTCACAAGAGGCACAAGAAAAAATCATTAACGAATGCGGGAAAAGAGGAATCCAATTCAATTTCATCCCCCCAAGAGCGCCACACTTTGGTGGACTGTGGGAGGCTGCAGTCAAATCGGCAAAGCATCTGCTGCTAAGAAGTACAGCAAATGCCAGCTTAACATATGAGGAGCTCGAAACCCTGATAAACGAGATGGAGGCGATACTGAATTCTCGCCCGATATCACCAATGTCAGATGATCCGAACGACATTGGGGCACTTACTCCAGGGCACTTCCTGATAGGAGAACCACTAACAGCACAAATTGATGCACAAGCGACGGCTGCCAAGCTCAACCTAGAAACAAGATGGAAGCTAGTGTCCCAGCTTAAACACGAGTTTTGGAAACGATGGTCCCGGGATTACCTCAACGAGTTACAGTACCGGAACAAATGGCAAAAACAGACGGCGAACATAGAACCAGGGGACATAGTGGTACTCAAGGAAGACAACGTCCCAGTGATGAAGTGACCCTTGGGGAGAATAGTGAAAACTTGTAAGGGTCCAGACGACATAATCAGAGTGGCAGATGTCAAAACAGCATCCGGAGTGCTGAAACGAGCAATCAGATACCTCGCTCCAATTCCACGACTCAAAGATGGGGAAACGGAAACCCAACCCTCAGGCAGCCAGCCAAGTCTGGCACCAAGCTCACCGCAACCGGATCGTAAGGAATTATCCCCAGAGGAACTACCCAAGGCAAAAAGACGAAAAGTTACGTCCATGTCAACTATGACAACAATGATAATAGCTCTGCTGGCACTTCCACTTGTGTTTTCCGCAGACATCGAAACAACAGAATTCGACACCAAAATCGGCATCCACTTTGAAGGCATCACCAAGATGGAAGTGTCACGCTCTGAGTGGAAAATAATTTCCTACTACGATCTGCAGCCATATTGGGAAGAAACAGCACGCTTCATCAATGGAACAAAGACATTAAGGGCCATATGCGACACCATAGTGCTGAAATCGGCCTGTGAAAACGTAGTAGACACCTTGGAAGCCGACATCGCAGAACTAACTGAAGAAAATAGCCTCCTCACACGATCCAAACGAGGCGCGGTTAACTTCATCGGCAACATTGCCAACTCATTGTTCGGTGTGTTGGACAACAGCTATGCAGAAGAGTTGTCAAGCACAATCAACACGCTCAAACAAAATGACAACCATTTATACGGGTTACTCAACAATCAAACATCAGTTATTGATGCAACACTCAACATCTTCAAACAAGAGGAGCAGAACATCAAACAGAAGTTCAAGGTGGTGGATGACCAAATAGTGAAGGTGGCAGCATATGTCCGTACGGAGCAGACGCAAAGGTACCAAACAAACCTCGTCCAAACTAGCAGTACATTGGCAACTCAACTCGCACTATTATCAGCCAGACTTCATAGAATCCAGGCAAGAATTATCAATACGTTGACAGATGCGCACTACGGAAGAATCAGTCCAACGTTACTGTCACCATCGCAACTTCGAGCAGAATTAGTCCGAGTTCGCAACCATCTACCCACATCACTAAGGTTGCCAGTGGACCAAAACAATCTCTTACAACTCTACAAGGTCATGAAGGTGAAAGGCGGAAGAACGAATCAGCACGTTATCTTCGAAATGTCGCTTCCGTTGTGTGATCCAGAGACCTGGGAAGTGCTCAAACCACATCCGATTTCAAGCTGAATAAACAGTTCAACGGTTGCCATCACGCCATGCAATGATCTCATTGCAATCAAGGCGCATCGAGATCAATATATAACATTGACAGAAAATCAGTGGCGAGAGTGCATTACGATAAAAGAGAACCAGGTGTTATGCCTGAACGTGCAGACAAAATTCACCGCAGACTCAGGCCCTTGTCAATGCGAAATGTCACTGCTCAACAACAATCCAGGGAACATCTGCAAGGTAGCCCCGGTAGAAGACAACGCACCGATAAAACAGCTGACGCACAATAATCTCTGGATGTACGCGTTGGAGTCCCCCACTCGAATCAATGCCGCGTGCGGAGCAAATCATTCCCAGCTAACATTAAAGGGCTCAGGGATTATAAAAATTAGCCCCGACTGTACACTCATACACAAGTCAGTCATAATTCAAGGGCATCAAGTATACTCATCTGCAATCCACGCGTCATACACTGCAACCGCAAACCTTAGCAGCATTACGTATCCTGAAAAGACATCTTCCATAATCCTGCACATACAACCGTACATTGATCAGGTCAAAAACATATCGACCATACAGCAAGGTTTAATGCAGGAAATAGGGACAGGGCTACCCTCACAAATTTCCCACCTCAATTACCATCATGCGACAATTGCGTATGCCGCTCTAATACTATCAATTGGCATCATAGTTGCAATCGGCATAACCTGCATTCGAAAGAAGTCCCGAGCTCCCGTTACATACGCAGTTCCTCAACCACGGCCAGCGGCACGACAAGCCCCATTTGCCGTAACAGTGACATAAAGGGACCACCGCACCATTAGAGTTAGTAAGAATGAATTGTAAATTAAAACTTAGCATTAAGAATGAAATGTAATTATAAACTTAAAATGTAAACAAAAAAAAATGCCTTATTTAGAACTAAGAATTTAAATTAAAACACAAGTAAGGGAAATGACGCATATCGAAACTCGTTGAATAAAGTCACGGGTGGGAGCATGTTCATTTCTGTCCAAATATGCAGACACAGGCATATTTGTTTGCATGAAATTCAAAAACAAGCAAAAGTGCTGAGTAGCGAGTGCGTCATATTTTGCTCGCGGCCGTCAGTAAGTGTGCCGTCGCTGGCGTCAGCATTGCAACCGCTAGTGTCAGCAGTTGCGACACTTACTGACGACCCAGAACGGTAGACTGCTGACTAGTGACCTAGCATTGCAGAAGTCAAAAGCAATGCACTAGTCAGCATAATTGTAAGACCAAAATTGTATATAAGCGAAGAAATTAAAATAAAGATTAGAGAAATGCATGACCAGCAACCCTAAAGCTTCTTTAATCATATAGCGCAACTGCTTCATCGCCATTTCTCCCATCGCCGTAAATAACCAGGTTCAAGTGCCTGAAGTTATTACTCTCAAGTCTTGGTGCCACTGCCTTGACTAAACCACCATATAACCCAAACTCCTGGTGCGACCACCTCGAGTCCTGTCATTTCTACGTGGTTTGGCACCTAAGCCACTCCACTCGATCCTCAAATCAGCCGCTCCAAAAAAATATAATTTGCTCTAAAAATGACGTACGCCACGCAACTGACGCATTGGCGGGCTGATTCTGTTTCCCCCTTAAGATGCCATTTCACTTTCAGAAATTTCTGCAAGTTGTATTTTTTTTTTTCATTTTTTTCCGAAATTATGTAGCAAATTTTTGCTTCAATTGTATACACATATATTCTACACTATGCACTACACGTATTTGAGTATATTTGTTATTTATTTAAAGCTTATTTTCTTATTGGAATTATTTTAAAAGTTTAGATTTTTTCAACGAGAAAAATTCTACAGGAACTGACCGCCACGATAGTAAAAGTAGGTCGCCTCCGAGGTGGTGCACCCTGGGTAACGCTAAATGACCTACATAGCCTACACGGCTAGTTTCTTGTATTGCCGGTTCTACGAGAACGGTACCAGTACTTGTGCTGTACCCATCATGCCGAAACGCCCCGGGCCGTTTTCTTATATCGACCCGGCCAAGAGCAATACACTCGAGGTGACCCTGTCTGACATTTAGGCAGGGCTACACCTCGCTACAACAACAACAACATAGTAAATTTCCTTTTGATTTGCCGGTATACGCTCAAAAACTCAACAGTGCCAAGAAGATTCCAATATTTTTCCACTAACGGCACTATAGGTTTGGAAATCTTCCGTTCGCTGAGATATGATGTAATATGTGGTTTGTCATGTTGCGCGATGCAAACGGTTATTGCCATCAGGATTCTTTCTTAAAAGTACCAATTTTTGTAATTATGTAGTAAATTATATAGAAAATGGGTTATGTTCAAAGGGAAAACTGTATTATTGGAATAAAGTGATGCATAATTATAAAATCCGAAATTCGATGAAAATACTGGGTTTGTATTAAGGCAAATTAATGAGAACAAGGTTAAATTTAGTACTGAAAATTATATACTACTTTTTGTTGTGGAATTTAATTCTTGCGAAATTAATTGGATAATTTAACTTTTCTTCAATGGCTTTGGGTCCAAGAAGAAAAATAAGTCTATTACGCTCTGCCCTATATTCTGTCCTGTTTGTGGACACAGTATTTCCATAAAAAAAAGTAGTAGATATTGGGTAAAGCGTATTAAGTAGTAAATTTTACTGCTATCGTATTAGGATTCGAGTCCTGAGGCACGCACATGTTTGTGCGCGCAAAATTTTAGCCGTCCGAACCATGTGGATGGTGTGTGCCCTGGATGGGCTGGGTAACCCGAAGTTGCTGGATTGGGGATAGGGTTAACTAGCAATGATCGCCAGCTGCTAACATGAATTCTGGAGAACAAAGTGTGATTGAATTTGACGTTGCTCTCATTCGAAAGTAGAGTATAATATCAAACAGAAAAATATTTGACCGACATGAAAACTTTTTGCAAAAAAAAAAAAGATTGGTTAATTAACTTTTGTTTTAAGTTTTCACTATTTGTACTTTATCTTTAATTCAATGACCAAACAAAATGATAAATAATTCTGTAGCAAATTTGTAAGTATTTTATTGATAGTAAGTAAATTTCAGTGCCAGTGGAGAACGATTGGAATTCAGCTGTTTCGTATGCTGAGATAAGAAAACTGTAACCGGACAAAATTTTTTTTACTAAAATTGCGGATGTTATAGGGTTGTAGGGATGTTAGGGTTTATTGTTAATAGTGAAGAAATAAAATGGTAAACAATGAACATGTTTTATACCATAGGGCAGGCCCGTGCGCAGGAATTTGCTATAGGGGGGCTTTGAACTTTTGGATGCTTGAAAGTTTTTATGAAAAAATTCAGTCGTTGAGAGCCAATAGGGGGGTTTGAACCCCCAAAACTACCCCCTGCACACGGGCTTGCCATAGGGGTTAATTAATTTGTTTACATTCGTTTGACATACCAGTCCCTTACAAAAGAATCGTATTCAACTGTCAATCATACCCTGCCCAATAACTTTTGCGCATACATAACTAAATTCAATCACAAAAATGATAACACCAATAGGTCTATTCCCCCTTTGCTGACCGTTCACGGGGGCCCGCAATTATCCACAATTTTACCCGCAGTTTACCCTTGCCACTCCAGGAACACACCAAATATTTATTTTCATGGAAATTAAAAGTTCCGTTATTGGTACCTTTCCATTCCATGGGAATATTTGGTGTTGCCAGCTGTGCACAACCATACCAACTCAAGAAAACTGTCGATAAAACGTCAAACCGGAGCGTGAATCTAAACTGTCAACCAAAAACCCGCGAGTAATGCCCAACCACCCTAAACCAAAAATGACTTATAATACATTTATACTGCACAAAATTTGGCGAATTTGAATGTGTCATTTCGAACAAGTTTACACGGGCAAATTTGCATTTGGCTTCACCTTCCCTGCAAGATTCGTGTACCAGAATACAAAGCCAGTTTATTTCTTTGAAGGTACTCATAGAATTTTTTTCCAAGCCGAAACGATTCGGAAAGCTCAAGTAGAGAGGATTGGTTATTGAAGCATAGTTCTTAGCTTTATATCTTCATTTTTAAATTGATTTAAAATAAGGCTGATTTACATGGGTTGATTTGCTATTCCATTTTTGTCGTTTCACCGTATAAATAGCAATTAAAATTGCTGGTTGATGTTCTCGTCGATTTTGGTCGAAGCGCTATTATCACGGTGGAACGACAAAAATTAGCTTTAAACGTAAAAGAGTGGAAACAAAACACAGCCTTTCAGCTATTTCAGTAACATTTTTTTATTAACTCATACAAATTTATATATTTTTATACCCAGCGTACTAGTACTAGTACAAGGGTATTATAATTTTGTTCACATAACGGTAGTACGTAACGACACAAAATAATCGAGATAGATATAGAGTTACATATATGAAAGTTCTTGGGTTGAAAAGAGGACTTCATTAAGGCATGTCCGTCCGTGCGTCTGTGTACACGATAACTTGAGTAAAAATTTAGATATTTGCATAAAATTGTATATACATGTTACTTTTTGGCCAAGGTAGGTTGGTATTGAAAATGGGATAATTCGGATGATAACCACGCCCCCGTTTTCGATATCGAAAATTTCGAAAATCATACAAATTGACATAACTTGAGTAAAAATTGAGTTATTTGCCTGAAATTTTGTATACAGGTTACTTTCTGGCCAAGGTAGGTTAGTATTGAAAATGGGCGAAATCGAAAATTTCGTAAATCATACAAATTGACATAACTTGAGTAAAAATTGAGATATTTGCCTGAAATTTTGACAAGGTAGGTTGCTATAGAAAATGGGCGAAATCGGATGATAACCACGCCCCCTTTTTCGATATCGAAAATTTCGATAATCACATAAGTTGACATATCGCACCCTAAATCAAAAACCGTCACAACTCAAAAATTTTTTAGGTCACATTTTTGGCATAGATTGCCTTATGAAAAGTAGTACAGCCAGTACATACATTTTTTTTTCTGTTTGACTATTATCCTTACTCTTTAAAGAGCACAGTGATGCCAAGTTTTCAAAAATCAAATGACTTTTGTGCAATCCAGAAGCAATTAACTGAAAGTTTCTCTGATTTTGAGTTGTGACTCTGAAATGGCTAAAATGATATACATTTATAGGTGAATTCATTCTCTTATGAGTTTTCTATAAATTTTTTAAAGTGGGCATGGCACCGACCACTTTTAAGGAAATTTAAAGTGATTACGATAGAACGATGAAATTTGGTACAAAGCATACTAGTATCGTTGGGAGAATACCTGATGAAGTTGGATAAAATCGCCCTCCAACCACGCCCACTTTCGATATCGAAAACTTCGAAAATCACCTAAATTGACATAATTCGGTAACGGAAACGGCTAACATGATATAGTTTGGTAGGATGAATCCCCTAGTCATTGTATTATAATTTTTTGATACATTTTTAAAAGTAGGCGTTGCACCGCCCGGGTCATAATATTTAAACTGATTACGGTAGAACGATGAAACTGGTACGAGGTATACTAGCATAATAGGGAGTATATCTGATTTTGAACGAAATCGCTTCCCAACCACACCCACTTCCGAAATGGAAAGTTTCGAAAATCATATGAAAACTACCGCTGGGTATTTATTGTTCGGTTTACCCGAACTTAGACTTCCTTACTTGTGTTTAAATTTATTTATTCAAGTGGCCTTTTATTTAGTGATTTGTGGTGGTTGTTTTGCAAAAAAACTATTGGTGGTTGTTATTGTTGTAGCGCGCTTTATCTCAGCAAACATTTAGGTTAGAGAACGATTAGAAGACGATTCGAATTCTAGTGACGTTCTTTAGGGCAGAGGGTTAGAGGGGGATTAGAGAAATTGTCGAGAACTATAGCTTTGTCGACAAAAAGGGGACTTAGTTCTCGATATCCCAACAAACACGGTCTCTAACGTTAGATAAATGTTCGTCTTTACGTTAGATAACTAGAGTAATTCTCTAACTATTCGAAGGCAACCGTAGAGAGCTACATTAACAACAACAACAACACACTAAAACTCAATTCGTGATAGGTTAGAGCACTAGCCAAACGGCGAGCATTTTGCACCATTTGCAAATTCACATTAGAATCCCATTAGAGAATAGCATTAGAACTAGACTCGAAAACTATAGTTTTCTCGATTTGAGAATTATGTCCCATTTTGTTAGAGGACGCTGTGATTCTCAAGTGTTTCCCGACTCGTCCCCTAACGTTAGAGATTGGAGAATGTGGCTAGTTCGCGAATGTACCTCCAATCGCAATTAAGCTTCATGGTTTTTTGGGATAGAGAAAGGGGCTAGATTTCTAATCAAAATCTAATGTATTTCTCTAATGTGATTCAAATATGCTCGAATTTACGTTAGTTCTCTAATCGTTCACGAGTCGAAAAGTAGTGTAGTTTTCTAACAATTTTAGCGACTCGACAGTTGCTGGTTATTGTAGTGGGCCTATAACAGCCCCTGCAGTTTGCAAGGCTGGTTCTTGTTGTTGTTGCGCTCTTGCTGCTAGAGCTTGTAGTTGCTCTAGTTAGATGGTATTGTTGCAGCGGGCCGATTTTGTATTTGTTTATGCTACAGCTCTGTGTTTGTTGGCTCTATTCCAGTTGCAAGCGCTGTTGCTGTGGTTACCACTATTTTTGGTTGTTGGTGCAGTGCGTCTTTAAGACTGCGTCTTTTCGCAGTTGTTGTCCGCGCTGGTGTTGCTTGTCCGTTGTTGTTGCTACAGCGCTTCCACAGCGCTTCGTGTTTGGGGTTGCACGGCTGATGTTGCTGCTGCTGGTATTGTATTGAATTATTATTGTTTTCTATTTGTTTTATTTTATTTGCTTTTTTAATTTTTTACTTTTTCGCTACAGAAAAAAAACGGTTTTGAAAAATCTTTTTATTTGTGAATATTTATTTGTATATGACACGAATAATTGGTAGCATTAAATATCATGAACTCTTTAAATGGCATGTAGTGAGCAACAACAACGAATTTTTGACAGTAGTATTACCTTCTTATTTGTACTATGCATTATACTCTCTGAACCATTTAGCATAAGATTAATAAAAAATACGCATGAATACTATTGCCATATAGGTACAAAGCATATGCCAGACAAGATCACACCATTCTATACAGCAATAAAATTAACAAAAAATATAAAAAAAATGTGTGATAGTTGTGCGATATGCATAAAGAATAAATCAAGAGGACAAAGGAAGTACGGGCAGTTATCTCAATTAGGTCCTGCCACTATTCCGTTCGAGATCGTGTCCATAGACACAATAGGCGGATTTGGGGGTTCGCGACCAAAAAAAAATATTTACACTTGCTAGTGGATCACTTCATGCGATATGCTTATATTTCGACGTCGAAAACGCAAAATTCTAGCGATTTTATAAAATTGGTTAAGAAAGTGTTAGAGCACCATGAAATAGGTATGGTTTAACGGTTGCCACAAGCGCGTTGTCTACCTTGCGCTGTTGTTGCCACAGTCGCGTTGTTTGCCTGGCGATGTTATTATTGTTGTTGCGCGCTGATGTTGCTGTTTGGCGCTGTTGTTTTTACAAGCGCTGTAGTTAACGTTAGCGCTATTGTTGTTGCAAGCACGGTTGCCACACGCGCGTTTTTTTTTTACTTTGCGCTGTTGTTGCCCCAGGCGCGTGTCTTGTCGGGCGCTCTGGTTTGTTGTTGTCCGCGCTGCGTTGATCGACCGCGTTGCTGTGGCGGGTTGGTGACCCTGTGGCTGCGCGTTTGGAGGGCGCGTTGCGGCTGTTCGTCGGAGCGCTGCGCTGGCTTTGTAATGCTATACCATGCGTTTGGGTGCGGTTGTTAGCGCGCTTTAAGGCGCTTGTTGTTGCGGTTGCTGGCGCCTGTGGTTGCGGTTGTTAGCGCTTGTGGTTGCGGTTGCTAGCGGGAGAACAAACGGAATAGTCATGACTGAAATGAAGATGGATTGCCCCACTTACCTAATATCTGCCTTATTCCAAAGGTAGCGCGATTCTGTGGCGATCTCATGTGGTTTTTGTTAACTCTGTTGCTGTTGTTGATGTTGCTGATACTGCCGATTCAATTCATTGGCTATTGCTAAAGTAATTCTGGCTTTTGCTTACTCACCAGGAGCTGCTTTTGCTGTTGCATGTTCACTATTCATTTTCTAATACACCGCACCACACAATTGTGCATGCTTAACATCATCAATAGAATCTGAAGCGCACAGCACTTTTATAAAACTTTTACTTTCTGGAATTCCTCAAGGCTCACACTTTTATAATCGGATGCTGTAAGCTTCCAGTTAGAGGTATAGTGCTCTGCAGAATCAGTCCATCTGTACGTTGACACAACTGACAGAAAGGTAGTCTGCGGTTGCTTGTATGCGTAACGTCAGATACGACGGATACGTCAAGAATATAATTTGCTCTAAAAATGACGTACGCCACGCAACTGACGCATTGGCGGGCTGATTCTGTTTCCCGCTTAAGATGCCATTTCACTTTCAGAAATTTGTGCAAGTTGTATTTTTTTTTAAATTTTTTTCCGAAATTATGTAGCAAATTTTTGCTTCAATTGTATACACATACATTCTATACTATGCACTACACGTATTTGAGTATATTTGTTATTTATTTAAAGCTTATTTTCTTATTGGAATTATTTTAAAAGTTTAGATTTTTTCAACGAGAAAAATTCTTCACGAACCGTGGCGGTCAGGTAGTAAAAGTAGGTCGCCTCCCAGTTGGTGCACCCTGGGTAACGCTAAATGACCCACATAGCCTACACGGCTAGTTTCTTGTATTGCCGGTTCTACGAGAACGGTGCCAGTATTTGTGCTGTACCCATCGTGCCGAAACGCCCCGGGCCGTTTTCTTATATCGACCCGGCCAAGAGCAATACACTCGAGGTGACCCTGTCTGACATTTAGGCAGGGCTACACCTCGCTACAACAACAACAACTTAGTAAATTTCCTTTTGATTTGCCGGTATACGCTCAAAATCTCAACAGTGCCAAGAAGATTCCAATATTTTTCCACTAACGGCACTATAGGTTTGGAAATCTTCCGTTCGCTGAGATATGATGTAATATGTGGTTTGTCATGTTGCGCGATGCAAACGGTTATTGCCATCAGGATTCTTTCTTAAAAGTACTAATTTTTGTAATTATGTAGTAAATTATATAGAAAATGGGTTATATTAAAAGGGAAAACTGTATTATTGGAATAAAGTGATGCATAATTATAAAATCTGAAATTCGATGAAAATACTGGGTTTGTATTAAGGCAAATTAATGAGAACAAGGTTAAATTTAGTACTGAAAATTATATACTACTTTTTGTTGTGGAATTTAATTCTTGCGAAATTAATTGGATAATTTAACTTTTCTTCAATGGCTTTGGGTCCAAGAAGAAAAATAAGTCTATTACGCTCTGCCCTATATTCTGTCCTGTTTGTGGACACAGTATTTCCATAAAAAAAATTAGTAGATATTGGGTAAAGCGTATTTTACTGCTATCGTATTAGGATTCGAGTCCTGAGGCACGCACATGTTTGTGCGCGCAAAATTTTAGCCGTCCGAACCATGTGGATGGTGTGTGCCCTGGATGGGCTGGGTAACCCGAAGTTGCTGGATTGGGGATAGGGTTAACTAGCAATGATCGCCAGCTGCTAACATGAATTCTGGAGAACAAAGTGTGATTGAATTTGACGTTGCTCTCATTAGAAAGTAGAGTATAATATCAAACAGAAAAATATTTGACCGACATGAAAACTTTTTATTTATCTGTATTTTAAGCTAGGCAGATCTATTAATTTGAGTGCAAATAAAACAAAATTTATTCCACCTTTTAGCTCGACGTTTCGCCAATTTTCGTTGGCATCTTCAGGAGCAGGGCACTGTATTTATTCAATAAAACAAAAAACAACAAAGAACACAATCAGATGCATGTAGATTTAAAAATTTATAAAATTTAAAATTAACAGTGATTGCACAAAAAACTATTTTCTTACTTACAATGATGGAAACAACGAAATACCGAACTTTCACTAAAAACACTTAAAATATATTAACATCAATCGATACACCTGCATGGGGTAAACTTGTCATACTAAAAACTAAATTATAAACATAATAGGTACGCGGCTGCGATGTTGTCTGTATCTTCTTTTTTGTTTATTGTGTTTCCTCTTTTCTGCAAAATTCTTAGGCTCTCTAAGGTATAGCGCGCTTTTTCTCTCCTTTCGGTATCTATTATTTTAATATTTTCAAAATCAGCTGTGTGCTTATTCTCTATTACATGCTGTGCCAAAGCTGTTGTAGCATGCCAGCTAAGCAAAATAAAATGTTCACAGTTCAATATACTTTTGGCAATAACTAGGCCAAAGTATTCAAATCAATTTAGCTTACGATGCACTTCTCCAATAACATAAACTCGATTGAACCCATACATATGTTTGTATGCACAAGCATGACTAACCACATAGAAATGTAAGTTTGTAAATTAGCTTACTCATAAGGTAGCTTGTAAGCATATAAAAGAACGGCGATGAGCCGAATAAACTATTCCAACTTTAAGACTCAAAGTATTTACTTGTGTTTTACTTTTGGAATCTTGTGGGGCATTTTAATGCTCACTCAAATGCGGCTGAAGAGCTAAGAGAATACTTGAATTACCCCAAACATTACATGGCGATCCTGCCAGCTTAAGGCTAGATCCTGCCAGCTTAAGGCTAGATCCTGACAGCTTAAGGCTAGATCCTGCCAGCTTAAAGCTAGATCCTGCAAAGCCAGATCCTGCCAGCCCAAACCTAGATCCTCCCAGCTAAAATCTAGATCCTGCCAGCTCAATCTAGAACCTGCCTGTTCATTATGCTATTTCATGGAAAACTTTCACATAAGAAATTGAGTAAATTAATCAGTTTTTTAACCATTTTTAAAAATTACTCGAGTAATGCTCGTTTTGATTACTCATAATTTTGATTAACTGAATAAAGCACAGCCCTAAAAATAATGTGCAGAACTACAGCGAATAATTAATATCAGTCGCGGGCAGCAAAAGAAGGAGCTGATAACCAAATTAAAAGATATGCGCAAAAATGGGTGGCACCCAGCAACAACAACAACGCAGAACCACCAAAAGGAACATTAGGAAATTTATAGTAAATTTTAATTTAATTTAAGTAAAAAATGAAAAATATATAATTTTAATTATAAACATATTCCACTTTGAAATGGTCAGGAAACCAAAGTAGTTCAATTAAAATCCTATTGATAGGGACGAAACTAAGCTATTAAAAATACAAAAAAAAATATATTTTTTTATCATTAAATTAAATAACAAGAACTAACAAAAAGGAAAATTGTTTTTCTCATTCACATTTTTAATTTAACACGGTAATATTAAAATTTTTTTTCTCAGGTTAAAGGAAGATTTTTTTTCTTTTACATAAAAATGACTTGGTGGAAAATTGCTCTAAATGGTATCTTGATAAGAATAGCAGGATACGAAGTAGGTAAAGAAAATTCGGCAGAAAAGAGTTATGAAAACAGGGTAGTTAAATACGAACCAAATCAAATTATAGAAAACAAACTATTTTCGCATGCGTTGCTGCATGTTTAATTGTCGCAATTGCAATTTTAATAAAAAATTATATAAAGAATAAATTGAGCCAATTGAACAATGTGCAACAACGCATCTAAACAAAAATTGTATATGCCAAGAAATGAATAATTGGCAAGAAATTCACGATACATTAACGGAAGAAAAAACAAAAGCTAGGTAGGTAGGTAGAAGTGGCTGCCGCAAAGGCACACCTAGGCCAGTAATAAAAGGCCCGTTGTGATACCACCAAACACTAGGAAAGTCAATCCCGGGGCCCGGCCATATGGAAAATCCCAGTGCTGTCGGGACTCTCCATATAGCCGAAACCCGGGACTGACACTCCTAACCGACACCGCTACCCCTCCTCGAACCATTTTGATAACTTGATGAAGGCCATCAAGTCCTTTATGTCTAGCTCCGCGACCTGGCTTAAGCTAACCAGGAAGGGAACTCCCAGAGAGCGCCTTCTCGCTCCGCTTAAGGCCGGGCAGTTGCAGATGAGGTGCTCCACCGTTTCCTCTTCCTCATCATCTTTGCAACTCCTGCAGCATCGTCGGTAGGGAACGCCTAGCCTTGCTGCGTGCCTACCAATAAGGCAGTGCCCGGTTAAAACACCTATTAATATGGAGATTTCCTTCCTTTTTAGGGCGTATATGTGTCTAGATCTTTTAAGATCGCATTTTGGCCAGGTTTGCTTGGATATCCGGCACCCTGGGGCTTGTAGCCATCTTTCGTTGGCTTCGCGGAGTGTATGCTCCTTCAGCATTAGCTTGCACGTGGCAAACGGCATACCTATGCGCTCTTTATCTTGAAGAATCTGCTTGGTCGTGCCCTGCCTGGCAAGTTCGTCTGCCCTACAGTTTCCCTCAATGTCCCTGTGTCCCGGGACCCATGTGAGGTTCACGCGGTTCTGTTGGGCCATCTCTTGAAGAGATCGACGACAGCTGAGCGTCAGTTCAGAGTTGAACGAGTAAGAGCCAAGGGATTTGATGGCCGCTTGGCTGTCGCTGAAAATACAGATATCCTGTCCGATGGTACATTCACCTATCCAAGTCACGGCGTCCATGATTGCAGAAACTTCAGCCTGGAAGACGCTGCAGTGATCAGGTAGTCTAAAGGAGAGTTCTAGGTCCAAATCCCTTGAGTAAACCCCTCCTCCGACTCTGCCGTCTAACTTCGAGCCGTCGGTGTATATACAAGTGCCGCCATTAGTAGCGGGACACCGATCTATGTTCTCCCAGTCTTCCCTGCTGGGAATGTTTATTCTAAAACAACAATCTCCGACTGTTGTGGTCGCACACCGATCTGTGCTCAGAGGGAGAAAGCTGTAAGATCTTAGAATACAGGAGTGTCCAATAGTGCTTGCGCCCCAGACGGACGTTTCCCTTAGACGCACAGCCGATGCTGCTGCTGCCCGGTACCCTTCCAGATCGAGTGGCAAAAAGCCAAGAATGGCCTGGAGAGCTTCATTGGGCGTTGTTCTTAACGCCCCGCTTATACAGATCATGCTCGATCTGTGGACTTTTCCTAACAGATTTAGGTTTGTTGCCTTTCCTAGCGCAGGCCACCATACCACGACTCCATACAGCATAATTGGCTGGATTATCGCAGTGTAGATCCATCTGCAAATTTTGGGGCTGAGCCCCCATTTTTTGCCAATGGCTCTTTTACACGTGTAAAGTGCAATGCACGCTTTCCTCTGGCGCTGGATGACATTCTCCTTCCAGTTAAGCTTTCTATCTAGAACTGTGCCTAGGAATTTGGCTTTGTCAGCTAAGTTCAGGCGCACGCCATCTAGTTCTGGTAGGTTCAGCGGTGGTATCTTGTACCGCCTGGTATAAAGGACAAGCTCCACCTTTCCCGGGTTGATGCTAAGTCCGCAGCGAGAGGACCATGAAGAAATTTCTCGCAGTGCTACTTGCATCAAGTCACACAGGGTTTGTGGGAATTTGCCCCTATATGCAATAGCTAAATCGTCTGCATATGCCACAATCTTCCCGCCCCCCCCCACCTTGTGTCTCGTAGCAGCGAGTTTACGGTGAGGTTCCATAGGAGCGGGGAGAGAACACCACCCTGAGGCGT
This sequence comes from Campiglossa producta, assembly GCA_964058755.1. Classification (NCBI taxonomy): domain Eukaryota; kingdom Metazoa; phylum Arthropoda; class Insecta; order Diptera; family Tephritidae; genus Campiglossa; species Campiglossa producta. The sequence goes on from CAXKVI010000012.1 coordinate 408,623, forward strand.
TCCTCTTGTGACATAGCGTGAAAGATCAACTGTTCCCAGTGAAGAAACTATTTTCCTTCCCTTTAGTAGTTGATCAATTAGTCCAATAAGAGACCTATTTATGCCCAGGTTTGTTAAAGCAGTGTTAATAGCCTCCGGCCTTATATTGTTGAAAGCCCCTTCGATGTCCAGAAAGGCCACGAGACAGTACTCCTTTTCGTGCAATGATTTTTCAACAATAGAGACTAGGCTGTGGAGCGCAGTTTCCGTTGATTTACCTTTGGTGTAGGCATGTTGATAGCTAGAAATAAGGTTGCTATCAATAGTAGAGGAGAGATAATCGCTAATTATCCTCTCGAAGGTTTTAAGTGCAAAAGACGAGAGACTGATCGGTCTGTAGTCTTTAGGCTCATAGTGTGAGGCCTTCCCAGCCTTTGGAATAAAGACTACCGTGGCGCTTCTCCAGGAGCACGGAATGTAATTAAGAGCCAGGCAGGCTGAAAAAGAGAACTACCAGCCATTTAGCTGATATTTCCAGCGTGTTTATAAGTTGTGCGGGGAAAATCCCGTCTGGCCCAGCTGCCTTGAACGGCTCAAAGCTTTTGATTGCCCACCTTACCCTTTCCTCCGTAATGGGTATGTTTACCGCCAGGTTTGTTGCAGATGCTACAGGTGCATCATACAAGTTCCCCGGAAAGTGTGTGTTCAGGAGCAGCTCCAGGGTTTCCCCTTCCGTGCTGGTCCAAGATCCGTCAGGCTTCCGTAAATAGCTAATGGCTGTTTGAGTTTTTGCTAGCACTCGTCTAAGTCTCGCTGTATCATCGACTTTTTCGACCCCGGTGCAGAAATTTCTCCACGAAGTTCTCTTCGCTTGCCTTAGAGCCTTTTTATAGGCCCTCAGTTTAGCTTTATATTCGAACCATTCAGGCTCCGTACCGATGCTCTTGGCCTTGTTAAATTGCTTCCTGCATGATATACGGAACGAATCCAGGTCGTAAGACCACCAGTGGGGTCTATGTTTGCCGCGTGGTTTTGGTACTGGACAAGCCTGCTCTAGGGCATTTGAGAGCGCCGTTGTAAAGGTCGTTACCAGATCATCCAGTTCTCCCACTGATGAGGGGGCTTGTGGAGGTAATACTGGTAGGTCCCTAGCTAATATTTGGTTATGTAGCTGCCAGTTAGTGTTGCGTGGCTGCTCAACAATAAAGTCTAACACAATTTCTATGTACCGATGGTCAGAAAATGAATGCTCATCAAGAACACGCCATTTTCTGACCCACTCATAAGCGCCTTCGCTACAAACAGTGAGGTCTATAACCTCCCTACGAGCTTTAGTTATAAAAGTAGGCTCGTTACCCACGTTACAAACCACCAGGTTAGTTGTTAGTAGGTAGTCAAACAGAGACTCGCCCCTAGCGTTGATATCGGAGCTTCCCCACTGGACGTGATGAGCATTAGCGTCAGCTCCAATAATAAGATGGCCCGTACAGAAATTATCCACCAGATCTTTCACCTCCTTTTGTGGAGGAGGTTCTTCGGCGTCATAGGGCATATAGACCGACGCCATCGTTAGGCTGGTGCTGCCGACTGTTAAGCTGGCAGCTGTAACGTCACCATTTGAGTAGTTGGGTAATAGAAAGGTGTTTAGCTCAGACTTTACCAAAATACAGGTTCTGACCTTGCCCTCATCATTGGCTTGGATGAGCTTGTACCCCTTAGTCCCCAATCCACAGATCCTAGAGCTATTGACCCAGGGCTCTTGGATAAGGACCACGTCTACGTCGCCTTTAGAAAGACGACTGCTTAAAACAGCCGAGGCTGCTTTAGATTTGTGCAGATTTATCTGAAGCACCACCAACATGAGAGAGCTCAGACATCCCTGCAGCTAATAAGTCATATAAATGTATAAATAAGAGTACCCCCATAAAAACAGAAACATTAGTAAAGCATTTGAACATAATTTTGGAAGCCTTAAATAGTATAAGACAGGTTATCAAGGTAGGAACTCTTATACTTACCGAAGAACACCAAAAAGAAGCTTACCAATTTTTCGGAGACGAACTCCATCACCTTCTTTGAATCAGACTCCACCAGTGGACAAAAACAAGGAACTAAAAACCCTAATCATCCCAATTATAAACGTCACAATGCCACAATCCGTAGTTGAATTTATTAAATCTGCTTCATCAGTGCTACCAGAGTTTGAGGGTAAGCCGGAGAATTTAAACAGCTTCTTAGACGCCCTTGATCTACTTGATCAAATCAAAGATACTCACGAAGCCGTTGCAGTAACAATGATAAAGACCAAACTAAAAGGAACGGCAAGAAATTTTATAAGTAATGAAAACACGATTGAACAAATAAAAACAAAGCTGAAAAGCGCGATAAAAGGTGAATCGGTAGAGGTTTTAACCGCCAAACTCCTAAAACGGCTAACCAATACACAACAGAAATAGAAAAAATCACCAAATCATTAGAAGGAGCTTATATCTCGGATGGACTTAACCCAGACTTGGCAACGAGATATTCAACACAAGCAGCAGTCAAAGCTAGGTGCAAAAACTGCTCTAATGACAAGGTCAAAATGATAATGCAAGCGGGAACGTTCACAACAATGAACGATGCAATCTCTAAGTTCACCAACAGCTGTACCGAAATAATGGGCAGCTCAAACACGATTTTGAATATACACCAACAGAGTCACTACCGGAGTAATTTCCGCGGTGGTTACCGAAGTAACAATTATGGGAACTACCAAAGTAGGAGATTTAGACCACAACCGAGATACAACAATAACTCGAGATTCAACAACAATGATAATAAACGAAGAGGATCACAAGCCCAAAACGGCAATAAAACCTACAACCAGACCCGTAACGTGCGCAGCTGCACCCAGACGGCAAACCAGGTCTGTAGTACTACAAAATTAATAGAAAGAAAAATATGCGTACTAAATCTAAATCTAAACAGCTATATATCTACAAGGACATCCCTAAATAATTCGATTTCAAAATTATTAATTGATACGGGAGCAGACATTTCCATTATAAAAATGCATCAAATTAGCAAAACTCACAAAATTAATAAAGAACAAATTACAGATTTAAAGGGCATCGGTCAGGGAATAACCAGCACATTAGGCACAATTAAAGCGGATTTAAAAGGTGATGACCTTCTAATTTACCACGAATTCCATGTTGTAGAAGACGACTTTCCAATCCCATGCGACGGAATAATAGGACTAGATTTCATAAAGAAATACAATTGTGTCTTAGATTATAGCAAAACAGAGGATAAATTAATCCTAAGGCCATATGATTTTCCCCAAACAATAACAATGCACCTAACAAATTGTCTGTCTGTCAACACACTTACTATCCCTGCTAGATCTGAAGTCATTAGACAAGTTAAAGTAAATACCGATAACAAAAACATCTTCATACCACACCAACAATTATCTGAAGGCATTTTCATAGCAAACACTATCACAGATAAAGATCAAACTTTTGTTAGAATTATCAACACAACACATAAAAACACAACTATTCAAAATTACAAGATTAATACCGAAAATTTGGACGATTACACACTAATTAAAACAAACACATACAATAAAAATTTTAACGATACAGAAAAATTGAAAAGATTAACCAAAAACTTTCCAAAATTTGTCAATTCTCAGTTAACAACATTATGCACAGAATTCATAGACATATTTGCACTAGAAACAGAACCAATTTCTTCTAATAACTTTTACAAACAAAAATTATACATGAAGGAGGACACTCCTGTTTACATAACAAATTATAGATTGCCTCAAACGCAAAAAGGAGAAATAAGCAAACAAGTAAATAAGCTAATCGAAGATGACATAATAGAACCCTCCATATCGGAATATAATAGCCCAATCTTATTAGTCCCCAAAAAATCACTCCCAGGAAAAACAGAAAAAAGATGGAGATTAGTGGTAGACTACAGACAGGTAAATAAAAAGCTAGCAGCAGACAAATTCCCACTTCCAAGGATTGACGATATTTTAGATCAACTTGGAAGAGCAAAATATTTTTCATGCCTAGACCTTATGTCAGGTTTTCATCAAATCGAATTACACCCCGACTCCAGGGATATAACCTCATTTACAGCCGAAAATGGCACATATAGACTCAAAAGACTACCTTACGGATTAAAAGTAGCACCGAATTCATTCCAAAGAATGATGACCCTAGCATTCGCAGGTCTCAAACCATCTCAAGCATTTCTCTATATGGATGATTTAGTTGTATTAGGATGTTCTGAAAACCATATGTTGAAAAATTTAAGAGATGTGTTCTCCACTTGCCGAAAATACAACCTAAAATTACATCCAGAGAAATGCCAATTTTTCAGCCAAGAAGTAACTTATTTAGGACATAAATGCACAAACAAGGGAATATTACCCGACCCGAGCAAATTTGAAACAGTTCAAAACTACCCAACACCAAAAAAAGCGGACGAAGTTAAGAGATTCGTAGCTTTCTGCAACTATTACAGAAGATTCGTACCGAATTTCGCAGAACACGCACGAAAATTGACTAGGCTTTGCAAAAAGAATGTTTCCTTCGAATGGACAGAAGAATGTCAAAAAGCTTTTGTCTACTTAAAGGAAGCATTAATTAGTCCAAAACTTTTGCAATACCCAGACTTCGATAAAGAATTCTGCATAACAGACGCTAGTGGGTACGCTTGTGGGGCAGTCCTCAGCCAAGAACATGATGGCAAACAGTTACCAATTGCTTACGCTTCTAGGTCCTTCACAAAAGGTGGAACCAACAAAGCCACAATAGAAAAAGAACTGGCCGCAATCCATTGGGCCATAACCTTCTTCAGACCATACATCTATGGTAGAAAATTCCAAGTAAAAACCGACCATCGCCCATTAACATACCTTTTTTCAATGAAAAGTCCTTCATCCAAACTGACACGAGTAAGACTCGACTTAGGTTAGGTTAGGTTCAAGTGGCTGCCGCAGAGGCACACTTAGGTCAGTTTTGAAAGGCCCGTTGTGATACCACCAACACAAGGAAAGTCAGTCCCGGGACCCAGCCATATGGAAAATCCCTGAGTTGTTGGGATTTTCCACATAGCAGAATCCCGGGACTGACACTCCTAAACCGACACCGTTACTCCTCCTCGAACCACTTAGATGACTTTATGAAGCCCATCAAGTCCTTTATGTCCATTTCCGCGATCTGGCTTAGGCTATCCAGGAACGGAACTCCCAAAAAGCGCGTTCTCGCGCCGCTTAAAGCCGGACAGTTGCAGATGAGGTGCTCCACTGTTTACTCCTCCTCATCATCTTTGCAACTCCTGCAGCATCGTCGGTGGGGCACACCTAGCCTTTCTGCATGCCTACCAATGAGGCAGTGACCGGTTAATACCCCTATCAATATGCAGATTTCCCTCCTAGTTAGGGCATAAATGCGTCTAGACCTTTTAAGATCCCATTTTGGCCAGGTTTGTTTCGATATGCGACACCCTGGGGATAGCAGCCATCTTTCGTTGGCTTGACGGAGTGTGTGCTCCTTCAGCATTAGTTTGCATGTGGCAAACGGCATACCTAAGCGCTCTTTATCCTGAAGAACCTGCTTGGTCGTGCCCTGCCTGGCAAGCTCGTCTGCCTTACAGTTTCCCTCTATGTCCCGGGACCCATATGAGGTTTACGCGGTTCTGTTGGGCCATCTCCTGAAGAGATCGACGACAGCTGAGCGTCAGTTCAGAGTTGAACGAGAATGAGCCAAGGGATTTGATGGCCGCTTGGCTATCGCTGAAAATAGCGATATCTTCTCCGATAACACGTTTGCTTAACCAGGCCGCGGCGTCCAGGATTGCCGAGACTTCCGCCTGGAAGACGCTACAATGATCAGGTAGTCTGAAGGAGAGCTCAAGGTCCAAATTCCTTTGAATAAACTCCTCCTCCAACTCTGCCGTCCAACTTCGAGCCGTCGGTGTATATGGAAGTGCCACCATTTGTTTCGGGACACCAATCCGTCCTCTCCCAGTCTTCTCTGCTGGGAATGTTTATTTTGAAACAGCTATCCCCGACTGTAGTAGTCGCACAACGATCTGTGCTTAGAGGGAGAAAGCTGTAAGATTCCAGAATACTGGAGTGTCCAATAGTACCCGCAGCCCAACTGGAGGTTTCTCTTAGGCGCAGAGCTGATGCCGCCGCTGACCGAAACCCTTCCAGATCAAGTGGCAAAATGCCCAGAATGACCTGGAGGGCTTCGTTGGGCGTTGTCCTTAGCGCACCGCTTATACAGATCATATTGGATCTATGGACTTTCCGCAACAGATTCAGGTATGTTGCCTTGCTCAGCGCAGGCCACCATACGACGACTCCATAAAGCATGATTGGGCGAATGATGGCCGTGTAGATCCAACTGCATACTGTAGGGCTGAGCCCCCATTTTTTGCCAATGGCTCTTTTGCATGTGTAAAGAGCGATGCAAGCTTTCTTCTGGCGCTGAAGAACATTCTCCTTCCAATTCAATTTCCTGTCCAGAACTATGCCTAGAAACTTGGCCTTATCCGACAAGCCCAGGCGCGTGCCATCTAGTTCTGGTAGGCTTAGTGGCGGTATTTTGTGCCGGTTGGTGAAGAGGACAAGTTCCACCTTCCCTGGGTTGATACTAAGTCCGCAGCGAGAGGACCACGTCGAAACTTCTCGCAGTGCTACTTGCATCAGGTCACACAGAGTTTGTGGGAACTTGCCTCTGAATGCAATAGCTAAATCGTCTGCGTATGCCACTATCTTCCCGCCCCCCCAGCTTGTGTCACGTAGCAACGAGTTGACTGTGAGGTTCCATAAAAGCGGGGAAAGAACACAACCCTGGGGTGTTCCCCTTGTGACATAACGTGATAACTCAACCGTACCAAGTGAAGAAGCTATTTTCCTTCCCCTTAAAAGTTGGTCAATTAAATCAGTTAGAGGTCTATCTACGCCCAGATTAGTTAGAGCGGAGTTGATAGCCTCCGGGCTTATATTGTTGAAAGCCCCCTCAATGTCTAGGAGGGCCACGAGACAGTAGTCCTTTTCACACAGCGATTTCTCAATGACAGACACTAGGCTGTGCAGAGCGGTTTCTGTTGATTTACCCTTGGTGTATGCATGCTGATAGCTAGAGATAAGGTTGCTATCAATAGTTGTTAAGAGGTAGTCGCTTAGTATCCTCTCAAAGGTTTTTAGTACAAAGGACGAGAGACTGATCGGTCTGGGATGCCTTCCCAGCCTTAGGGATAAACACTACCGTGGCGCTTTTCCAGGAGCTCGGAATGTGGTTGAGAGCCAGGCAGGCTGTGAAGAGAAATACCAGCCATTTAGCTGATGTCTCCAACGTGTTTAAAAGTTGCGCGGGGATAATCCCGTCCGGCCCGGCAGCCTTATACGGTTCAAAGCTCTTAACTGCCCACCTTACTCTTTCCTCAGTGATGGGTATATTTACTGCCAGGTTTGTTGCAGGTGCTAGTGGTGCATCATGTAGATTCCCCGGAAAATGTGTATTCAAGAGCAGCTCAAGGGTTTCCTCTTCCGTGCTGGTCCAGGATCCGTCAGGTTTTCGCAGATATCTGATGGTTGTTTGACTTTTCGAGAGGACTCGTCTAAGTCTCGCTGTGTCGTCGACCTTTTCGACGCCAGTGCAGAAATTTCTCCACGAGGTTCTCTTCGCCTGTCTCAGAGCTTTTTTGTAGGCCCTTAGTTTAGCTTTATATTCGTGCCAATGAGGCTCAGAGCCGAAGCTCTTGGCCTTGTTAAATTGTTTCCGGCATGATATTCGGAGCGAGTCCAAATCGTAGGACCACCAATGTGGCCTGTGTTTACCGCGTGGTTTTGGCACTGGACAAGCCTGTCCTAGAGCATTTGAGAGCGCCGATGTAAATGTAGTAACAAGATCCTCCAGCTCCTCTACTGATGAGGGGGCTTGTGAGGGCAGTACTGGTAGGTCTCTGTCTAATATTTCATTGTGTAACCGCCAATCAGTGTTACGTGGATTGTGCTTCATGATTGGTTGTTCTACAATAAAGTCTAAAACCATTTCTATGTAACGGTGGTCGGAGAAAGAATGTTCTTCCAGAACCCGCCATTTTCTGACCCACTCATAAGCGCCTTCACTACAGATAGTGAGGTCTATGACCTCCCTGCGGGTCTTAGTGATAAAAGTAGGCTCATTACCCACGTTGCAAATCACCAGGTTGGTTGTTAAGAGGTAATCAAACAGAGACTCGCCCCTGGCATTGATGTCGGAGCTCCCCCATTGGACATGGTGAGCATTAGCGTCCGCTCCAATAATAAGATTACCCGTGCAGAAATTTGACACCAGGTCTTTCACCTCCGTTTGTGGTGGGGGTTCTTCGGCGTCGTAGGGCATATAGACCGAAGCCACCGTCAGGCGGGTGCTGTCGACCGTTAGACTGATAGCGGTAATATCCCCATTGGTGTAATTAGGTAGGAGAAAGGAGTTCAACTCAGACTTGACCAGAATACACGTTCTGACTTTGCTCTCCTCGCTGGCTCGAATGAGCTTGAAGCCCTTAGTCCCCAATCCGCAGATTCTCGAGCTATTGACCCAGGGTTCTTGGATGAGGACCACATCCACGTCGCCTTTAGAAAGACGACTACTTAAAGCAGCCGAAGCTACTTTAGATTTGTGCAGATTAATCTGAAGCACCACCAACATGAGAGCGCACAGACTTCCCTGCCGTCCCCATATCGTCGAGGTTTGCCCCATCCCGGAGGTTGCCTATCAACGACGAGTTGTTCCGATTAACTGCCCGATATGGCGTTGCAGGTGTCTTGCTGTCTGTAGCGTCAGATGTTAATCGCTCAGCGTTGGCTGCTACCACCGTGAAGTCGAGGGCTTCCTCGTCCTTTAGGCTGTCCTCCATCTCTGAGTTGTTCACAGCACTATCGTTTTCCGGTTCCCCCGGAGCAGCCGAGAAGGCAGCGCGCTGAGCATCACCACGATATACGTGGATAACGATCTGGCCTAAGCTGTAATGTACTAGGCCATTGCACCTTTTGAGGGGCTCGATTGACTCTTTATTCATGGTGAACACCACCTGTCTGTCGGGCCCTACCGCATCCCCGACCAGATTGACACTCCAGTCATGCGTTGGCAGGGACGGATTCATTAGCCGTAGCATCCCGAGAATTCTCTCGGGTTCGTCAGGGATGGCCGGAATCCACGCCCTTGCCCTTGGACGAGCTGGAATGTCCTTCCAGTCGACGACCTCTATCTTTGCGCCCTTGTAGACTTCACCCAGCTTAGCAGCTGCTGCCTTGTACAGTGCTACGGTTTTTGCATCCTCGCATGCGAGTAATTTACTACCCGGAAACTCTGGAGCAACATTGAGAAGAATGTTGCCGAGTTCATTTCGCACGTAACGCCACCGGTCCTTAGGGATGGCCAGACGGTCATTGCCTCGGTCAAGGACGCCTATAAGGATCCTGTCCTTGGTTACCTCAGCAAAGCTTAGTTTGCCCGCTCCAGGGGTCTTCTGATGCCGCTTGGGGGGGGGGGGGTCCGATCTCTGGCACTTGAAAGGGTTAACTTTTAACCTCTTTGGCATGTACGAATTTTGGAAATCCGGTATCACAGCTATCGCTAGCTCTACTGATTTACTGGAATTCGGCGACAGCGATTCCTGCGGTACCCCTTCATACCTCTTCAGGATCTTTGCAGCCAATCTTTTCTCGTGGTATGTGAAGCAGCGGGGAGATGTCTCCTGGGAGTGCGGACCCGTAGTTGCCATCGCGGTCGCTCTCCTTGCCGAAATCTCAGTTGCAGCTTCCTTCTCCTTCGAAACTCCGAGGCCAGGTCGTGAGACCGCTGCCACAGACGTAAAGATACTGGTTTTCATATCAGCGGTTGATGGGAGTTTAGCATCCGCCGTTGTCCGCTTAGTTGCGTTGGCAACCGCACTGGTGCTAGCTCCCATCAAGTCAATCTTAGTCGATAGAGGGTTGGTTGACCGACTCGTAGTTGCCATCGCTGTCGATCCCCCCCTTGATTGTGGAACGGAGGTTGTTCTCCGGCGTTGTTGTTGCTTTCTCGCCTGTTCCTCCATAGCTCTCCTCTGCTGAGGAGTGAAATTTGGCGTTGTTTGTTTTTTAGTTTTATCGTATTTATTTGGGTTATTTGAGTTCATCTTGTTCGTACGACCCGTCGCCGGACAAGGCCAGCTTAGGGTCAAGGGAAGAGTAGGGGAAAATGTGTCGTCCGCCGCGGCAGAGCCCCGTACCGCGGTAAGGCCATGCTTACTCTCTGAGGCGACCCGGTATCAGAGAGGCTCCGTTCAAATACAGCCACGATTTGCCTCCCGGCTGCAAACGTCCAATGGGCACGGTTTCGCATAACACCCTGGATTGGGAGGGGGCTCGACTTAGAAGAGTACGATTTTGAGGTGGAGTACATAGCCGGAAAGGAAAATCATATCGCGGATGCATTATCCCGCATAACTATTACAAATTTAAAAGATATGTCAGTTGAAGCAAGTAAAATATTAAAAATAACAACAAGATCAGCAGCTAAAAAGACTAGTAATAAAACTGAAATTAAAGAAAGTCACAAAGAGAACCCCAAAATTTACGAAGCGCTAAATAAATTTGAAGTTAAAAGACATGTCGAGCTAGTTTTCACTCCTCCGAAATTATATTTCAAAAAAGGAAAGAAAATTTGTAGCACTTTGGATACAAGCAACCTAATTGTTGAGGATAAGATTAACTTAGGACAATTCTTTACCAGGCTCGAAAGAGAAGCCGGCAATTTAGGACTTGTACAAATACAGTTGTCCTTAGGGGACAAATTGTTTAAAAGAAATTATACTGCAGTAGGCAAATTTATAGAAAAGGGTAACAAAGTTCTCAAAAAGCTAACAATCGCTCTAACCCCAGAGTTATATGTGACAAATCCCGGGAAAATTAAAGAAATTCTGCATAGATATCATGACGATCCTATTAGTGGTGGCCACCCAGGAATAAATCGCATGACAGATAAAATCAAGCAGAAGTATAGCTGGCTGAATATGAAAAACGATATAAGAAAATACATAAAAAACTGCATCCACTGCAAGAAAAATAAGACCAATAAGCATATAAAAGAACCAATGACAATAACGGAGACGCCTCCGAAGGCATTCGATATTGTACAAATCGATACAGTCGGACCATCACCGAAATCGATAAATGGAAACGAATATGCAGTTACCATCATATGTGATCTAACCAAATACTTGGTAGCGATCCCAGTTCCTAGCAAAGACGCAGCAACAGTCGCGAAAGCCGTGTTCGAAAACGTCATTTTGATTTATGGACGCATGTATACAATAATGACAGACATGGGCACAGAATACAAAAACAACTTATTCAAAGAATTGTGTCAACTGTTGAAAATTGAGCATAAAACTTCAACACCGTATCATCATCAAACTTTGGGCACTGTAGAACGCAGTCACCGGACATTCAATGAATATATACGTTCATACATATCCAGTGACAAAGACGATTGGGATGAATACCTCAGGTATTTCACGTATTGTTACAATACGACGCCATCGGCCACACACAAATATTCTCCATTTGAATTAATATTTGGGAAAAACCCACCGAATTATGAATTTTTAAACGAAAATAAAATCAGCCCGTTATATAACCACGAAGCTTATGACAAAGAAGTAAAGTATAGGCTTCAAACAGCACAACAGAGAGCTAAGAAATTAGTCCAAGAGGCTAAAGAAAAACAAAAATTAAATTATGATAAAAGTAGGCATAGTAAGGATATAAACATAGGAGATTTAGTATTAGTTAGAGAAGAAGCCTCCCATGAGTTAGAAAATAGATATAAAGGATACTACAAAGTTAAAAATATCGATGAGAACAACAATTTTACTTTAATACCGCATAAAATAGGAAATAGCAATAAAAATACTAAAGAAATTATAATTCATAAGAATAGACTTAAAGCAATATAACTACACTAGTAATAACAAAAAAAAAAAAAAAAACAACCAAACAATTAACACTCATCTATCCATTTTGATAAACAGACAAAAAACTTCATTCACAAAATGAACAAAAAACAAAGAACTCCATAAACAAAGTCTTTACTCTAAATATCAAATTACCGTTATGCAATATATTGCAACTGCATAACAAAGAGCAATTAAATTTTTGTAAACGCTAACAAAAATTAAGTAGGTCAATAAGTCGCTTTAATAGTCGTATACAGTTGACTTCAAGTACATTAACCAAAATGTATGAGCATTCTTTTAAAGAGAGGAGGTGTAGCATGCCAGCTAAGCAAAATAAAATGTTCACAGTTCAATATACTTTTGTCAATAACTAGGCCAAAGTATTCAAATCAATTTAGCTTACGCTGCACTTCTCCAATAACATAAACTCGATTGAACCCATACATATGTTTGTATGCACAAGCATGACTAACCACATAGAAACGTAAGTTTGTAAATTAGCTTACTCATAAGGTAGCTTGTAAGCATATAAAAGAACGGCGATGAGCCGAATAAACTATTCCAACTTTAAGACTCAAAGTATTTACTTGTGTTTTACTTTTGGAATCTTGTGGGGCATTTTAATGCTCACTCAAATGCGGCTGAAGAGCTAAGAGAATACTTGAATTACCCCAAACATTACACTGTGCTTAGTTTTTGTTTACGAATGTCGGCTTCGTGCTCAGATACCCGCGTGCCGAGCGCCCTCCTCGTGGTCCCAATGTAAACCTTTTTACAGCTGTCTACTCCATTACCTTTACATTGGATTTCGTAGACCACATTGCTGCGTTGTTAGAGATCTATGGGTGTTTTTGTTTTTGTAAAACACGTTGCCAAAGTGCAGTTGGATCTGTATGCTAGTGTAGTGTTTGTGTTTGATGTTTTTGTCAAGTCCTGTGTTAAGTCTGCTGAGAGCCCAGGAATGTATGTGACGCTGAAGTATCGTTTTGTCTGGTTATTTGTATCTGAGGATTGTGTTTTTTGCGTAGCCTTTTCTATTTCAATTTGTTTTTGATGGGTTAAGTTAGATATAATGTGGTCCGGATAATTGTTCTTTTTAAGCGTCAATCTGATTTTCTTAATATTTGCGTCATGAAAACTTGGATGGCTGATGGATTTTGTCTATAAAGTTTTTGGCCGTATTTATTTTGTATTTGAACGGTTGCGAAGAGATAAAGTTTAGGAGGCGCCCAGAAGATGTTGGTTTCGAGTACCAATCTAATATTAGTTCATTGTTAAGCCTGTGTATGCGGGTGTCTAGAAAGGGAATGTTGTTGTTTTGTTCTTTTTCGATCGTGAATTTTAGCCGATTATGGTATTTATTTAAAACACTTAATATTGTGTTTGTGTCTTTTCTTGGGATGATGGCGAAAATCATACATATTTGACTAGACACTTAATTTGTATGTTGTGTTGTTTTTGTAGTTCAATGAATGTGTGTGATAACGCGTCATCCATTATTATGTCGGCAATGGTTGGGGAGAGGGGATTGCCCATGGTTTGAACCCCCAAAACTACCCCCTGCGCACGGGCCTGTCATTGGGGTTAATTAATTTGTTTACATTCGTTTGATATACCAGTCCCTTACAAAAGAATCGTATTCAACTGTCAATCATACCCTGCCCAATAACTTTTGCGCATACTTAACTAAATTAAATCACAAAAATGATAACACCAATAGGTCTATTCCCCCTTTGTCCACAATTGTCCGCAATTGTCCACAATTTTACCCGCAGTTTACCCTTGCCACTCCAGGAACACACCAAATATTTATTTTCATGGAAATTAAAAGTTCTGTTATTGGTACCTTTCCATTCCATGGGAATATTTGGTGTTGCCAGCTGTGCACAACCATACCAACTCAAGAAAACTGTCGATAAAACGTCAAACCGGAGCGTGTATCTAAACTGTCAACCAAAAACCCGCGAGTAATGCCCAACCACCCTAAATCAAAAATGACTTATAATACATTTATACTGCACAAAATTTGGCGAATTTGAATGTGTCATTTCGAACATGTTTACACTGGCAAATTTGCATTTGGCTTCACCTTCCCTGCAAGATTCGTGTACCAGAACACAAAGCCACCGAAAGAAAATGCGCCACTGTGATGGTTTAAACACCAGTAGAGTAATAATAAATGAAGAGTCAAGAAGGCTTCTGTCTTTTCTTGGTAGAATTGGTCCAATTTCTTAAAAAAAACTAGTTGAAATTGTTATTTAGAGCTGTGCATAATGCAAAAGTTTTCTCACGTTAATTACCCATTAAGGTTATTGCTGGGCAATTCTAAATGGGGAACACAGGCAGGGTTGCTATTTTGAGGAACTGTGGATTGTATTGTTCGGCGAATAAGGCCAAATGTTATGGAATTCCATATTTGGAAAATGAGATTTGTATGGAAAAAAGTGCCAAATTTGCAATTTTTCGCCAAATTTATCAAATTTGGTGCGGTGTAAATGTACTATTAATCGAAGGCAAACCATAACATTATTCCATGGTATAAAAAAGAAGGTAAGGCCGCTGTCAAAAATTCGTTGTCAATCTAGCTTCACTTTTGATTAAAAAAGACTTTTCTGTCATTTCCTTTGATGTCAACAAATGGCATAGCGTTGCCCAATCACATATATTGAGAAAAGGGTATTTTGAAAAAATTAATTGGGTATTTTCATATAAAATTTGTTTGTGTACTGATTTTTTAAGTTTATTTCTTTGAAGGTACTCATACAATCTTTTTCCAAGCCGAAACGATTCGGAAAGCTCAAGTAGAGAGGATTGGTTATTGAAGCATAGTTCTTAGCTTTATATCTTCATTTTTATATTGATTTAAAATAAGGCTGATTTACATGGGTTGATTTGCTATTCCATTTTTGTCGTTTCACCGTATAAATAGCAATTAAAATTGCTGGTTGATGTTCTCGTCGATTTTGGTCGAAGCGCTATTATCACGGTGGAACGACAAAAATCGAATAGCAAATCGAGCAGTGTAAATTAGCTTTAAACGTAAAAGAGTGGAAACAAAACACAGCCTTTTCAGCACAGTACAAGGGTATTATAATTTTGTTCACATAACGGTAGTACGTAACGACACAAAATAATCGAGATAGATATAGAGTTCCATATATGAAAGTTCTTGGGTTGAAAAGAGTCCGTCCGTCCGTCCGTCTGTGTACACGATAACTTGAGGAAAAATTTAGATATTTGCATAAAATTGTATATATGTACATGTTACTTTTTGGCCAAGGTAGGTTGGTATTGAAAATGGGATAATTCGGATGATAACCACGCCCCCGTTTTCGATATCGAAAATATCGAAAATCATACAAATTGACATAACTTGGGTAAAAATTGCGATATTTGCCTGAAATTTTGTATACAGGTTACTTTCTGGCCAAGGTAGGTTAGTATTGAAAATGGGCGAAATCAAAAATTTCGTAAATCATACAAATTGACATAACTTGAGTAAAAATTGAGATATTTGCCTGAAATTTTGACAAGGTAGGTTGCTATTGAAAATGGGCGAAATCGGATGATAACCACGCCCCCTTTTTCGATATCGAAAATTTCGATAATCACATAAGTTGACATATCGCACCCTAAATCAAAAACCGTCACAACTCAAAAATTTTTTAGGTCGCATTTTTGGCATAGATTGCCTTATAAAAAGTAGTACAGCCAGTACATAAATTTATTTTTTTTGTTTACTATTATCCTTACTCTTTAAAGAGCACAGTGATGCCAAGTTTTCAAAAATCAAATGACTTTTGTGCAATCCAGAAGCAATTAACTGAAAGTTTCTCTGATTTTGGGTTGTGACTCTGAAATGGCTAAAATGATATACATTTATAGGTGAATTCATTCTCTTATGAGTTTTCTATAAATTTTTTAAAGTGGGCATGGCACCGACCACTTTTAAGGAAATTTAAAGTGATTACGATAGAACGATGAAATTTGGTACAAAGCATACTAGTATCGTTGGGAGTATACCTGATGAAATTGGATAAAATCGCCCTCCAACCACGCCCACTTTCGATATCGAAAACTTCGATAATCACCTAAATTGACATAATTCGGTAAAGGAAACGGCTAACATGATAAAGTTTGGTAGGATGAATCCCCTAGTCATTGTATTATAATTTTTTGATACATTTTTAAAAGTAGGCGTTGCACCGCCCGGGTCATAATATTTAAACTGATTACGGTAGAACGATGAAACTGGTACGAGGTATACTAGCATAATAGGGAGTATATCTGATGTATTTGAACGAAATCGCTTCCCAACCACACCCCCTGGGTATTTAATGTTCGGTTTACCCGAACTTAGACTTCCTTACTTGTGTTTAAAGTTATTTATTCAAGTGGCCTTTTATTTAGTGATTTGTGGTGGTTGTTTTGCAAAAAAACTATTGGTGGTTGTTATTGTTGTAGCGCGCTTTATCTCAGCAAACATTTAGGTTAGAGAACGATTAGAAGACGATTCGAATTCTAATGACCTTCTTTAGGGCAGAGGGTTAGAGGGGGATTAGAGAAATTGTCGAGAACTATAGCTTTGTCGACAAAAAAGGGGACTTAGTTCTCGATATCCCAACAAACACGGTCTCTAACGTTAGATAAATGTTCGTCTTTACGTTAGATAACTAGAGTAATTCTCTAACTATTCGAAGGCAACCGTAGAGAGCTTCATTAACAACAACAACAACACACTAAAACTCAATTCGAGATCGGTTAGAGCACTAGCCAAACGGCGAGCATTTTGCACCATTTGCAAATTCACATTAGAATCCCATTAGAGAATGGCATTAGAATTAGACTCGAAAACTATAGTTTTATCGATTTGAGAATTATGTCCCATTTTGTTAGAGAACGCTGTGATTCTCAAGTGTTTCCCGACTCGTCCCCTAACGTTAGAGATTGGAGAATGTGGCTAGTTCTCGAATGTACCTCCAATCGCATTTAAGCTTCATGGTTTTTTGAGATAGAGAAAGGGGCTAGATTTGTAATCAAAATCTAATGTATTTCTCTAATGTGATTCAAATATGCTCGAATTTACGTTAGTTCTCTAATCGTTCACGAGTCGAAAACTAGTGTAGTTTTCTAACAATTTTAGCGACTCGGCAGTTGCTGGTTATTGTAGTGGGCCTATAACAGCCCCTGCAGTTTGCAAGGCTGGTTGTTGTTGTTGTTGCGCTCTTGCGGCTAGAGCTTGTAGTTGCTCTAGTTAGATGGTATTGTTGCAGCGGGCCGATTTTGTATTTGTTTATGCTACAGCTCTGTTTTTGTTGGCGCTATTCCAGTTGCAAGTGCTGTTGCTGGGGTTACCACTATTTTTGGTTGTTGGTGCAGTGCGTCTTTAAGACTGCGTCTTTTCGCAGTTGTTGTCCGCGCTGGTGTTGCTTGTCCGTTGTTGTTGCTACAGCGCTTCCACAGCGCTTCGTGTTTGGGGTTGCACGGCTGATGTTGCTGCTGCTGGTATTGTATTGAATTATTATTGTTTTCTATTTGTTTTATTTTATTTGCTTTTTCAATTTTTTACTTTTTCGCTACAGAAAAAAACTGTTTTGAAAAATCTTTTTCTTTGTGAATATTTATTTATATATATGACAGAAAATGGAGACATTTCGTCACGAATAATTGGTAGCATTAAATATCATGAACTCTTTAAATGTCAGGTAGTGAGCAACAACAACGAATTTTTGACAGTAGTATTACCTTCTTATTTGTACTATGCATTATACTCTCTGAACCATTTAGCATAAGATTAATAAAAAATAAGCATGAATACTATTGCCATATAGGTACAAAGCAAATGCAAGACAAGATCAGACCATTCTATACAGCAAGAAATTTAACAAAAAATATAAAAAAAATTTGTGATAGTTGTGCGATATGCATAAAGAATAAATCAAGAGGACAAAGGAAGTACGGGCAGTTATCTCAATTAGGTCCTGCCACTATTCCGTTCGAGATCGTGTCCATATACACAATAGGCGGATTTGGGGGTTCGCGATAAAAAAAAAATATTTACACTTGCTACTGGATCACTTCATGCGATATGCTTATATTTCGACGTCGAAAACGCAAAACTCTAGCGATTTTATAAAATTGGTTAAGAAAGTGTTAGAGCACCATGAAATAGGTATGGTTTAACGGACCAATACCCAGGCATCAATTCTACAGAGTTTAAAAGATTTCTAGAAAAATCGAACATACCAATTATTTTTACTGCGGTAAACGCACCATTCTCAAACGGTTTAAATGAAAGACTGAACCAAACGTTGGTAAATAAAATCTGATGTAGAATAAATGATGGAAACTGCGGCACATGAAAGTGTAAAGAGATATAATGAAACTGAGCATACTGTAACTGGATTCAGTCCCAAATACTTATTAGAAGGAAATGACACTACTTTAGTACCAAATGAATTAAAACTGGCGAAAACATTAAATAAACTTGCACAAGATAGGAAGCTAGCACTTGAAAACAGCATAAAATCACATAACTACAATAAAATACAATTTGATAAAACCCGAAACTATCATGAATTCAACGTGGGTGATCAAGTATACGTTCAAAATGGGAATCGTTTGAATAGGAAAAAATTGGATGAAATTAAAATAGGACCTTACGAAATATTAGATAAAATTTCAAATTCAATATATAAAGTAAAAACCGTTCATAAAAAACCAGAATCAAACCTTTTTTATATCACAATGCTTAAGACCCTCATACAGTTCCGTGTGAACGTGAGCGTGAATGAGTGGAGACTTTCTATTGCGTACGCAAAGGAAAAGAATTCCAAATCAATTCTTTTGTGCGTTCACGCACATCTGTCAAATGACTTCAACTCTCCAAAAAATTTAAAAAAAATCACAGTTTGGCGTGGTAATTGCCAAATTTCAACACTCACTTGCGAAGGGTTTGTGTCTCTTTGCGTTCGCACACAATTCACTGTGAGATAGTAAAATAAGCATTTCAAAGCATATTTAACACTTTCACTTAAGTTTAAATGCAGTAATATCAAAGATATTTTAGTTGTTTATCCACTTACGGATGATTTTTTTTTTGGAAAAGTGGAGTAGGTAATATCAACATATTACACAAAAGAAAATTGTTCACGCTCACCCACGTTCACGCTCAAAAATAAGTGTATATAGGGCTTTATTCCCATTCCAAAGTATGAATACACGTGAACAAAACCTTAGATAGTACGAATATAGGTGTTAATACAACGAGATTTTACAAATCTCTTCCCCAAGGGGGGAGATGTAAACTACTTTTACTTAATTTCTAGTTAGTTTAGTTCTAAGGTACAACCCTAGCCGAACACAGCAAGCAGTGTGTTCCGGGCATAAGGTACATACATAGTATAACAGTTAAGATGACACTTGTGAAGGGAAACGATTAGAAGCAAAGAAACGAAGTAAATACAAAAAGTTAAGCGGCAAATCATTGCGCTGAGGAAAAGTAATGAATTGCAAATTATAAGCATTAAATGTCGTTTCTCTTTATAGGTAAATTATTTAAGTAAATAATTGTATAATAGTCAATATTAAATAATATAAACCCTCTTTATAGAGAAACCCAATTGAGTTTATATTTTTGTTGCTGTGTTAGGGGGATCGAGTTAAACAAGCATTACATGTATTTTAAGCAAACGTAAAAAAAACTGTGTTTTAAAAAAATCCTATGGAAAGGTGTTTTAAAAAAAAATTTTTTTAAGTAAAAAAGCGTACTAGCGGCTACACAGCTAGTAGGGCAGCGAAGTGAAAAAAACTCGATAGTCCTTGAGTCCCAGATGGACATAAGCAAAAAAATGATGCAAATATACAATAGTATAGCAGAGAATAGAGTTTCGCGGTCGAAGGCCGAAGATATAAATAAAACTGTAGGGAAGTTTCAAAAGGAGCTAGACTCTAACAAGGAAAAATTGTTAGCGGATGGCATTAGAAGTGAGCGCTATTTCAAGAGTGACAAATATAATAGCACCTGTTTTATGCTTGCTCCTTGCTCCTTATGAAACTGTCCACGCGCTTGGCGCAATTATTTGTAAATAAAACCAACCAAGTTTACGTTATAAGATAATTTTATAAAAAGTTTTATTCACGTCTTTTAAACGAAAATAAAATCAGCCCGTTATATAACCACGAAGCTTATGACAAAGAAGTAAAGTATAGGCTTCAAACAGCACAACAGAGAGCTAAGAAATTAGTCCAAGAGGCTAAAGAAAAACAAAAATTAAATTATGATAAAAGTAGGCATAGTAAGGATATAAACATAGGAGATTTAGTATTAGTTAGAGAAGAAGCCTCCCATGAGTTAGAAAATAGATATAAAGGATACTACAAAGTTAAAAATATCGATGAGAACAACAATTTTACTTTAATACCGCATAAAATAGGAAATAGCAATAAAAATACTAAAGAAATTATAATTCATAAGAATAGACTTAAAGCAATATAACTACACTAGTAATAACAAAAAAAAAAAAAAAACAACCAAACAATTAACACTCATCTATCCATTTTGATAAACAGACAAAAAACTTCATTCACAAAATGAACAAAAAACAAAGAACTCCATAAACAAAGTCTTTACTCTAAATATCAAATTACCGTTATGCAATATATTGCAACTGCATAACAAAGAGCAATTAAATTTTTGTAAACGCTAACAAAAATTAAGTAGGTCAATAAGTCGCTTTAATAGTCGTATACAGTTGACTTCAAGTACATTAACCAAAATGTATGAGCATTCTTTTAAAGAGAGGAGGTGTAGCATGCCAGCTAAGCAAAATAAAATGTTCACAGTTCAATATACTTTTGTCAATAACTAGGCCAAAGTATTCAAATCAATTTAGCTTACGCTGCACTTCTCCAATAACATAAACTCGATTGAACCCATACATATGTTTGTATGCACAAGCATGACTAACCACATAGAAATGTAAGTTTGTAAATTAGCTTACTCATAAGGTAGCTTGTAAGCATATAAAAGAACGGCGATGAGCCGAATAAACTATTCCAACTTTAAGACTCAAAGTATTTACTTGTGTTTTACTTTTGGAATCTTGTGGGGCATTTTAATGCTCACTCAAATGCGGCTGAAGAGCTAAGAGAATACTTGAATTACCCCAAACATTACACTGTGCTTAGTTTTTGTTTACGAATGTCGGCTTCGTGCTCAGATACCCGCGTGCCGAGCGCCCTCCTCGTGGTCCCAATGTAAACCTTTTTACAGCTGTCTACTCCATTACCTTTACATTGGATTTCGTAGACCACATTGCTGCGTTGTTAGAGATCTATGGGTGTTTTTGTTTTTGTAAAACACGTTGCCAAAGTGCAGTTGGATCTGTATGCTAGTGTAGTGTATGTGTTTGATGTTTTTGTCAAGTCCTGTGTTAAGTCTGCTGAGAGCCCAGGAATGTATGTGACGCTGAAGTATCGTTTTGTCTGGTTATTTGTATCTGAGGATTGTGTTTTTTGCGTAGCCTTTTCTATTTCAATTTGTTTTTGATGGGTTAAGTTAGATATAATGTGGTCCGGATAATTGTTCTTTTTAAGCGTCAATCTGATTTTCTTAATATTTGCGTCATGAAAACTTGGATGGCTGATGGATTTTGTCTATAAAGTTTTTGGCCGTATTTATTTTGTATTTGAACGGTTGCGAAGAGATAAAGTTTAGGAGGCGCCCAGAAGATGTTGGTTTCGAGTACCAATCTAATATTAGTTCATTGTTAAGCCTGTGTATGCGGGTGTCTAGAAAGGGAATGTTGTTGTTTTGTTCTTTTTCGATCGTGAATTTTAGCCGATTATGGTATTTATTTAAAACACTTAATATTGTGTTTGTGTCTTTTCTTGGGATGATGGCGAAAATCATACATATTTGACTAGACACTTAATTTGTATGTTGTGTTGTTTTTGTAGTTCAATGAATGTGTGTGATAACGCGTCATCCATTATTATGTCGGCAATGGTTGGGGAGAGGGGATTGCCCATGGTTTGAACCCCCAAAACTACCCCCTGCGCACGGGCCTGTCATTGGGGTTAATTAATTTGTTTACATTCGTTTGATATACCAGTCCCTTACAAAAGAATCGTATTCAACTGTCAATCATACCCTGCCCAATAACTTTTGCGCATACTTAACTAAATTAAATCGCAAAAATGATAACACCAATAGGTCTATTCCCCCTTTGTCCACAATTGTCCGCAATTGTCCACAATTTTACCCGCAGTTTACCCTTGCCACTCCAGGAACACACCAAATATTTATTTTCATGGAAATTAAAAGTTCTGTTATTGGTACCTTTCCATTCCATGGGAATATTTGGTGTTGCCAGCTGTGCACAACCATACCAACTCAAGAAAACTGTCGATAAAACGTCAAACCGGAGCGTGTATCTAAACTGTCAACCAAAAACCCGCGAGTAATGCCCAACCACCCTAAATCAAAAATGACTTATAATACATTTATACTGCACAAAATTTGGCGAATTTGAATGTGTCATTTCGAACATGTTTACACTGGCAAATTTGCATTTGGCTTCACCTTCCCTGCAAGATTCGTGTACCAGAACACAAAGCCACCGAAAGAAAATGCGCCACTGTGATGGTTTAAACACCAGTAGAGTAATAATAAATGAAGAGTCAAGAAGGCTTCTGTCTTTTCTTGGTAGAATTGGTCCAATTTCTTAAAAAAAACTAGTTGAAATTGTTATTTAGAGCTGTGCATAATGCAAAAGTTTTCTCACGTTAATTACCCATTAAGGTTCTTGCTGGGCAATTCTAAATGGGGAACACAGGCAGGGTTGCTATTTTGAGGAACTGTGGATTGTATTGTTCGGCGAATAAGGCCAAATGTTATGGAATTCCATATTTGGAAAATGAGATTTGTATGAAAAAAGTGCCAAATTTGCAATTTTTCGCCAAATTTATCAAATTTGGTGCGGTGTAAATGTACTATTAATCGAAGGCAACCCATAACATTATTCCATGGTATAAAAAAGAAGGTAAGGCCGCTGTCAAAAATTCGTTGTCAATCTAGCTTCACTTTTGATTAAAAAAGACTTTTCTGTCATTTCCTTTGATGTCAACAAATGGCATAGCGTTGCCCAATCACATATATTGAGAAAAGGGTATTTTGAAAAAATTAATTGGGTATTTTGTACTGATTTTTTAAGTTTATTTCTTTGAAGGTACTCATACAATCTTTTTCCAAGCCGAAACGATTCGGAAAGCTCAAGTAGAGAGGATTGGTTATTGAAGCATAGTTCTTAGCTTTATATCTTCATTTTTATATTGATTTAAAATAAGGCTGATTTACATGGGTTGATTTGCTATTCCATTTTTGTCGTTTCACCGTATAAATAGCAATTAAAATTGCTGGTTGATGTTCTCGTCGATTTTGGTCGAAGCGCTATTATCACGGTGGAACGACAAAAATCGAATAGCAAATCGAGCAGTGTAAATTAGCTTTAAACGTAAAAGAGTGGAAACAAAACAAAGCCTTTTCAGCTATTTCAGTAACATTTTTTTATTAACTCATACAAATTTATATATTTTTATACCCAGCGTACTAGTACAGTACAAGGGTATTATAATTTTGTTCACATAACGGTAGTACGTAACGACACAAAATAATCGAGATAGATATAGAGTTCCATATATGAAAGTTCTTGGGTTGAAAAGAGTCCGTCCGTCCGTCCGTCTGTGTACACGATAACTTGAGGAAAAATTTAGATATTTGCATAAAATTGTATATATGTACATGTTACTTTTTGGCCAAGGTAGGTTGGTATTGGAAATGGGATAATTCGGATGATAACCACGCCCCCGTTTTCGATATCGAAAATATCGAAAATCATACAAATTGACATAACTTGGGTAAAAATTGCGATATTTGCCTGAAATTTTGTATACAGGTTACTTTCTGGCCAAGGTAGGTTAGTATTGAAAATGGGCGAAATCAAAAATTTCGTAAATCATACAAATTGACATAACTTGAGTAAAAATTGAGATATTTGCCTGAAATTTTGACAAGGTAGGTTGCTATTGAAAATGGGCGAAATCGGATGATAACCACGCCCCCTTTTTCGATATCGAAAATTTCGATAATCACATAAGTTGACATATCGCACCCTAAATCAAAAACCGTCACAACTCAAAAATTTTTTAGGTCGCATTTTTGGCATAGATTGCCTTATAAAAAGTAGTACAGCCAGTACATAAATTTATTTTTTTTGTTTACTATTATCCTTACTCTTTAAAGAGCACAGTGATGCCAAGTTTTCAAAAATCAAATGACTTTTGTGCAATCCAGAAGCAATTAACTGAAAGTTTCTCTGATTTTGGGTTGTGACTCTGAAATGGCTAAAATGATATACATTTATAGGTGAATTCATTCTCTTATGAGTTTTCTATAAATTTTTTAAAGTGGGCATGGCACCGACCACTTTTAAGGAAATTTAAAGTGATTACGATAGAACGATGAAATTTGGTACAAAGCATACTAGTATCGTTGGGAGTATACCTGATGAAATTGGATAAAATCGCCCTCCAACCACGCCCACTTTCGATATCGAAAACTTCGAAAATCACCTAAATTGACATAATTCGGTAAAGGAAACGGCTAACATGATAAAGTTTGGTAGGATGAATCCCCTAGTCATTGTATTATAATTTTTTGATACATTTTTAAAAGTAGGCGTTGCACCGCCCGGGTCATAATATTTAAACTGATTACGGTAGAACGATGAAACTGGTACGAGGTATACTAGCATAATAGGGAGTATATCTGATGTATTTGAACGAAATCGCTTCCCAACCACACCCCCTGGGTATTTAATGTTCGGTTTACCCGAACTTAGACTTCCTTACTTGTGTTTAAAGTTATTTATTCAAGTGGCCTTTTATTTAGTGATTTGTGGTGGTTGTTTTGCAAAAAAACTATTGGTGGTTGTTATTGTTGTAGCGCGCTTTATCTCAGCAAACATTTAGGTTAGAGAACGATTAGAAGACGATTCGAATTCTAATGACCTTCTTTAGGGCAGAGGGTTAGAGGGGGATTAGAGAAATTGTCGAGAACTATAGCTTTGTCGACAAAAAAGGGGACTTAGTTCTCGATATCCCAACAAACACGGTCTCTAACGTTAGATAAATGTTCGTCTTTACGTTAGATAACTAGAGTAATTCTCTAACTATTCGAAGGCAACCGTAGAGAGCTTCATTAACAACAACAACAACACACTAAAACTCAATTCGAGATCGGTTAGAGCACTAGCCAAACGGCGAGCATTTTGCACCATTTGCAAATTCACATTAGAATCCCATTAGAGAATGGCATTAGAATTAGACTCGAAAACTATAGTTTTCTCGATTTGAGAATTATGTCCCATTTTGTTAGAGAACGCTGTGATTCTCAAGTGTTTCCCGACTCGTCCCCTAACGTTAGAGATTGGAGAATGTGGCTAGTTCTCGAATGTACCTCCAATCGCATTTAAGCTTCATGGTTTTTTGAGATAGAGAAAGGGGCTAGATTTGTAATCAAAATCTAATGTATTTCTCTAATGTGATTCAAATATGCTCGAATTTACGTTAGTTCTCTAATCGTTCACGAGTCGAAAACTAGTGTAGTTTTCTAACAATTTTAGCGACTCGGCAGTTGCTGGTTATTGTAGTGGGCCTATAACAGCCCCTGCAGTTTGCAAGGCTGGTTGTTGTTGTTGTTGCGCTCTTGCGGCTAGAGCTTGTAGTTGCTCTAGTTAGATGGTATTGTTGCAGCGGGCCGATTTTGTATTTGTTTATGCTACAGCTCTGTTTTTGTTGGCGCTATTCCAGTTGCAAGTGCTGTTGCTGGGGTTACCACTATTTTTGGTTGTTGGTGCAGTGCGTCTTTAAGACTGCGTCTTTTCGCAGTTGTTGTCCGCGCTGGTGTTGCTTGTCCGTTGTTGTTGCTACAGCGCTTCCACAGCGCTTCGTGTTTGGGGTTGCACGGCTGATGTTGCTGCTGCTGGTATTGTATTGAATTATTATTGTTTTCTATTTGTTTTATTTTATTTGCTTTTTCAATTTTTTACTTTTTCGCTACAGAAAAAAACTGTTTTGAAAAATCTTTTTCTTTGTGAATATTTATTTATATATATGACAGAAAATGGAGACATTTCGTCACGAATAATTGGTAGCATTAAATATCATGAACTCTTTAAATGTCAGGTAGTGAGCAACAACAACGAATTTTTGACAGTAGTATTACCTTCTTATTTGTACTATGCATTATACTCTCTGAACCATTTAGCATAAGATTAATAAAAAATAAGCATGAATACTATTGCCATATAGGTACAAAGCAAATGCAAGACAAGATCAGACCATTCTATACAGCAAGAAATTTAACAAAAAATATAAAAAAAATTTGTGATAGTTGTGCGATATGCATAAAGAATAAATCAAGAGGACAAAGGAAGTACGGGCAGTTATCTCAATTAGGTCCTGCCACTATTCCGTTCGAGATCGTGTCCATATACACAATAGGCGGATTTGGGGGTTCGCGATAAAAAAAAAATATTTACACTTGCTACTGGATCACTTCATGCGATATGCTTATATTTCGACGTCGAAAACGCAAAACTCTAGCGATTTTATAAAATTGGTTAAGAAAGTGTTAGAGCACCATGAAATAGGTATGGTTTAACGGACCAATACCCAGGCATCAATTCTACAGAGTTTAAAAGATTTCTAGAAAAATCGAACATACCAATTATTTTTACTGCGGTAAACGCACCATTCTCAAACGGTTTAAATGAAAGACTGAACCAAACGTTGGTAAATAAAATCTGATGTAGAATAAATGATGGAAACTGCGGCACATGAAAGTGTAAAGAGATATAATGAAACTGAGCATACTGTAACTGGATTCAGTCCCAAATACTTATTAGAAGGAAATGACACTACTTTAGTACCAAATGAATTAAAACTGGCGAAAACATTAAATAAACTTGCACAAGATAGGAAGCTAGCACTTGAAAACAGCATAAAATCACATAACTACAATAAAATACAATTTGATAAAACCCGAAACTATCATGAATTCAACGTGGGTGATCAAGTATACGTTCAAAATGGGAATCGTTTGAATAGGAAAAAATTGGATGAAATTAAAATAGGACCTTACGAAATATTAGATAAAATTTCAAATTCAATATATAAAGTAAAAACCGTTCATAAAAAACCAGAATCAAACCTTTTTTATATCACAATGCTTAAGACCCTCATACAGTTCCGTGTGAACGTGAGCGTGAATGAGTGGAGACTTTCTATTGCGTACGCAAAGGAAAAGAATTCCAAATCAATTCTTTTGTGCGTTCACGCACATCTGTCAAATGACTTCAACTCTCCAAAAAATGTAAAAAAAATCACAGTTTGGCGTGGTAATTGCCAAATTTCAACACTCACTTGCGAAGGGTTTGTGTCTCTTTGCGTTCGCACACAATTCACTGTGAGATAGTAAAATAAGCATTTCAAAGCATATTTAACACTTTCACTTAAGTTTAAATGCAGTAATATCAAAGATATTTTAGTTGTTTATCCACTTACGGATGATTTTTTTTTTGGAAAAGTGGAGTAGGTAATATCAACATATTACACAAAAGAAAATTGTTCACGCTCACCCACGTTCACGCTCAAAAATAAGTGTATATAGGGCTTTATTCCCATTCCAAAGTATGAATACACGTGAACAAAACCTTAGATAGTACGAATATAGGTGTTAATACAACGAGATTTTACAAATCTCTTCCCCAAGGGGGGAGATGTAAACTACTTTTACTTAATTTCTAGTTAGTTTAGTTCTAAGGTACAACCCTAGCCGAACACAGCAAGCAGTGTGTTCCGGGCATAAGGTACATACATAGTATAACAGTTAAGATGACACTTGTGAAGGGAAACGATTAGAAGCAAAGAAACGAAGTAAATACAAAAAGTTAAGCGGCAAATCATTGTGCTGAGGAAAAGTAATGAATTGCAAATTATAAGCATTAAATGTCGTTTCTCTTTATAGGTAAATTATTTAAGTAAATAATTGTATAATAGTCAATATTCAATTCAACAGCCCTATGCTGCGCGTTACCGGTAAAATTGCCATCGGCAAACAATTTTCCCTAAAATACGTTACCAAATAAAGTGGCTGCGATTCTGAGCAGATGGTAACGCTCTAATGGCAAAAAAAACTCACGAGTGCGTATGGTGAATTGAAAAGCCACCCTGCTAGTCACCTGCCATATGTTTTTTGCTTATCAAAAAGAAGAAGACTGCAAAATGGAAATGAACAAGTAAGGCTGTGTGCTAATTGAAAACATTTTTCGTCAGAGTAAAATGAGGTGAACAAATTTCCTATGGTGAACGAATATTTGCCATTTTGCTGTGCCAAACGAAACGTTAAATTATGACAGTAGTAAATTTTGACGTATGGAAAAAGCACGTGCAAAAGCATATGCTTTGTGAATCAATTCCCATTTTACGTGTTTTTCATGCATTTATATTGCGTATTATTCGCATTATATTATATTTTAGTGTTAAATAACGCATGTGAACATAAATTTATGTGAAATAATATGAATGTTAACAGCACATGCATCCCTGTGCTCACATTATTGATTGCAAATTCTGACGTTCATATTCACCACGATAACTGTCAGAATTTAACATCGCTCTGTCAAAATTTGCTTTTTTAAACCGTTTGGCACACAGCCTTAGTCAATTTGGTAAATATTTTATGAAATTTATTAAAAATTGTTTATTTTATTTACAGAAAATATGCACGCACCACCCCAGCGCAGTTGCGGTTTTTCAAAGCCTTTTGCAAAGACCATCCCGAGCTACTGCAGGGAATACACAGTTTTTATTGTGATTTATTAATACTATATACCTGTTTATTTGTTTGATTTTCACTTGTTTTATTTATTTTGTTTAATTTTCACTTTATTTTGTTCAATTGCACTTTCGCTTTTGTATTTTTCAAAGTAAACATCAGCTGTTTTATATGATGTTACCACATGTTACCACCTATTTTGGTGGTAACGGTGTTACCAGAAAACTTTTGCCCTCAGAATACCAAAAAGGAGTAAAAGTTGCCGAGTGAATTTGTTTGCCGGTAATAATAAAGTTATTACCACAGTAGAATAGACCTGTAAATATCGTTTCTCTTTATAGGTAAATTATTTAAGTAAATAATTGTATAATAGTCAATATTCAATAATATAAACCCTTTTTATAGAGAAACCCAATTGAGTTTATATTTTTGTTGCTGTGTTAGGGGGATCGAGTTAAACAGGCATTACATGTATTTTAAGCAAACGTAAAAAAAACTGTGTTTTAAAAAAATCCTATGGAAAGGTGTTGTAAAAAAAAATTTTTTTAAGTAAAAAAGCGTACTAGCGGCTACACAGCTAGTAGTGCAGTGAAGTGAAAAAAACACGATAGTCCTTGAGTCCCAGATGGACATAAGCAAAAAAATGATGCAAATATACAATAGTATAGCAGAGAATAGAGTTTCGCGGTCGAAGGCCGAAGATATAATTAAAACTGTAGGGAAGTTTCAAAAGGAGCTAGACTCTAACAAGGAAAAATTGTTAGCGGATGGCATTAGAAGTGAGCGCTATTTCAAGAGTGACAAATATAATAGCACCTGTTTTATGCTTGCTCCTTGCTCCTTATGAAACTGTCCACGCGCTTGGCGCAATTATTTGTAAATAAAACCAACCAAGTTTACGTTATAAGATAATTTTATAAAAGGTTTTATTCACGTCTTGCAGGTATGTATACTTCCAGAAAAGTACAATAATAATGAAGGAAGTGGCCGAGGCTCAGTGTTGCCATCCCCCTTTTTAATTCATACTTAAGGCTAATGTGCTGATTTACATGAATTCATACTTAAGGCTAATGTGTACGTCACGTAAAACGCCTACTTACGACTAATGTGTATAGACACATTACACGCAAAAATTTGTATTTTTTTTACCACCCATACTTTTGAGGAGGTTTAACTGCGCGACCAGAACGTGTTCTATAATAGTTTCCGTTTGCTGGTTCATTTCCGCTGCTTACATCTGACTCCTCACTTTCAGCAGTGTTGTACTCCGATAGGGAGTTATCGAGGCTTCCACAGTCAACCTCTGTCGGATGTTCTAATTCCCCAGTAATAACACCGTTAGATGGATTTATGGTGCCTACCCCTTCGTTATTTGGCTCTATGTTGTTGCCATTCTGGCTTACATTATTCTCATCATTACAATTATAACTCTTGTTAACTGGTATAATCTCAATTTCTGGTAGATTATTCCCTCTACCTGACTTAATATTTTCTTCAGACAGTAAATCGCTAGCATCAAAATCATCATTATTTGTTTTGGCTATTAACCTACGATTACGTCTAAAGTAATTATCAAATGAATCTCTAATGATATATGAGCGGCCATTAACTATTCCACTAACTTTTCCGTAATACCATTTTTTATCATTTTTTTAAATATAACCAAGTCGCCAATATTCAGTTTCGACAAAGACTTTGCATTTTTATCATAATAATATTTCTGTTTTTGCTTTTTTTTAATAATCTTGTTTTGAATAAACTCTTCTTTCACGTGTTTTCTACTAAGCCTTTCTTCTAAAACTGGCAGCTTTGTTTTAATTAATCTACTGAAGAACAATTCCGATGGGGTAATACTCATGCCTGCTACTGGCGTTGTATCGTATTCCACAATTCTATATTGAAACTGATCCACTTCACTGGCCTCATAGCACCTTTTTAAAATATTTTTAGCGATTGCTACTCCTTTTTCAGCCATTCCATTACTCTGTGGGTATCTTGGACTCGAATATTTAAATTGAACATTAAATTCACGTGAAAACTCTTCAAACCGTACCGAATTGAAGGGAACATTATCAGTTTTTATTTTCGAAGGGTACCCGATTAAGTTAAATATAGAGCAAAGCACATTAATAATATGTTCGGAAGTTTTATTGCTGACTTTTCTAGCTACTAAAAAATTAGAGTAATAATCATAAATCGCAATGTAGTCACTACGGGCATATTCAAATAAGTCCACTGAAGCCATGTGGTATGGGTATTTAGGAGTTGATTCTTGATTCAGTGGTTCTTTTTGATTATTTCGCTCAAACTGTTCACAAATAGTGCATGACGCAATCAACTCCTTTAAACTTTTGCTCATTCCTTGCCAAAAGTAAAGCATTCTTGCCCTTGCAAGTGTCTTCTCAATTCCAAAATGTGGCGCATGTAACCACTTCAACATTTTGCCTTGTAATTTTTGTGGAATTACCAGTCGATGGTTCTTGAAAAGTAGCCCATCTTCAAAATGTAATTCTGCTTTAAATTTATGGAAGAAACGGCAAAAGTCATTCAAATGGCGGTAGTCTGGCCAACCCCTCCTCACATATTCGCATACTCGTTTCAGATTATCGTCTGATTCCAATATTTTTCTGTAATAATCATAGTTATCTTTCGACACACAGACGGATTGCGTTACCGAGTGAATCACAGTACTCAGTTCTGGTTCTTCTGTACCTGTATCCACTGATGCCCGAGACAAACAATCAGCTAACAACATCTCCTTACCCGGTTTATAAACAATTTTTAATTGTGGATATTTTAACAACATCATAAACATTCTTTGCAATCTTGGTGTGACTGCATCAATATCGCTACAGGCCGACCCTCTTGAATTAACCCCGCGCCTAACCCATCCTTAGACGCATCAGCCGGAATAACAACTGGTTTCGTTGAGTTAAAAGTTTGCAAAACAGGGTTAGATGTAACGATTTTAACTAAGCTTTCTAATTCCCTGTCATGTTTTTCGTCCCAATAAAAAGGAGTGTTTTTCTGAGTTAGTATTCTCAAATTGGCTGTCAGTTTAGAAAGGGTTGGGATAAACTTTCCCAGATATTTAAACAGTCCCAGCAAACGGTTCACACCTTGTTTATCAGTTGGCTTTCTCATGTTCAATATTGCTTCTATGTGTTTACGTTCTGGTTTAATTTGGCCATTTGACAAAATATGACCCATGAATTTTACCTCTGTCCTACGATACTGAGTTTTCTCCGAGTTAAATTTAACGTTGTTTGCCCGTGCTCTGTCAAGAACCAATGCTAATATTTTGTGTTCTTGCCGCATACACAAATGAACTCCCTTGCCGGACATTTCCCTTTGTGATCCACATTCCAATCATTGCCACAATTGAAACAAAAACGCCTGCCCGCTACGTTGATGGCCTTTAACTCCTCTTTTTCTTTGTCCAATATCGATGTTACAGCTGCGACTTATTGCTTTGTCGCCAAAATTTGCTTATTCACGCTTACTGCCTCAAATGCCTTGCACATTTCTACCACCTTTTCTAGGTTCTCATCACGCCCGTCAAGCAATTTCAATTGAAGCTTCTTGTCAAAAACTCCTGTTATGATACGATCACGTATCATGCGATTTTCGTATGACACTCCACATGTACAATTGTATTCACACCTTTCTAGTTGGACTCGAAGTTCCGTCAAAAACTCATTAAACGGCTGACGCTCTTTTTGGCGCATGTTGTTAAATTTATAAGATTCCATTGTTCCATTTTTTTGCGGCAGGCAATGCATGTCAAACGCTTTTAGCACCTCATCCAGCGATCGTTGTTTTATTTCTGTAACTGTCCGTGCAGCTTCGGTAGCTGTAGCTGGTATTGTACGACTTGTTGTAATTGTGCCCAGTAACGACTTTTGAGATCCATCATTTGGAGATAAGGTATTGTAGATGTTAGCGCCTTTTGTACCCACAAGCCACAGAAAAATTGCAATTTTTGTTGATTCCGACTGCGAATTATTGTCTTTCGCAATCATGTACAATAAAAAGTCGCGTTTCCAGCTTTTCCACTCCACTGATAAGTTTAAGCAGTCCAATTCCCTTAAGTCCCTCCTTGTATCCGCCATTTTGTATGCGGTTAAAGAAATGTGATTAAAATATCCGATTACTGAAGTGAAAACGTGAAATATTTATTATTCAACTTCTTTTTGCAAGGTTTTATTCCGATTAATGGTTTTTTGTTTTTCGATGTTTTTATTAAATATAGATTTTTGCAGATTAAATTGTCAATTGCCAATGCCAAGCAGCACGTTATAACAGCGACACAATTAGAACGCTGTAATTTTCGCTTTATTCTGACACCATGTTTTATGCCTGCTCTCGCTCCACGCGCTTGGCGCAATTATTTGTAAATAAAACCAACCAAATTTACGTTATAAGATAATTTTATAAAAGGTTTTATTCACGTCTTGCAGGTATGTATACTTCCAGAAAAGTACATTAATAATGAAGGAAGTGGCCGAGGCTCAGTGTTGCCATCCCCCTTTTTAATTCATACTTAAGGCTAATGTGCTGATTTACATGAATTCATACTTAAGGCTAATGTGTAGGTCACGTAAAACGCCTACTTACGACTAATGTGTATAGACACATTACAGCACCACTTTAATGATTGAAGAAATAGTCCAGGGTAACAGAAAAGCTCTTTCTGCTAAAGTATCATTTCAGCCGGCTCAAAAGCAGGAGCCCGGCTCTTCAGGGTTTGGTAAGCTCATAGCACAGATAAAAAACCGATAATACTAAACAGAGAATAATGAGGAAAATACAAAATTTTGCAAACATTTCGTCTGAAATAAGCTTAGAGGGCGAAATCAGCAACATTCAATGTAAATACTTAGAAAATTTGTTCTCTGACGTAAAGGATATTTATACCACTGAGCCAGCAAAAAATATTGAAGTTGATGAAGCCTACGATAAAGTAGTGCCTAATATTTCAAAAAACTTGAGATCCTAGAAAAGGATTTAAAAAGAATAGGGGAAATAAAAGAATGGGCAAATTTTTATAATGTGTTTCAAGATATGGTCCACAAAAAAAATGCTACGACTTCGTTTATGTTTGAAAGGAGAAGCTGCTAGACTGATACAACATTTACAAATTTCAACTGAAAATTATCAGGCAGCATGGTGTCTGCTTAAACAAAGATACGATAACAAGAGGGAGTGTAATGGGGCGTGGTGGCATAGTTAGCCAAACAGCTGCAACTGTGCGACCTTGCTAAATCCCGACTCTTGAGTCCTCGTTCGTGCACTCTGCGCAACGTGAACGGCAGAAAGAGAGGGAGCCCCGGTGGGGCCACTCTGACATATTCGGATTAAGGTCTCATCGAGGTCTTTTAGCAGGGTCTGTTCACCATGTGGTGCGGCTGCAAGCGGGTGTCTGTCTTGTAGCAAGCGGCTCGCTATATAAATGTGGGAATATTCTTATTTAAAACCTGGAGACGGGTTGTGCGCTGGGCTTGGGACCCGCCACGTAAAAAATCTAGTCCAATGAAAAGATCGAAAACCCTTGGGTGAGAACCCCCTTTAATGTTGACGACCCGGCAAAGCGAAGTAAGGACAATGAGAAGGATATTAGGGCATGTACCTGGAATGTCCCGACCCTTTCCACGGAAGGTACCGCTACCTGACTGGTTGATGTCCTCGCTAACGCAAAGGCCGACATCACCGCCCTGCAGGAAATTCGATGAACGGGACAAGGAAAGACGACCATCGGACCTTGTGACGTGTACTACAGTGGCCAGACACGCAGCAAATCGCGTGGTGTAGGTTTCGTGGTGGGAAAGAGACTTTTCCGCCAAGTACTATCGTTCACCCCTGTGGACGACCGTCTCGCTGCGATCCGCATCAAGGCGAGGTTTTTCAACATAACATTTATCTGCGCCTATGCGCCGACTGAGGAGAAGGACGACGCAGAGAAGGACTCCTTCTACGAAAAACTTAACACACCTATGATCGCTGCCCCCAACATGATATCAAAATCGTGCTAGGCGACTTTAATGCCAAGGTGGGCAAGGGTGGAGTCTTTGGTCCTACAGTTGGGAAATATAGTCTCCACGATATAACATCCCCAAAGGTTGATTGACCTCGCCGCTGCTCGCAATATGGTCGTCAGTAGTACCAGGTTCCAACATAAACAAATACACCAAGCCACCTGGCTGTCCTCTGATCAAAGAACAAGAAACCAGATTGATCATGCCATGATCGACGACAGACACAGCTCCACCGTTCTGGACGTGCGTACACTACGTGGTCCCAATATCGACTAGGACAATTATCTTGTTGCAGCCAAGATACGCACACGCCTCTGTACAGAGAAGAAAGTACGCACAGTAACGGAAGGAAAGTTTGACGTCGAGAAGCTGCGCACGACACAGACAGCTGATAATTTCTCCACTCGACTCTCACACCTGCTATCGGAGCGCAATCCTCGACCTAACGATGTAACCGAGCAATGGAAGTATATCTCTCACTCATTACGTACCGCCGCTGAGGCCACTATAGGGTTTCAGCGAGCCCGTAAGAACAACTGGTAAGATGAGGAAAGCAGCACTGCCTCGGACAAAAAGGACGCTGACTACAGGGAGACGTTGCGAACGGGCGCAACCCGCAGTGTATGGTTAGCCTACTCCACGTCACGTAGCTGAAGAATAAAGGACCTGATGGCCTCCATCAAGTCATCTAAATGGTTCGAGGAGTAGTAACGGTGTCGGTTTAGAAACGTCAGTCCCGGGATTCTGCCATGTGGAGAATCCCGATAATACCGGGATTTTCCATATGGCAGGGTCCCGGAACTGTCTTTCCTATTGTTGGTGGTATCACAACGGGCCTTTTAATACTGGTGTAGCATGACAGCTAAGCAAAACAAAATGTTCACACAATAAATAAGTTCAATATACTTTTGGCAATAACTAGGCCAAAGTATTCAAATGAATTTAGCTTGCGCTGCACTTCTCCAATAACATAAATTCGATTGAACCCATATTATTATTGCACAATAACGTAGATGACTAACGACTTAAAAATGTAAGTTTGTAAAGTAGATTACTCATAAGGTAGATTGTAAACATATAAAATACGGCGATGAGCCGAAATAAATTCATTCTTGGTCTAAGACATAAACTTATAGTTTCACTCTTTCCATGAATCGAATCGTGCATTATAATGCTCGGACAGATACGGCTGAAGAGCTCAGATAATACTTTCTATACCCCCAAGCATTACATGGCGATCCTGCCAGCTTAAGGCTAGATCCTGCCAGCTTAAAGCTAGATCCTGCCATCCCAATTTTAAAACCAGATCCTGCCATTCCAATTTTAAAACTAGATCCTACAAGCTCAAGGCTAGTTCCTGAAAGCTCAAAATTAGACTTTGCCAACGTTACTCAAATCGAGATCCTATCAAACCGAAATCGAACACTACCATTATGGTAGAAGAATACATCCCGAAATCAAAAACTATCCCAAATACACCCCCACTAAAAACGTAGTAGGTCCCAAACCAATAACATTAGAGGAATACAGGCAAAGGCAAAACCGCCAAAAAGCAAACCTTAAGGAATTTCGAGAAAGCATAAGCGGTGAAATTAAACAAAAAAAACGGGGAGGCAAAAAACGAAAATATCAAAAAGAGTGCGCTGAACTACGACGCATAATCACCATCAGTCGCGGCGAACAAAGGAAGGTTTTAATAAATAAGCTGAAAGACATGCGCAAAAATGGGTGGAACCCAGCAAAGGCAACAACACAAAACCACCAAAAGGATAATTAAGAAATTTAAAATTTAAGACAGCCATAAGTACAAAAAAAAAAAACAGAACTAACAATCAGGGAAAACTGTTTTTCTAATTCATATTTTTTTTCAACCCTAAAATATAAAAATGACTTGGTGGAAAATTGCACTAAATGGTATCTTGATAGGAATAGCAGGATACGAAGTAGGTAAAGAAAATTCGGCAGAAAAGAGTTATGAAAACAGGGTAGTTAAATACGAACCACATCAAATTATAGAAAACAAAGAAGAGTTCCCTGATAAATGGTTGACTATTTTGCGTTGCTGCATGTTTAATTGTGGCAATTGCAATTTTAATAAAAAATTATATAAAGAATAAATTGAGACAATTGAACAATGTGCAACAACGCATCTAAACAAAAATTGTATATGCCAAGAAATGAATAATTGGCAAGAAATCCACGATACATTAACTGAAGAAAAAACATAAGCTAATAAGTCATATAAATGTATAAATAAAAGTACCCCCATAACAGCAGAAACATTAGTAAAGCATCTGAACATAATTTTGGAAGCCTTAAATAGTATAACACCAAAAAGAAGCTTACCAATTTTTTTTACGCCGTACGATATAGATTGGTATCTTCTCTAGCTAGGCACAATATAGAAATAACAATACCAACCGCAGTAAAGGAAGAACTCCAGGTTGATTTTACTTTACTTTTATCAGAACGTGGTCGGAGCCGAACTCCATCACCTTCTTTGAATCAGACTCCACCAGTGGACAAAAACAAGGAACTAAAAACCCCAATCATCCCAATTATAAACGTCACAATGCCACAATCCGTAGTTGAATTTATTAAATCTGCTTCATCAGTGCTACCAGAGTTTGATGGTAAGCCGGAGAATTTACACAGCTTCTTAGACGCCCTTGATCTACTTGATCAAATCAAAGATACTCACGAAGCCGTTGCAGTAACAATGATAAAGACCAAACTAAAAGGAACGGCAACAAATTTTATAAGTAATGAAAACACGATTGAACAAATAAAAACAAAGCTGAAAAGCGCGATAAAAGGTGAATCGGTAGAGGTTTTAACAGCCAAACTCCTAAACGTTCAACAACGTAGTAAAACGGCTACCCAATACACAACAGAAATAGAAGAAATTACCAAATCATTAGAAGGAGCTTATATCTCGGATGGACTTAACCCAGACTTGGCAACGAGATATTCAACACAAGCAGCAGTCAAAGCTATGTGCAAAAACTGCTCTAATGACAAGGTCAAAATGATAATGCAAGCGGGAACGTTCACAACAATGAACGATGCAATCTCTAAGTTCACCAACAGCTGTACCGAAATAATGGGCAGCTCAAACACGATTTTGAATATACACTAACAGAGTCAGTACCGGAGTAATTTCCGCGGTGGTTACCGAAGTAACAATTATGGGAACTACCAAAGTAGGAGATTTAGACCACATTCGAGATACAACAATAACTCGAGACCCAACAACAATAATAATAACCGAAGAGGATCACAAGCCCAAAACGGCAATAGATCCTACAACCAGACCCGTAACGTGCGCAGCTGCACCCAGACGGAAAACCAGGAAACTCCACTTCAAAATTAATAGAAAGAAAAATATGCGTACTAAACCTAAATCTAAACAGCTATATATCTACAAGGACATCCCTAAATAATTCGATTTCAAAATTTTTAATTCATACGGGAGCAGACATTTCCATTATAAAAATGCATCAAATTAGCAAAACTCACAAAATTAATAAAGAACAAATTACAGATTTAAAGGGCATCGGTCAGGGAATAACCAGCACATTAGGCACAATTAAAGCGGATTTAAAAGGTGATGACCTTCTAATTTACCACAAATTCCATGTTGTAGAAGACGACTTTCCAATCCCATGCGACGGAATAATAGGACTAGATTTCATAAAGAAATACAATTGTATCTTAGATTATAGCAAAACAGAGGATAAATTAATCCTAAGACCATATGATTTTCCCCAAACAATAACATTGCACCTAACAAATTGTCTGTCTGTCAACACACTTACTATCCCTGCTAGATCTGAAGTCATTAGACAAGTTAAAGTAAACACCGATAACAAAAACATCTTCATACCACACCAACAATTATCTGAAGGCATTTTCTTAGCAAACACTATAACAGATAAAGATCAAACTTTTGTTAGAATTATCAACACAACACATAAAAACACAACTATTCAAAATTACAAGATTAATACCGAAAATTTAGACGATTACACACTAATTAAAACAAACACACACAATAAAAATTTTAACGATACAGAAAAATTGAAAAGATTAACCAAAAACTTTCCAAAATTTGTCAATTCTCAGTTAACAACATTATGCACAGAATTCATAGACATATTTGCACTAGAAACAGAACCAATTTCTTCTAATAACTTTTACAAACAAAAATTATACATGAAGGAGGATACTCCTCTTTACATAAAAAATTATAGATTGCCTCAAACGGAAAAAGGAGAAATGAGCAAACAAGTAAATAAGCTAATCGAAGATGACATAATAGAACCCTCCATATCGGAATATAATAGCCCAATCTTATTAGTCCCCAAAAAATCACTCCCAGGAAAAACAGAAAAATATGGAGATTAGTGGTAGACTACAGACAGGTAAATAAAAAGCTAGCAGCAGACAAATTCCCACTTCCAAGGATTGGCGATATTTTAGATCAACTTGGAAGAGCAAAATATTTTTCATGCCTAGACCTTATGTCAGGTTTTCATCAAATCGAATTACACCCCGACTCCAGGGATATAACCTCATTTACAGCCGAAAATGGCACATATAGATTCAAAAGACTACCTTACGGATTAAAAGTAGCACCGAGTACATTCCAAAGAATGATGACGCTAGCATTCGCAGGCCTAAAGCCATCTCAAGCATTCCTCTACATGGATGATTTAGTTGTATTAGGTTGCTCTGAAAATCACATGCTAAAAAATTTAAGAGACGTATTCTCCACTTGCAGAAAATTCAACCTAAAATTACATCCAGATAAATGCCTATTTTTCAGCCAAGAAGTAACATATTTAGGACATAAATGTACAAACAAGGGAATATTACCCGACCCGAGCAAATTTGAAACAGTCCAAAATTACCCAACACCAAAAACAGCCGATGAAGTTAAAAGATTCGTAGCTTTCTGTAACTATTACAGAAGATGTGTACCGAATTTTGCAGAACATTCAAGAAAATTAACTAGGCTTTGTAAAAAGAATGTTTCCTTCGAATGGACAGAAGAATGCCAAAAAGCTTTTGTCTACTTAAAGGAAGCATTAATTAGCCCAAAACTTTTGCAATACCCAGATTTCGATAAAAAATTCTGCATAACAACAGACGCTAGTGGGTACGCTTGTGGGGCAGTCCTTAACCAAGAACACGATGGCAAACAGTTACCAATTGCTTACGCTTCTAGGTCCTTCACAAAATGTGAAACCAACAAAGCCACAATAGAAAAAGAATTGGCCGCAATCCATTGGGCTATAACCTTCTTCAGACCATATGTTTATGGCAGAAAATTTCTAGTTAAAACCGACCATCGTCCTTTAACATACCTATTCTCGAAGAAGAGCCCTTCATCTAAGCTGTCACGAGTAAGACTCGATTTAGAAGAATACGATTTTGAAGTGGAGTATATAGCCGGAAAAGAAAATCATATTGCGGACGCATTATCCCGCATAACAATTACAAACTTAAAAGATATGTCAATTAAAGCAAGTAAAATATTAAAAATAACAACAAGATCAGCAGCAAAACAGACCAGCAGTAATGCTGAAAATAAAGAAAGTCACAAAGAGAACCCCAAAATTTACGAAGCGCTAAATAAATTTGAAGTTAAAAGACATGTCGAGCTCGTTTTCACTCCTCCGAAATTATATTTCAAAAAAGGAAAGAAAATTTGTAGCACTTTGGATACAAGCAACCTAATTGTTGAGGATAAGATTGACTTAGGACAATTCTTTACCAGGCTCGAAAGAAAAGCCGGCAATTTAGGACTTGTACAAATACAGTTGTCCTTAGGGGACAAATTGTTTAAAAGAAATTATACTGCAGTAGGCAAATTTATAGAAATGGGTAACAAAGTTCTCAAAAAGCTAACAATCGCTCTAACCCCAGAGGTTATATATGTGACAAATCCCGGGAAAATTAAAGAAATTCTGCATAGATATCATGACGATCCTATTAGTGGTGGCCACCCAGGAATAAATCGCATGACAGATAAAATCAAGCAGAAGTATAGCTGGCTGAATATGAAAAACGATATAAGAAAATACATAAGAAACTGCATCCACTGCAAGAAAAATAAGACCAATAAGCATATAAAAGAACCAATGACAGTAACGGAGACACCTCCTGACATTGTACAAATCGATACAGTCGGACCATTACCGAAATCGATAAACGGAAACGAATATGCAGTTACCATCATATGTGATCTAACCAAATACTTGGTAGCGATCCCCGTTCCAAGCAAACACGCAGCAACAGTCGCTAAAGCCGTGTTCGAGAACGTCATTTTGATTTATGGACGCATGAATACAATAATGACAGACATGGGCACAGAAAACAAAAACGACTTATTCAAAGAACTGTGTAAATTATTAAAAATTGAACATAAGACTTCAACACCGTATCATCACCAAACTTTGGGTACTGTAGAACGCAGTCACCGGACATTCAATGAATATATACGTTCGTACATATCCAGTGACAAAGATGACTGGGATGAATACCTCAGGTATTTCACGTATTGTTACAATACGACGCCATCAACCACACATAAATATTGTCCATTGGAATTAATATTTGGGAAAACCCACCGAATTATGCATTTTTAAAAGAAAAGAAAATCAGCCCATTATACAACCACGAAACTTATGATAAAGAAGTAAAATATAGACTTCAAATAGCACAGCAAAGAGCTAGGAAATTAGTCCAAGAGGCTAAAGAAAAACAAAAAAAAATTGCTATAGTAAAGAAATAAACATAGGAGATTTAGTATTAGTTAGAGAAGAGGCCTCCCATAAGTTAGATAATAGATATAACGGATACTACAAAGTTAAAAATATCGATGAGAACTACAATTTCACTTTAATACCGCATAGCATAGGAAGTAGCATTAAAAACAAAAAAGAAATTATAATTCATAAGAATAGACTTAAAGCAATATAACATGTTCAAAATACAAAAAAAGTCATTGCAATAAAGATACATGTAAAACAAATGTAAACAAAATAAAAGAAAGAAAATCTTTTCCGATGACATAACATTAACCATAAGCTAAGTGGGTCAAACCTTTTATTACCTCACAATAGAATACTCATATATTAACCAAAATGTATGAGCATTCTTTTAAAGAGAGGAGGTGTAGCATGACAGCTAAGCAAAACAAAATGTTCACACAATAAATAAGTTTAATATACTTTTGGCAATAACTAGGCCAAAGTATTCAAAAGAATTTAGCTTGCGCTGCACTTCTCCAATAACATAAAGTCGATTGAACCCATATTATTATTGCACAATAACGTAGATGACTAACGACTTAAAAATGTAAGTTTGTAAAGTAGATTACTCATAAGGTAGATTGTAAACATATAAAAGACGGCGATGAGCCGAAATAAATTCATTCTTGGTCTAAGACATAAACTTATAGTTTCACTCTTTCCATGAATCGAATCGTGCATTATAATGCTCGGACAGATGCGGCTGAAGAGCTCAGATAATACTTTCTATACCCCCAAGCATTACACTGGCCTAGGTATGCCTCTGCGGCAGCCACTTGAGCCTAACCTAACCTAATCGGTTACTGTTACGGTTTCAGTCCTTGGTCCTAGGTCCTATTAATCGAAGGTACCGCGGAATTATATTAACTGTTGCAAGGGCTACATCTTCAATAGCTAGAAAACGAGTACAGTCAACAACTTTTAAAAATTGGTGTATTAAAAGGGGTGGAGCGGCAAGTCTCCCTCGAGATGAATATAGTTGGAAGCAAAGCGTCCCAGCACGAGAACACTCTACCAAGTATGGCAAGTCAAACAAGCAGAAAAAATATAGTGATATATTGAAGACAGGAAACGTTGCACTTTTCAAACCCAATGTTCTGGATAAGGGCGGAGGCAAAAATTTAATAAGTATTTGAATTACTTTATTTTAACAATGATTTTTTAAAACATATACAGTTCGCTTAAATTGCATCAAAAATGATTATAAACAAATACATACGGTTATTGATGGCCGCAAGATGTTTAATTGTCATTAAACATGTTTTAATTTAAAGTATAGGTACATAAACAAATATGAATAGGTTACTGAAACACCAAAAAAATTACAAATATTTCCATATGCACATATGTATACCCAAATCACTTTACTATGTGACATTTATAGTCAAACATCAAAATATATCCCTGCTTAGTAAGTGCTACAAATTCACACAAAGTAATCAAAAGGACATAATTAAAAAATGCATAAATAAATATTTCATTGTTCATCATTTAGCGCAAATATACCTACATACACGAAAATAAGTGTACGCTAAAATGAGTTTTTAGAAATACACATGAGTACTTAAATAATTTTAAGTAAGTAAAATAAATACAGTCCGTTAAATTTGAATTATTGAAAGAAAGAAATAAATAAATTGTTTCCCCTTGGGTGTATGTTTAAATATAAATGCACTTAAACATTTTGATATACTTACACACAAATATGATAAGGTGCATCAGCATATCTACACAATTACACTAGAAGAAGCGATCGTTCCTCAAATATGATAAGAACACACAAGATCGTCATACAACACACATACATACACTTTCTAATGTACAAGCATAAGTATATAAAACCATACCATTAATATTCACAGGGAGTATTTTATCTCCAAAATAGAAACACTTGAGAAGTATTAAAAAGGCAATAAAAGCTATGAGATGGGTTTTGTCGTAGGCTGAGGTAAACTCAGTCTGTCCAAGGTCAGCAGAGGTCCCACTAACCCCTACTAAATAATAACACGTTATTTGTGTATTAAAATCGAACACACACACACACGGCCTTAATTCGTCGAGGAGAAGCAGCTTTCCGTGTAGGCACGGACGGACTAGTTGGGATCAGGCGGTATGGAATATTCTCTCCGGCAGTGATAAGTCGGTCGTAGTGACCGGAGAGCAGCAACAGGTGGCGGACAGCTGAGCTGTGATAAGGAACGGCGTCACAATAATCTACCGGCGGAGAGTGGCGGCCGGAAAGCAGCAACAGGCGTGCATATTTATGCAGAAGCACAATGGAGGTTTTTCTATTTGCACTCCTTCATACCACTTTTTTGTGTATTTTTGGGTTTGCTCTACCTATGGTGTGTACTTATGTATGAATTATGAATGTATCTTATTGGAGCTTAGCTCGAAAATTGTTTCTACGTGCTGTACTTTTTACTAGAACTAGGGTATTATATTTTTTGATGTTACGAAATTTTATGAGTTTTGATACTTAGAGAAAATTGACAAAGATTTACACAGCGATGGATACCATGACGCGTTTCGGAGTTTCCAGGCACCACATCAGATAGCTTTTCGGACAAACAACTACTGTGTCTGCACCGCAGCAATTAAAGCAATTGCTTTTAATAAATCAGCTACGATGCCCTGTAGTATTTTTAAGTCAACTTTCTTATAAGCGGGCCAATTTCATACCTTTAGACATAAGGCCGCGACATATTTTCCGCACGATACGCGGAATATGAGTATATTTTTAGGCGTGCATATTTATGCAGAAGCACACTGAGGTTTT
Organism: Campiglossa producta; assembly: GCA_964058755.1. NCBI lineage: Eukaryota > Metazoa > Arthropoda > Insecta > Diptera > Tephritidae > Campiglossa > Campiglossa producta. The sequence goes on from CAXKVI010000012.1 coordinate 453,140, forward strand.
TCTATTTGCATTCCTTCATACCACTTTTTTGGGTATTGTTGGTTTTGCTCTACCTATGGGGTGTACTTATGTATCAATTACGAATGTTTTTTTATTGAAGCTTAGCTCCAAAATTGCTTCTACCTGCTGTACTGTTTACTGGGACTAGGGTATTCTAATTTTTGATGTTACGAAATTTTATGAATTTTGATACTTAGAGAAAATTGACAAAGATTTACACAACGATGGATACCATGACGAGTTTCGGGGTTTCCGGGCTCCATATCAGATGGCTTTTCGGAAACAGAACTACTGTGTCTGCACCTAAGCGGTTAAAGCAATTGCTTTTAACAAATCAGCTCTGTAGTATTTCTAAGTCAACTTTCTTATAAGCGTGCTAATTTCATACCTTTAGACATAAGGCCGCGACATATTTACCATATGATACAAGGAATATGAGTATAGTATTAGGCGTGCATATTTATGCCGAATCACACTGAGGTTTTTCTATATTGTAACACCAAAAATTAGAATACCCTAGTACTAGTAAAAAGTACAGCAGGTAGAAACAAATTTCGAGCTAAGCTACTATAAGAAACATTCATAATTGATACATGAGTACACACCGCAAGCCGCATATGTGGGAATGAACGCGACTGCATAGCACGCTTGGTACATGTGTGCGTACGTATGGAACGGCATTACTTGTATGTATGTTACTGACTGCACTGAGCTACACAGCCAGTACATAGGCTTAGAAGTAAATATGTATTTAGCAAGTAAGAATTTTAGAGTTAAGAATTACTATAAATAAGACGAAATTTAATTGAATAAATATAATTGTTATTCTGCCTTCATTACGGCAGAGACCACAACTGTTTGTAACTTATTTGAGAAGAACTCTTTATGGCGATTTACGTTTTGAAAAATCCTTAAAAGTTTTTGTGATTTCAAAGTTCGCATCAAAGGACACATCATCATCATCATTTATTGGCGCTTAACCGCCTAAGCGATTTTGGCCGTTGCATATCAAAGCACGCCAGTCATTCCTTTTTAGCGATAACTGACGCCAATTGGAAACCCCAAGGGAGTTCAAGTCATCCTCCACCTGTTGTTTCCATCTCAGTCGAGGCCTCCCCCTTCTTCTGCTGCCGAATTCAGGCGACGATAGGAAAACCTTCTGTGCTGGAGCTTCTTTGCCCATTCGCATAACATGGCTCAGCCAGCGGAGTCTTTGGGCTTTAATTCGCTGGACTATGGTCAGATCTGCGAAGAGCTCGTACAGCTCATCGTTAAATTTCCTTCGATACTCGCCGTTGGCATCACGGGAAGGACCATAAATCTTCCGGAGAACTTTTCTCTCAAATACTCCAAGGGCCATCTCATCTTCTCTTGACATTTTCCATGAATCTGAGCCATACATCAGGACAGGTCACAATTTCAAATTTGTAACTATCAACAGTGACATGGCTGCCAAGGCGCAAGTGCGCCGATTCCTTCTTTAATGACAGCAAATACTTCGTCTTGTCCTCGTTCACGGCAAGACCCACTTTTTTCGCTTCCTTATCCAGTCCAGAGAAGGCAGCGCTTACGGCGCGGTTGTTAAGGCCAATGATATCAATATCATCGGCATACGCCAGCACTTGCACGCTCTTGTAAAAGATTGTACCATTGCGGTTTAGCTGTGCTGCTCCAATTATCTTCTCCAGCATCAGATTGAAGAAATCGCACGAAAGGGAGTCGCCCTGTCTGAAGCTTCGTTTGGTTTCAAATGGCTCAGAGAGGTCCTTCCCGATTCTGACGGAGCTGTTGGTATTGCTCAACGTCATTTGGCAAAGCCGTATAAGCTTTGCAGGGAAGTCAAATTCAGACATGGCGGCACACAGGCAACTCCTTTTTGCGCCAAACGGCAACTCCTTTTGTGTCAAAAGCGGCTTTGAAATCGACAAAGAGATGGTGTGTGTCGATTCTTTTATCATGGGTCTTCTCCAGGATTTGGCGTACGCTAGAAAGAACCTTATGTGCGATATTAAGAAGACTAATTCCGCGGTAGTTGGTGCGGTTAGCGGGATCGCCTTTCTTGTGAATTGGACAAAGCACACTTAAATTCCAATCCGGAGGCATGCATTCGTCTGACCATATTCTGCATAAGGGCTGATGCATGCTTTTTACCAGCTCTTCGCCTCCGTGTTTGAACAGCTCGGCGGGTAGTCCGTCTTTTCCAGGCGCTTTGTTGTTTTTGAGCCGGGATATAGCTATCCTCACTTCATCATAGTCAGGTGGTGGGACGACTTTTCCATCGTCAGGGATTGGGGTATCGGGTTCGACGTCTCCCTCGTAATTTAGCAGTGAGGAGAAGTGCTCCCTCCATAATTTAAGTACACTTTGTACGTCGGTTACCAGGTCGCCATTATTGTCCTTACAGGAGCTTGCCCCGGTCTTAAAACCTTCCGTCATCCGTCGGATCTTTTCATAGAATTTTTGGGCATCATTCCTGTCAGCCAGCATCTCAAGCTCCTCACACTCACGCCTTTCGGCCTCACTTTTCTTTTTTCTGAAAAGGCGTCTCTCTTCCTTCTTTGCCTCACGATACTGTTGCCATACACTGCAGGTTGCGCCCGTTCGCAACGTCTCCTTGTAGACAGCGTCCTTTTTTTCGAGGCAGTTTTGAATTCCTCATCGTACCAGTTGTTCTTGCGGGCTCGCTGGAACCCTATAGTGGCCTCAGCGGCGGTACGCAATGAGTCATAGTGTATCAATACCAAGTGTAAACTCTTCTGCATAGACGTCAAAATTCCAAAATGAGTTTAACGCCTGTTTGAGATTGTGGTTAATAACAAGTGTGATATCATAGACATAGTCGTGAAAACTTCAAAGTGAGTTTAGTCACCTGTTTTTAATTTCCTTTTTTGGTCTCACTTCTTTCCATCTTCTCATCTCTTTCTACCATTAGGTAAAAGATAGGAGACCGCCATGTTGATGTGTGCAGGATGTTAAACAACGCCATTGCTTTTCTGTTATTCGGTGCTGGCGACATTTTAATATGTGCAGGATGTAAACAAACCGACATTTTAATGTGCGTTGTCAAAAGAAGAGTTCACACTTGGTATTGATACACTATGCAATGAGTGAGAGATATGCTTCCATTGCTCGGTTACATCGTTAGGTCGAGGATTGCCCTCTGCTAGCAGATGTGAGAGTCGAGTTGTGAGCTGTCTTTGTCATGCGCAGCTTATCGACGTCAAACTTTCCTTCCGTTACTGTGCGTACTTTCTTCTCTGTACAGAGGCGTGTGCGTATCTTGGCTGCAACAAGATAATTGTCCTAGTCGATATTGGGACCACGTAGTGTACGCACGTCCAGAACGGTGGAGCTATGTCTGCCGTCAATCATGACATGATCAATCTGGTTTCTTGTTCTTTGATCAGGGGACAGCCAGGTGGCTTGGTGTATTCGTTTATGCTGCAACCTAGTACTACTGATGACCATATTGCGAGAAGCGGCGAAGTCAATCAACCTAGTGCCGTTGGGTGATGTTATATCGTGGAGACTAAATTTTCCAACTGTAGGACCAAAGACTCCTTCCTTGCCCACCTTGGCATTAAAGTCGCCGAGCACGACCTTGATATCATGTTGGGGGCAACGATCATAAGTTTGTTCAAGTTTATCGTAGAAGGAGTCCTTCTCTGCGTCGTCCGTCTCTTCAGTCGGCGCATAGGCGCAGATAAATGTTATATTGAAAAAACCTCGACTTGATGCGGATCGCACGCGACGCTCGTCCACAGAAGTGAACGCTAGTACTTGGCGGCGAAGTCTCTTTCCCACCACGAATCCTGCACCAAGCGATTTGCGGCGCGTCTGGCCACTGTAGTATACGTCACAAGGTCCGATGGTCGTCTTTCCTTGTCCCGTCCATCGTATTTCCTGCAGGGCGGTGATTTCAGCCTTTGCGTTCACGAGTACATCAACCAGTCGGGCAGCGGTACCATCCCTTGAAAGGGTCCGGACATTCCAGGTACATGCCCTAATATCCTTCTCGTTGTCCTTATTTCGTTTTGCCGGGTCGTCAACATTAAAGGGGGTTCTCATCCGAGGCTTTTCTTTGCTTTTCATTGGAATAAAGTTTTTACGTGGCGGGTCCCAAACCCAGCGCACAACCCGTCTCCGGGATTTTGATAAAAATATTCACACATTTATATAGCGAGCCGCTTGCTACAAGACAGACACCCGCTTGCAGCCGTACCATTTGGTGAACAGACGATGCGAAAAAGACCTCGGTAAGCCCTTAAGCCAAGCATGTCAGAGTGGCCCCACCGGGGCTCCCTCTCTTTCTGCCGCGAGCCTGGGTAGCTCCCGTTTCCCAAAGTGCACGAACGACCTTACGGCTGATCACATTGATACTTTCGATAATTGTATGTACATTTTATCCTAGGTAACATTAGGGCCAGTCTAACGGCTGCCTAAACTAGAAGGGCAAAATAATATTTGCCGTTTCAAATTATTTTTTTTTTAACTCTAAACTCTTGAATTATAATGCCAAATAACGATCCCATCGATCCAAATGTGTTTTTGGACGAATTGTTAAAAGAATTAGATGAAGAATACAAAAGGCTTATTTTGATAGAAAGAATTAAATGGTTAATAAATTTCAAAAAATTAATAAATAGACAACAGTAATCTGAAATTTTTTCCTTTTGTTAGTTGAATTCAATAATTCAAATAGTTTTTTTTCTTGAACGTTGTTACATTGAACTATTGATATGTCCTCAGAGGAGGACATACAAACGAAAAAACAATTCGATAAAGTCTTTTCCCGTGTAGTCGAACTGGGTCTGGAAGCGAATAAAATAATTAAAGAAGAACAAGTCAGGCAAGGCCCTAAGCCGCTGACTTTGGAGGAATATAGAAAAAGAAATAAAAACAAAAAAGTAATTAAGCCACGCATTCCAGAGCCAGTGAGATATAAACGGAAAAGAGAAGGCAAGCAGTATATTAAAAGAAGAGAACTTGCCGAATTATATCAACAATTGAATTTATGTACAAATAAAGAAATAAAAATTCAATTAAAAAAAGGATATTAGAAAATTAAGAAGTAATTTTGAACATTAAGAAAATTTTGATACTAATAAAAATTTAAAAATAATTTTGATGTCAAGTCGTAGAAATAACGGCCCACTTGCCTCAAGTGAGGAATTGCAAATAGAAATAAATGAATCAGTCCTACCAATTGATTATGAAAAAGAATTAGTTTGGTTAACTAAGTTTTGGAAACAGATAGGTATGACTAGGGAACCAACAGTGGAAGATGTAAAAAACCCCACTACCAGAGAAGAGGAAATAATATGTATGATGAGGTGGTGCGGGTTTCAACCTGCTTGTTAAAATTAAGAAAAAAAATTTTTTATAAATAAATAAACAACAAATACAAATTTCTTTTGAATAATTCTTTGATAATGGGAGGACAAGAATCCAAAGTGTCTGATCCAAACGCTAACGTGGTGAACTCAGTTCAAATAATTGACCACACTGAAGCTTTGGATACAATAAAAATCTACCTTTTGGGCATTGTCCTACTTAACGCTGTGAACTTGTTCTTGAGATTCTATTCAACACATAACAAATTTTTGAAGAAAAAGTATCAGAGTCGCGCCGACGGCATAGATAAATTAAAAAAAAAAGAAAAACTTAAAGAATTTTTTTTTTTCTAAGGAAGAAATTAATAAAATACTCATAGAAGAGAACATTTTGGCAGAAAAGTCATATACATGCATTACTAAAACTAAAACAGGTTATCAAACCTCTAACGAGATTTTTAGCCGAGCTTCTCTTTCCAACTTGTGGTGTGTTGCTTTTTTGAGTTTTTCCTACAAGTTGGCGGGACCTACAGTTTTTTGCCGACTCCGAACGGCACTTGCAAAGCAAATGAATTTTTTGCTGAGAAGCTTCTCATGGCAGAAATACACCCGGAGAGTTTGCCAAACTACTGCCGAGGGGCGACCCCGTTTAGAAAAATTCTTTTTCTAAATAATTTTTGATGTTACTTTTGCCGGGCATCGAACCGCCAAGATTTGGTGTAGGAGGCCGAACACTTAACCGCTACACCACGGCGGCCGCCGCCTCACAACAATTTTACAGTCGTTGAATAACATAAGCAAGGCTATTCGAGGGGTATATAACCAGTTAACTCCTAATCACAAGCTAGAGGCAAAGCAAACCTTTTCCGGTGTTAGGGATAAATTAGTATCCTCATTAGCAAGATATAATATTGAGGTACTCGTCCCAACATCTTTCGAGAAAGATATTGAAATAGATTTAGCCGCCTTCTTGACGGAACAAGAGGAGGATAATAAAATAGAAACCAAATCACATACAAATATTGTTGATCTCGCGGAAAATAATTCGCAGACTGAAACAATCATGGCGCAACCAATGGTAGCATTTATCAAAACTGCGTCATCGATCTTACCAGAGTTCGATGCCAAACCTGAAAACCTGTCTAACTTTGTAGATGCCCTCGATATACTCGAACAAATTAAAGAAGAGCATGAGGCTATTGCAGTGTCTATGATAAAAACAAAGCTGAAAGGCACAAATTTTATAAGCTCTGAAGCGACCATTGAAGAAATAAAACAAACATTAAAACGTAAAGTAAAGGGTGAGTCAGTCGAAGTTATAACAGCAAAACTCCTGAACAGCCAACAACGCAGTAAGACAGCTAACCAGTATACTGCAGAAATTGAAAAATTAACTAAATCACTAGAGGGAGCATACATATCTGATGGTTTAACAACAGATCTAGCCACCAAAATGGCTACACAAACAGCTGTAAAAGCTATGTGTAAAAATTGCTCCAATGATAAGGTTAAGACAATTATGCAAGCTGGAACGTTCACTTCCATGGACGAGGCTATATTAAAATTTACAAACAGCTGCACAGAAATTACGGGTAACCCTAATTCAGTATTGCACACACACCAACAAAATTATTTTCGTGGTAATTTCCGCAGAGGTTATCAAAGTAACTATTATATAGGTAACCAAAGGCGTAGTTTCCCAACACGTTCAAACTATTTCAATAATAATAACAATAATAGTAATAATAAGCAAAGATCCGGAAAAAATTTCGGAAGCCGATCACGAGGTTCTAATCGCAATAATGCTAGACATGTCAGAAATGTTAACCAACAGGAAAACCAGCAAGCTCCACCTCAATAAATAAAAAATTATATGTTTTTAACCTACACCTCAACAGCTATATATCCTCCAAATTCTATTTCAACCCTCCTGATCGATACAGGAGCGGATATTTCAATTATAAAAAAAGGTCAAATTGACAATGATGTCACAATTAATTATTCTCAAAAAACCGATTTAAAGGGCATTGGTCAGGGTTTAACAAGTACTATTGGCACGGTAACTGCAGATTTAAAAGATGATTATCTATTAATTAAACACAAATTTCACATAGTAGAAGATAATTTCCCAATCCCATGTGACGGAATTTTGGGAATTGATTTTATTAAAAAATATAATTGCATTTTAGATTACAATAAAAACGGAGACAGCCTAATACTACGTCCATATGATTACCCAGAAAACATAATAATAGAAATGACAAATAGACCAACGGCTAATTGTATAACATTTCCTGCAAGATCGGAAGTAATCCGACAAATCCATATTGAAAATGGAAGTTCTGAATTTTTAATCCCTCATCAAAAATTATCCGAAGGCATTTTTATTGCAAATACCTTAGTAAATGCAAACCAAACCTTTATTAGAGTCATAAATATTTACTTACTTACTTAAAATAGCCGTTAACCGCCTAGGCGATTTTGGCCGTCCAACATGTTACGCCAGTCGGTTCTTTGTTGAGCCAACCGGCGCCAATTAGAAACACCGCCTGCTCGCAGGTCTGCCTCTACTTGGTCCTGCCATCGAAGTGGTGGTCTCCCTCTTCCTCTACTTCCACCGGCGGGTGCCGATAAAAATACCTTCTGGGTCGGAGCGTCCTCGTTCATTCGCACCACGTGTCCTAGCCAGCGGAGCCGTTGGGTTTTAATTCGCTGAATTATGTCCACGTCTGCGTAAAGCTCATACAGCTCATCATTATATCTTCTTCGGTACTCGCCGTCGCCAACTTTTAGGGGTCCATAAATCTTTCGAAGAATTTTTCTCTCGAATACTCCCAGAGCCGCCTCATCAGATGTTGTCAGTGTCCATGCTTCTGCACCATATAGCAGGACGGGTACGATAAGTGACTTATAGAGTGTTGATTTTGTTCGTCGAGAGAGGACTTTACTTCTAAATTGCCTACTCAGCCCAAAGTAGCATTTGTTTGCAAGAGTTATCCTTCTATGGATTTCCAGGCTTACATTGTTGTTGCTAGTAATGCTGCTTCTCAGGTATACAAAGTCCCTTACTGTCTCGAAATTATGGCTGCCAACAGTGGCGTGGTTGCCAAGGCGCGAATGCACTGACTCTTCGCTTGATGCCAGCAGGTACTTCGTTTTAACTTCGTTCACAACCAAACCCATTTTTTCCGCTTCCTTTTCTAATTTGGAGTACGCAGAAGTTACGGCGCGGTTGTTGAGGCCAATGATGTCGATGTCGTCGGCATACGCCAATAGTTGTACGCTCTTGTAATATATTGTTCCAGCGCGGTTAAGTTCTGCAGCTTGTATTATTTTCTCCAGCATTAAATTAAAGAAATCGCGCGATAGGGGGTCGCCCTGCCTGAAACCTCGTTTAGTTTCGAACGGCTCGGAGAGGTCCTTCCCAATTCTAACCGAGCTGGTGGTGTTGTTCAGCGTCATTTTGAACAGCCGTATAAGTTTTGCTGGGAAACCAAAATCAGACATAGCGACGTATAGGCAACTCCTTTTCGTGCTGTCGAAGGCGGCTTTAAAATCAACAAAGAGATGGTGTGTGTCGATTCTTTTCTCACGTGTTTTTTCCATGCACCTTACCAGCTCCTCGCCGCCGCATTTAAATAGCTCAGCGGGCAGGCCATCAGCACCCGCCGCTTTATTGTTTTTTAGCCGTGATATAGCTACTCGCACTTCGTTATAGTCGGGTTGTGGAACTTCGATTCCATCGTCTTCGATTGTGGGGTCGGGTTCGTCCTCTTCTCTGGATTGTTGCTCCGTTCCTCCGTTTAGAAGGGCAGAGAAGTGATCCCTCCATAACCCTAGTACTCTCTGAACATCTGTCACCAGGTCGCCGTTGTCATTTTTACAGGAGTTTGCCCCGGGGTTAAAACCTTCCGTCATTCGTCGAATTCTTTGATAAAATTTTCGGGCATTGCTTCTGCTGGCTAGCATTTCAAGCTCTTCGATTTCACGCTTTTCCGCTTCCCTTTTCTTCGCCCGAAAAAGCCGTCTCGCTTCCCTCTTCATCTCGCGGTAGTGTTCACACACGCTCCTCGTTGCATTCGCTTTTAACGTGGCCTTATAGGCGTCGTCCTTTCTTTTCATTGCGTCTTTGCACTCTCTATCATCGTACCAGCTGTTTTTTCGCATTTGCCGGAATCCAATTACTTCTTTGGCTGCGGTATGAAGTGATCCGGAGATATGCTCCCACTGCTCGTGCAATCCGCTGGGTTGATTTGTGCTCTCAGAGAGCAGGTACGCGAGTCGTTCTGCGAAATCATTGGCTGTCTGTTGTGACTGCAGCTTTTCGACGGCCAGCTTTCCTTGCGTTTTTTGTGGTGCCTCTTTCGTTGTACTTAGGCGAGTACGAATCTTGGCTGCTACCAAGTAGTGATCGGAGTCGATGTTTGGACCCCGCATCGTACGTACGTCCATAACACTGGAAGCATGCCGTCCGTCTATCACAAAGTGATCGATCTGATTGCGTGTTTTCCGATCTGGCGATAGCCATGTTGCTTGATGGATCTTTTTATGCTTGAACCTGGTGCTGGCTACGACCATATTTCGTGCACCAGCGAAGTCGATCAGCCTGTATCCATTCGGCGAAGTCTCTTCATGGAGGCTAAACTTTCCGACAGTGGGGCCAAATACACCCTCTTTGCCCACCCTGGCGTTAAAGTCGCCAATCACGAATTTGATATCATGACGGGGGCAGCGCTCATAAGTTTCTTCTAATTTTGCGTAGAAGGCATCTTTTTCCACGTCGTCCTTGTCCTCGGTCGGTGCGTGCGCACAGATAAACGATATGGTGAAACGAACGACATGGAGTCATAAATACAACAGATAAAAATGCAACCATTCAAAATTTCAAAATTAACACAGAAAATTTAGATGATTACACAATAATAAATCACAAAACCGAAATAGTAGAAAATAATAAAGAAAAATTAGAAAGATTAAATAAAAATTTTCCAAAATGCGTTTCCCAACAGCTTAATGCACTATGTGCAGAATATATAGACATATTTTCACTAGAATCAGAACCCATTACCACTAATAATTTTTACAAGCAAAAATTACGCATGAAAGATGATAATCCCGTTTATGTAAAAAATTACCGAATCCCACAAGCTCATAAAAACGAAATTAGTAAACAAGTTGATAAGTTAATTAAAGATGACATAATAGAGCCGTCTATGTCAGAATATAATAGCCCAATTTTGTTGGTACCCAAAAAATCTCTACCGGGAAAAAATGATAAAAGATGGAGATTAGTAGTCGATTACCGACAAGTAAATAAAAAATAACCGCAGATAAATTCCCATTGCCACAGATAGATGATATACTGGATCAATTGGGTAGAGCTAAATATTTTTCATGCTTTCATCAAATTGAGTTACATAAAGACTCTAGAGACATCACATCGTTTACGGCAGACGATGGCACATATCGTTTTAAAAGATTGCCATGCCGCTTAAAGGTAGCCCCTCATTTCAAAGAATGATGACTCTGGCATTTGCAGGTCTCAAACCATCACAAGCATATCTGTATATGGATGATTTAGTGGTGTTAGGTTGCTCCGAAAAACATATGATAACAAATTTGAGAGATGTATTTTCAACTTGCCGAAAATACAATTTAAAGTTACATCCCGATAAATGTTTATTTTTTAACCAAGAAGTTACTTATCTTGGCCACAAGTGCACAAATAAAGGCATTTTGCCGGATCCTAGTAAATTTGAAGTTGTTTTAAATTATCCAACCCCAAAAAATGCAGATGAAGTTAAAAGATTTGTAGCATTTTGTAACTATTACCGGAGATTTGTTCCAAATTTTGCAGAACATTCCAGAATTTTAACAAGGTTATGTAAGAAGAACGTTTCCTTCGATTGGACAGAAGAATGTCAAAAAGCTTTTGTCTACTTGAAAGAGGCATTAATTAACCCAAATATTTTGCAATATCCAGATTTCAGTAAAGAATTTTGTATAACAACAGATGCAAGTGGATTCGCCTGCGGCGCTGTTCTTAGTCAAGAATATGAAGGCAAACAATTACCAATTGCCTATGCGTCAAGAGCATTCACGAAAGGTGAAAGCAATAAAGCAACAATTGAAAAAGAATTGGCGGCAATCCATTGGGCAATCACTTATTTCAGACCATACGTTTATGGCAGAAAATTTTTAATTAAAACCCCCTTTACATATTTATTCTCGATGAAAACCCCTTCATCAAAATTAACTAGAGTTCGATTGGAGTTGGAGGAATATGACTTTGAGGTGGAGTACATAGCTGGAAAAGAAAATTACGTTGCGGATGCATTATCACGCATAAATATAAACGATTTAAAAGACTTATCAATAAAAGCATGCCAAATAATGAAGGTTACAACTCGATTGGAAACCAATAAAAAATCCAATAACGAAAATATTAATAAAGAAAAATGTCACAATGAGAACCCAAAAATATATGAAGCGCTTAATAAATGTGAAGTTAAAACGCTAGCCCAGCTCGTTTTCGATCCTCCGAAATTATATTTCAGGAAAGGAAAGAAAATTTGTAGCGAAATAAATATTAATAATATGATTGTTGAGGCGAAGGTTGACTCAGGTCAATCCTTTGCCAGGCTTCCAACAGAAGCCGACAATCCAAATATTGATAATTCAATTGTTGAGGCGAAAAATGATTTAGGTCAATTCTTTGCCAGGCTAATGAAAGAAGCCGACAATTTGAAAATAAATAAAATACAGTTGTCTTTAGGAGACAAATTGTTTAAAGATAAATATACTCGAGTAAGCACATTTAAAGAAACTGGTACCAAAGTTCTCAAAAATTTAACAATTGCATTAACTCCGGAGGTTTTGCATGTGACTAATAAAGAAATGATTAAAAATATCTTGCTAAAATATCACGATGATCCTAGGCTCGCGGCAGAAAGAGAGGGAGCCCCGGTGGGGCCACTCTCACATACTTGGTTTAAGGGCTCACCGAGGTCTTTTTCGCAGCGTCTGTTCACCACATGGTGCGGCTGCAAGCGGGTGCCTGTCTTGTAGCAAGCGGCTCGCTATATAAATGTGTGAATATTTGTATCAAAATCCCGGAGACGGGTTGTGCGCTGGGTTTGGGACCCGCCACGTAAAAACTTTATTCCAATGAAAAGCAAAGAAAAGCCTTGGGTTGAGAACCCCCTTTAATGTTGACGACCCGGCAAAACGAAATAAGACTACGAGAACGATATTAGGGCATGTACCTGGAATGTCCGGACCCTTTCAAGGGAAGGTACCGCTGCCCGACTGGTTGATGTCCTCGCTAACGCAAAGGCTGACATCACCGCCCTGCAGGAAATGCGATGGACGGGACAAGGAAAGACGACCATCGGACCTTGTGACGTCTACTACAGTGGCCAGACTCGCGGCAAAGCGCGCGGTGTAGGATTCGTGGTGGGAAAGAGACTTCGCCGCCAAGTACTAGCGTTCACTTCGGTGGACGAGCGTCTCGCTGCGATCCGCATCAAGGCGAGGTTTTTCAACATAACATTTATCTGCGCCTATGCGCCGACTGAGGAGACGGACGATGCAGAGAAGCACTCCTTCTACGATAAACTTGAACAAACTTATGATCGCTGCCCCCAACTTGATATCAAAGTCGTGCTCGGCGACTTTAATGCCAAGGTGGGCAAGGAAGGAGTCTTTGGTACTACAGTTGGAAAATTTAGTCTCCACGATATAACATCACCCAACGGCACTAGGTTGATTGACTTCGCCGCTGCTCGCAATATGGTATCAGTAGTACTAGGTTCCAGCATAAACGAATACACCAAGCCACCTGGCTGTCCCCTGATCAAAGAACAAGAAACCAGATTGATCATGTCATTGTTGACGGCAGACATAGCTCCACCGTTCTGGACGTGCGTACACTGCGTGGTCCCAATGTTGACTCTGACCATTATCTTGTCGCAGCCAAGATAGGCACACGCCTCTGTGCAACGAAGAAAGTGCGCACAGTAACGGAAGGAAAGTTTGTCGTCGAGAAGCTGCGCATGACACATACAGCTGATATTTTCACAACTCGACTCTCACACCTGCTAGCAGAGGGCAATCCTCGACCTAACGATGTAACCGAGCAATGGAAGCATATCTCTCACTCATTGCGTACCGCCGCTGAGGCCACTATAGGGTTCCAGCGAGCCCGCAAGAACAACTGGTACGATGAGGAATGCAAAACTGCCTCGAAAAAAAAGGACGCTGCCTACAAGGAGACGTTGCGAAAGGGCGCAACCCGCAGTGTATGGCAACAATATCGTGAGGCAAAGAAGGAAGAGAGACGCCTTTTCAGAAAAAGGAAAAGTGAGGCCGAAAGGCGTGAGTGTGAGGAGCTTGAGATGCTGGCTGACAGGAATGATGCCCGAAAATTCTATGAAAAGATCCGACGGATGACGGAAGGTTTTAAGACCGGGGCAAGCTCCTGTAAGGACAATAATGGCGACCTGGTAACCGACGTACAAAGTGTACTTAAATTATGGAGGGAGCACTTCTCCTCACTGCTAAATTGCGAGGGAGACGTCGAACCCGATACCCCAATCCCTGACGATGGAAAAGTCGTCCCACCACCTGACTATGATGAAGTGAGGATAGCTATATCCCGGCTCAAAAACAACAAAGCGCCTGGAAAAGACGGACTACCCGCCGAGCTGTTCAAACACGGAGGCGAAGAGCTGGTAAAAAGCATGCATCAGCTCTTATGCAGAATATGGTCAGACGAATGCATGCCTCCGGATTGGAATTTAAGTGTGCTTTGCCCAATCCAGAAGAAAGGCGATCCCGCTAACCGCACCAACTACCGCGGAATCAGCCTTCTTAATATCGCATATAAGGTTCTTTCTAACGTGTTGTGTGAAAGGCTGAAGCCCATCGTAGACAAACTGATTGGACCTTATCAGTGTGGCTTTAGACCTGGTAAGTCTACCATCGGCCAGATTTTCACGATACGCCAAATCCTGGAGAAGACCCATGATAAAAGAATCGACACACACCATCTCTTTGTCGATTTCAAAGCCGCTTTTGACAGCGCAAAAAGGAGTTGCCTGTATGCCGCCATGTCTGAATTTGACTTCCCTGCAAAGCTTATACGGCTTTGCCAAATGACGTTGAGCAATACCAACAGCTCCGTCAGAATCGGGAAGGACCTCTCTGAGCCATTTGAAACCAAACGAGGCTTTAGACAGGGCGACTCACTTTCGTGCGATTTCTTCAATCTGATGCTGGAGAAGATAATTCGAGCAGCAGAGCTAAACCGCAATGGTACAATCTTTTACAAGAGCGTGCCGTAAGCGCCGTAAGCGCTGCCTTCTCTGGACTAGATAAGGAAGCGAAAAAAGTGGGTCTTGCCGTGAACGACGACAAGACGAAGTATTTGCTGTCATCAAAGAAAGAATCGGCGCACCTGTGCCTTGGCAGCCATGTCTCTGTTGATAGTTACAAATTTGAAACTGTGAGGGACTTCGTCTATTTGGGAACCAGTATCAACACCGAAAATAACATCAGTCTAGAAATCCAGCGGAGAATCACTCTTGCCAACAAGTGCTACTTTGGACTGAGTAGGCAATTGAGAAGTAAAGTCCTCTCTCGAAGAACAAAGATCACGCTCTATAAGTCTCTCATCATACCTGTCCTGATGTATGGCTCAGATTCATGGACAATATCAAGAGAAGATGAGATGGCCCTTGGAGTATTTGAGAGAAAAGTTCTCCGGAAGATTTATGGTCCTTCCCGTGATGCCAACGGCGAGTATCGAAGGAAATTTAACGATGAGCTGTACGAGCTCTACGCAGATCTGACCATAGTCCAGCGAATTAAAGCCCAAAGACTCCGCTGGCTGGGCCATGTTATGCGAATGGACAAAGAAGCTCCAGCACAGAAGGTTTTCCTATCGTCGCCTGAATTCGGCAGCAGAGGAAGGGGAGGCCTCGACTGAGATGGAAACAACAGGTGGAGGATGACTTGAACTCCCTTGGGGTTTCCAATTGGCGTCAGTTATCGCTAAAAAGGAATGACTGGCGTGCTTTGATTTGCAACGGCCAAAATCGCTTAGGCGGTTAAGCGCCAATAAATGATGATGATAATCCTGTTAATAGTGGCCACCCAGGAATCAATCGAACACTGAATAAAATAAAACATAAATATTATTGGAAAAATATGAAAAATGATATAAGAAATCATATTAAAAAATGCATAAAATGTAGTAAAAATAAAGTAAATAAAAACTTGAAAGAACCAATGATTTTGACTGAAACACCAGCAAAAGCATTCGAAATAATACAAATAGATACCATTGGACCACTACCCAGAACGTCGAATGGTAATGAATATGCTGTTACTCTAATGTGTGATTTGACTAAATATCTGATTGCAATTCCCATACAGAGCAAACACGCAAAAACAGTAGCCAAAGCTATTTTCGAAAATTTCATTTTGGTTTATGGAAGTATGAAAACCTTAAAAACGGATAGGGGATCCGAATATAAAAATAGCGTATTTGAAGAACTATGTAAACTTCTCAATATTGAACGCAAAACATCTGCACCATACCACCATCAAACACTAGGCACTGTTGAACGTAGTCATAGAACTTTCAATGAATACGTGCGTTCTTACATATCTATCGACAGGGATGACTGGGATGAATATCTTAAATATTTCACGTATTGTTACAATACAACCCCATCTACAGTTCATGGTTATTGCCCATTCGAATTAGTTTTTGGTAAAAAACCCCAAATTTACGAATTTTTGCAAGAAAATACCGTAAACCCATTATACAAATATGAGGCTTACGACAAAGAAATTAAATACAGGTTGCAAATAGCACAACTAAGAGCCAATAAACTAGTTAAAGAAGCAAAACAAAAACAAAAACTTAATTACGATAAAAATATTCAATATATGGAAATAAATTTAGGAGATTTAGTATTAGTTAAGAATGAAGTAGGTCATAAGTTAGATAGTAGATACAAAGGGCCCTATAGAGTAGTAAATATTGATAATAAGAATAATTATACTTTAACTCACTATAGCATAGAGAACATAGGTTTAAATAATGGCAATAAGAATATCATAATTCATAACAATAGACTTAAGCTATTGGAATAAGTTAATTTCATTTTGCCTAAAATTTTAGCTCATAAATTTACAAATATAAATTTTTTTACGACCTATAAAACTTTGTTTACGTTTTAAGTAATTAGCATCATAAACAAAAACCGACACTTATACAAATTGTACAAAAGAAAACAAATTACAAATAAAGAAAATGTATCAGATGAATAAATAAATAAGTAAGCAAACATCTAAAAACATGAGTTATTCAAGTGGACAACACTTGAAAAGAAAATAATCAAAATTAAAAACATTGTAAAGTAATTACCAGGCACAACAGAAAATTTTGTAAACAAACGACAAACAATAAAAATCTGAAAAGTCTCAAATGAAACACTCATAAATTAATTGCAGAAATGCATGTCACTAACAACAGCAAAGCCACACGCCGACTTCTAAATGTTTGGCTGTGGAATGTAAACATTTTGCGGAGTCAACGTATTCATAATTACGTTCATTTTCTCACGCGCCCCAAATATATAAGCGGCACTAGATATAGAGTTTCATATCGCCTTACATACGCTAGCCGCATATGTGTGAATGTGCCTTCATTACGGCAGAGACCACAACTGTTTGTAACTTATTTGAGAAGAACTCTTTATAGGTAGTGCAAAACCAACAATACACAATAAAGTGGTATGAAGGAATGCAAATAGAAAAAAATCAGTGTGCTTCTGCATAAATATGCACGCCTAATAATATACTCATATTCCGTGTATCATATGGGAAATATATCGCGGCCTTATGTCTTGCTTTAACCGCTTCGGTGCAGACACAGTAGTTCTGTTTCCGAAAAGCCATCTGATGTGGAGCCAGGAAACTCCGAAACGCATCATGGTATCTATAGCTGTGTAAATCTTTGTGAAATTTCTCTAAGTATCAAAATTCATAATATTTCGTAACATCAAAATTTAGAATACCCTAGTACTAGTAAGAAGTACAGCAGGAGGAAACAATTTTCGAGCTAAGCTCCAGTAAGATACATTCATAATTGATACATAAGTATCCACCATAGGTAGAGCAAAACCAACAATAAACAAAAAAGTGGTATGAAGAAATGCAAATAGAAAAAGCTCTTATAAGACTTAGAAATTATTATTATTATTATTATTATTATTATAAGGCCTTATTACACCGCAACCATTAGTACGATCTGTTGTGTGACCTATCAGCTTATTGCTGTATGCGGAGGCTCTTTATAAATTTGAGCACTCCACAGGTTTTTTTTATTCCATATCACGAACGGATTGATAGTGACACCGCCTAGGTAGCAAACTCTCCTTCTTGCTAACGCAATGCATTGGCAGAGTATGTGAACCGGCGTTTCATCGTCCAGTTCGCAAAATCGACAAATTGTTGTATCTGAGAGCTTCAATTTACTCAGGTGATAACATAGACTACAATGTCCCGTATAATGCCCAGTGAGCCAATGCTGCCTAAACTGTTTGTCTTCCCAGTTGCTTATGGTCTCCCTTACGTAGTCCTTGGTGAGCCCACAGAAGGGTTCCGGACCATAAAATGCTGTTAGAGTACCGTGTTTTGCAAGGTGGTCCGCTTTTTCGTTACCGTCATGTCCTTCATGCCCTGGGACCCAAACTAACAACACTTTGTTTTTGGTCCCCAGATCATTAAGGACTGTGACGCACTCATAAATAAGCTTCGAAGTTATTGTGTACGACTGCAAGGCGCGTAGGGCGGCCTGACTGTCCGACATAAAGTAAATTCGCTTAGAGGATAGTCCTCTTCGTAGGCATTCTCTGCCATAGATTTCTATTGCTTGGATTTCCCGTTGGAAAATAGTGGGGTAGCTACCCATTGGCACCGATTTTTTATAGTTTGGTCCATAGATACCATCTCCCGTTTTACCATCTTCCAGCTTCGATCCATCCGTATACCAAATCTCCGAATCGGATTCAGCATATGGCTTCCCTGTTTCCCAGAGCGTTCGATTTACGATTGAAATCTCAAATTTTCGCGTGATCCTGAGCGTAGGAGTTATTGCATCACTTACTTGCAATATAGGATCGTTAATGAAGTTCTTGACTATCTTCATATATCCTGCCATATTTCCGATTTTTAGATCGGAAACATTTTGAAGTCTCAATGCAGGCTTCTCTATCAGCATGGGGAAGGGAGGTATTCCTACAAGGGCACTTAGAGCATCAGCAGGGCACGTTCTCATTGCACCTGTTATACCGACACAGACCAGCCGATGCAGCTGGCTTAATTGAGTTTCTGCTGTTCTTTGAGCAGTCTTAGGCCACCAGACTAGGAAAGCGTAGGTGACTATTGGCTTCAAAACTGTATTAAATGACCAATCCGTCATTTTGGGAGACAGCCCCCATGTTTTGCCATAAAGTCTAGTGCAGGCGAAAAAGGCCTTCGTTGCTTTATTTATTGTAGCCTCCAAATGAGCATTCCATGTGAGGGTCTTGTCCAATGTTACTCGTAGGTATTTTGCCTCCGTTGAAAAACTTATGCGGCTGCCTCCAAGGGACGGCTCTAACAAGGACAGCTCTCTTCGCCGCGTGTAAGTCACCAAGATTGTTTTGTTTGGGTTAATAGATAGCCCTTTCCTAGCACACCATCTCTCAATGATGCGCAGGGCTTGTTGCATGCGGTCGGATATTGTTTCGTCATGCATTCCTGTTACGCAGACAACCAAGTCATCTGCATAGCCCTGAACGCCGAAGCCATTGCCCTTCAAAAGGTGACGAAGTTCGTCTATGACAAGGGTCCAAAGTAGAGGAGAAAGTATACCTCCTTTAGGGCATCCTCTTGTGGCCACGATTGAGCCAGCACTCCCTCCTATCTCAAAGCAGATTTTTCTTTGCTTTGTCATGGCCATCACCCAGCGATTAATCATTGGGCTTACGTCCTTGCTAATCATGGCTTCCTCAATAGCCTGATACGCCATATTATCGAAAGCGCCTGATATATCGATAAATGCACACAGGGATATGTTTTTAGACTCTATGGCCTTTTCAATTTTTTCCGTAAGGCAATGGATAGCAGTCTCTGTAGATTTTCCGGGTTGGTACGCAAATTGGTTTTTACACAGAGGAAGTTTCATTAAGTTTTCTTCTCTAATGTACTGATCCAAAATTTCTCCATTCCTTTTAGGAGAAAGGAACTGAGACTTATTGGTCGATATGACGATGGCAGATTATCCGGTTTCCTTGGTTACGGTATAAAAACAACCTTAACCTCTGTCCACCTGTTAGGAATATATCCTAGCAGCAAGGATGCTCTATATCAATTTGATAGGACTGGGGCTGTATAGTTGATTCCTTGCTGTAACAGATACAGGATACACCCCATCCTGTCCTGGGGATTTGAAAGGATTGAAAGTCGATAAAGCCAATTGGACATTTTTGACATTGGTTACCTTTGCTGCCAGGCTCTTTTCTCTTCAACTAATAGTTGGAGAATCATCTACTATAGGATGTGAGTGTTGATAGCCTGGTGTACAGTCCGGAAAGTGAGTAGCAAGCAAGAGTTTGCATGTGTCTTCCGGCTGCTTGGTGTAGCTCCCATCTGAATTCTTCAGAGTACCAATGACGTTGCTATGGCCTCTCACAAGGGCCTTTTGCAGCCGCACTGCCGTAGGGAGATCTTTAATATTTTCTCTCCAGGTTGCCCTCTTAGACTTCCTAAGTTAGAGCATTTTTATAGGATAAGTTAGAGCATTTTTATAGGATACTCAGTCTCCCGTGTCTTTCGTTGTGTTGAACAACCTTCTTGCTTGACATCTTAATTGTGCAAGCTTTTTGTTCCACCAAGGCATATCCCATTGTACACGTTTTTTTAGCATGGGGACAACTCTCACTAAAAGCAGTTATAATATCTGACTGAAATTGTTCAGCTTCTGCCTCAGTCTCACGCACCGTAGTTATCGGTTGGTGTAAGCAATTGCCGCTTTCTTCCATGGTGAAGCGAAATAGTTCCCATTTCGTTTTCCTTGGATTTCTGAAAACGGACGCATGATCAGAGAAGTGACCCATGTCGAACACGATATGTTTGTGGTGCGACATTGATTCCTCCCCCGAGACGTGCCAATTTGACAGCGAAGGCCATGTTTTGGCTACATAGAGTAAGGTCAACAACCTCCCCTCTAATAGCATTAACAAAAGTGGGTTCATTACCACGATTTATGACTTAAAATCCAGGAGATGCTCACCCCTGTTATTCATGTCCGTACTACCCCAAGCTGTATGGTGGGAGTTTGCGTCACAGCAGAGGACCCATGGGATACCCTTCTGTTGACAACACTCAATGAGGGATTTGGATTCAGCAGTAAGGGCTGTTTCCTCCTCACCCGGAAAGTAAGCTGATGCCAAAATGGCCTCTTTTTCACCCCTTGGGGTTGGAATTTTTGCCCAAACTGCAACCAAAGCCGTCATAAACTGTAGGATCGGGTTAAACGACAGTTTCTTGTTTAAAAGCATCGCCGCCCTGGGACGGAAACCGGTGGAATAGATTAATTTACCATCAGCACTGCTTAAACCTTTTACAGAACCATATAAAATCCATGGTTCCTGAATGAAGGATACTCCCAGACCTTCTCTGTTGAATCTTCTACTAAGGAAATCCAATGCTGCCTTGGTGACTTAGAAATACTACAGGGCATCGTAGCTGATTTGTTAAAAGCAATTGCTTTAACCTCTTCGGTGCAGACACAGTAGTTCTGTGTCCGAAAAGCCATCTGATGTGGAGCCTGGAAACTCCAAAACGCGTCATGGTATCCGTCGCTGTGTAAATCTTTGTAAATTTTCTCTAAGCATCAAACTTCATAAAATTTCGTAACATCAAAAATTAGAATACCCTAGTACTAGTAAAAAGTACAGCAGGTAGAAACAATTTTCGAGCTAAGCTCCAATAAGAAACATTCATAATTGATACATGAGTACACACCAAATGTAGTGCAAAACCAACAATACACAAAAAAGTGGTATGAAGGAATGCAAATAGAAAAACCTCAGTGTGCTTCTGCATAAATATGCACGCCTTATAATATACTCATATTCCGTGTATCATATGGAATATATGTCGCAGCCTTACCCAGTGGGAAAGTAGGTAATGCATTACCTTTTTCATCCATGGAAAGAAGCATGAGCAAAGTAACGCATGAAAAAATATTTGAAAAAATCTTCCCAAGTAATGTATTTCGTAAGGTTTTATTTTTCAAAAACATTACTTTTCCTATGACATTGCTGTACAAAAAGTAATTCGTGAATTCCACTATACATAAAAAATTTTATAGGGGATATACATTACTTTATACATTACCAAACATTACCTTTTCCCACTGGGTATGTATGAAATTGGCACGCTTATAAGAAAGTTGACTTAGAAATACTACAGACCTTCTCTGTTGAATCTTCTACTAAGGACATCCGAAGCTGCCTTGGTGACTTAGAAATACTACAGAACTTAGTCGCTGATTTGTTAAAAGCAATTGCTTTAACCGCTTCGGTGCAGACACAGTAGTTTATGGTATACATCGCTGTGTAAATCTTTGTCAATTTTCTCTTAGTATCAAAATTCATAAAACTAGTATGTAATACTAATCATTGCTAAATTATATAAGGTTAAGCAGATTTTGACATTTGCCAAGGCATAGCTTCCTTATTAGAGTTGCATTTACGAAGGATGCAAAAAAGAGTAAAAAAATTCCCCTTTAGGAAAATTGTAGTCAAAAAGGAAGGAACGCCGTTCGCAAAATTTCAGGATTTTTTTTCCGGAAATCTGTCTTACAACTCTTATTTTTTAAAATTATTAGGAAAATTAAATTAATTTTAAATTTAACTGTAAAAAGCATGCCCTTTTTGTGGGTAGCAGTAAACATGTACGAAGTAAGCTTATAAAACGGCAATGTTTATAATTGGATCCTTTTTTAATAACTTTCATCAATCGCCGGTATGAAAACCAATCTCTTAAGGCCTCTGGCAGCGGTCTCACGAACTGGCCTCGGAGATCCAAAGGAGAAAAAAGCCGCACCTGAGCTTTCAGCAAAGGGAGCGACCACGATGGCAACTCCCAGGAGACATCTCCCCTCGCTGTCACCGAGTTTCAGGAAGTCGGTGGAATTGGTGCAATCTCTGATACCGGATTTCCAAACCACTTATGTGCCAAAGAGGGTAAACGGAAACCCTTTCAAACGCAAGAGTTCCGACGTGGAGTTAAAACCTCACCGGAGTAGGCAAACCAAGCTTTGCCGAAGTAACTAAGGACAGGATCCTTATAGGCATTCTTGACCGAGGCAACGACCGTTTAGCCATCCCCAAAGACCAGTGGCGACACGTCCGGAACGAACTCGCAAACGCTCTTATTGACGTTTATTTGAAGACTCCGGGTGATACAGGGGCGGTCACGGATGCGGGTTGGCACCAGGGACAGATTAAAATAGTCGCGTATGACGACGCATGTTGTTGTTGTTGTTGTTGTTGTTGTTGTTGTTGTTAACAATGCATTGCCCTGTCTAGACTCTAGAGTGTATGATCATTCCGAAGATCTTCATCAAGTTCTTCTAAGGGGAGTCCAAGGAAACGTGCAGTTTCAACAGGGTTTGTCCAGAGGGACAGAGGGGTTAGAAGAGTAGGTTCAGTTAAACAATTGAAGAGATGTAGAGTATCATGGGGGGTCCTACCACATGCAGGGCATGTGTTTGAGATTGTATCATTCAGTCTGGATAAGTAGGAGTTTAACCTCATACTGTATCCATACCTAAGCTGTGCCATGGTGACTCTTGTCTCCCTTGGTAAGGAGCGTTGTTCTTCAGCAATATCCGGTGGAGGACGCTTCAGAACGGTATTCACAGGTAGAGATCTGACAAAAGGGTCTACCGACTCGGTGTGGATGTCGGTTAGAGCCCGCTTATGATTCTGCAGATCAAACGGCAAGGTAATATGATGCCGAATCTCGTCATAATGCTTACGGAGATGTTTCCTTATGTCTCTCGGGGGCAGATCTGTGTCCAAAAGATGACGGTTTGGATGTGCTGGCTTGTGGCAGTTCAGAAGGAATTGCCTGCTCAGCATTTGCGCGTGCTCTTTTACATTGAGCAGTTTTGCCTCCTGATGGAGGTGAGACTCGGGAGACATGAGGAGACATCTCGTTGCAGTTCTGATGGCAGTATTTTTGCCAGACTTGTAACTTCGTCCAGTTGGTGTTATGCACATTAGGCGACCATATGGGTCGAGGGTAAGGGCATGGATTCCTGCCATCCCTGCGGAGACTGAGAGAATTCTCACGATGCTGCGGATAAAGGACTGAAGTGTCACTCTGGTCGGGGATGCGGTAGGGCCTGATATACAAGTGGTCTTCGCCATAAATAAGGAGGCACTCGAGCTCCTTAAAAGTTACAATGGCCTAGTGCATTAGAGTGTAGGTCAGATCGTTATCCACGTAAACCGTGGCTATGCAGAGCGCGCTGCCATCTCCGCTGCAACGGGGGACTCGGATATCGAAGAACTGCAAGAGGAAACGGAGGAGTCCGACGCGAAAATCGTGTTATCTGCCACAGCACTTTCGCAAAGTGACGTGAACAGCTCGGAGATGGAAGACAGCTTGCTGGACGGGGAGCAACCAATCCTGAGCGCATTATATCTGATGCTTCAGTCAGCAGGGCTCCCGTTACGCCAACTCGTCGTTGAGAGACAACCTCCGGGATGGGACAGACCTCGACGATAAGGGTACGTCAGGGAAGTCTGAGCGCTCTCATGTTGGTGGTGCTTCAGATAAATCTGCACAAATCTAAAGCATCCTCGGCTTTCTAAAAGCGACATGGATGTGGTCCTCATCCAAGAATCCTGGGTCAACAGCTTGAGGATCTTCGGATTGGGGACTATTGGCTTCAAGCTCATTCGAGCTAGCGAGGAGAGCAAGGTCAGAACCTGCATTTTGGTGAAATGTGAGCTTCTTGTAAGAATGCACACAAGCCTTTTCCTTGATTTAAATTCAGCTTCAAACGATGAGGTAACGTATTTGTATGCTGACAAAAGGCTGCAGAACAGAAAAAATTGCTATTATTTAGTTAAAATAATAAATTTTCATAAAAATCTTACCAAATAGGCAATTAATTTTTCAAAATAAAAATAAAACAATTTGCAAAAGCTTTCAGTGTTGCTGTAATTTTGTTCGTATCAAGAATATTGGTTTTTACTACCATTTTCATACGATTTTGAAAAGAAGTAGCACTGTCAATCAGATAGGGAAGCTTGAAGCCTAGAATTGTCAAAAACGTCTCGGACTGCTTAACCTTATATTATTAAACAATGGACGTACCATACTCAAAGTATAAAAGCTTAATTTTTTACGATAAATCTTTTATTCATACTGTTAACAATGAAACAACATTAATTCTAACAGGAACATAAAAATTGTCAACACAGTTTTTGGTGACGACAAGCGCGCAATTAAATATTCTGCTGTAAAAATTTGGTAAAATAATTCAGAATTATACCTTTTTACACACTTTATTTGTTTAGTTTTTATTTAATTTAGGAAAATGAAAAAAAAAAATTAAAATAACAAGCAACAACCAATTTGCGCAGCTTGTTTTAGAACTAAAACCAAATCCTGCGCTTACAAAAGGCTTTTCCAAAGGAGCAGTTCCCAATAATTTTAAGTCGCAACAGGGCGTAGAAATTTTCTATAGGGGGGGTTTGAACCTTTGGATGCTCCGAGTTTTGACAGTTTGGCGTTTGTTTACTTTAGGGGTCAACTGCTAATAAATTAGCTAAAATTATGGGAGACAGCTCAAAAGATGGGGTTTGGCCTCAGGATCAGGAATCCCCAAGCGTTTTTTAATATTTGCTTCTTTGAAGAGATATTTGCAATCAAAGTTGCAAGTTTTCATGTGGTTGTTGTAATTTTATTAGGCTGTACCTGTAGCTATCTCCCATAATTTTAGCTAATTTATTAGCAGTTGACCCCTAAAGGAAACAAATACCGACAGCACAGTATAACCAGTATTTGCACTGAGGTGAAAGTTCTCCATGGAGGTGAATTTTTCAGAGTTGAAATCCATGGTAGGATGGAATTTCGCGGACGCATGGTTGCATTTCAGTAACAAAAAAAACTTTAGAAATATTTCAAGAAAAAAAATGAATTTAATGTATATATTCCATGAATTAATATAATATCATGAATTTACTGCACTACAAGAAGTATAAAAAATGTATATTAAAGGCCATATTGTAAAATTTCTTTATGAACGATGCTATTAAATAGTAGTTTTGCGCAAAAAAGCACCCCTGTTAGTTGACGACATTGAGGTGAATTTGAAATTCTTAGAAATTTTCCAAAACAAAATAAAGAAAATATTTTGCTTGCAGTTTTATATTTATTTATACTATTTATTTAATAGTAATATACGATTATCTGGTAGCTTTAATGTCAAGGTACGGTGTTAATGAACTATGAGTCATCTTATATATAAAAACTAATGTGTTTTTGTTTTAGGAGTGTCCAGTCTAAATATTAGCTGGAGAAGTTGAAATACTTATTACTAACCGGATAAGTATTTCCAGTACCTGGCAATTGAGGACTATTGTTATTGTGAACAAAAACCATAAACTACAAGTTGCGATGGAGCATTGCAAGCTGCACGTAATCGTGGCTGCCGCCGGAGGCCTTTTTATTCCATCTATACAATGTCCCAGGGGGTACCATAACAGTCGCCCATACGGCAGTTGCTACCCAAGGCCTTTTTTGTTGCATCTTGAATGAATGAATTAATCTTATGCACTCTGCGTGGTATTAGTTTCCTTTAGGGGTCAACTTCTAATAAATTAGCTAAAATTATGTGATATAGCTCAAAAGACGGCGTTCGGCCGCAGGATCTCGAATCCGGAAGCGCTTTTTTAATATTTTGCTTCTCTGCAGAGATATTTGCAATCAAAGTTTCAAGTTTTCATGTGGTTGTTGTAATTTTATTATTATTATGTCACACGTCCGGACTTGGGATGGCGTAGCCCAGGGTTATTTTTTATAAGCGCGGCCGAAGGCCTCCAACTCAGAAAAGTGTTTCGTACATAAATACCATGGATTGCGCCCCATATTTGGTATTGGACCCGGGTCATTTTTCGGTTTTTTGACCATAACTTTTCACTAAAACAAAAAATTAAAAAAAGCGCTTCCGGATTCGTGATCCTGAGTCCAAAACCCGTCTTTTGAGCTATCTCCCATAATTTTAGCTAATATATTAGCAGTTGACCCCTAAAGGAAACTAATACCCTCTGCGTTTATGCTCCTTTTTGGGGAGGCTAAAATCAAATCTGTTATAAATGAAACAAATTAATATAAATTTTCATCATTTGCACAACTTTTTTTATTTCCATTTGATTTTCACCACGCGTGATAGGGTTGTGTTTAATCACTCAGGGCTGCATTTTGTTGAAGTATTTGTTAGATAGTGATTTTTTCTCTAATACTTCACGTTGACCTGCAAACTGGTTTTCCTTTCAGTTTAAAACGGTTAAAACAATTTAGGCATGTTCATAATCGATATAAAGCAGGTACTTAAGTTAGCGTCAACCCTTTGATACCCTTTCCAAGGGTCTATCTAACGCTAAATTTAGTACCTACTTTATTTCGTTCAGATTGTTGGACAGAGACAGATAAATATACAAGACTAAATGGGCTTGCTCAAGAACATCCTACAAATTATGACGGATAACACATAATAATCAAAAAACTAAATTTATAATAGAACTATTTTTTCTACACCTTTTTCACTCGTACTTCAAAAACCGTAAAAATACTTTAGATAAGGTTAAATGCATTTAAGAATAGTGAATGGTAGTCCAAGACCCATACAATTATTTTCAGAATAGTCAATTGTACCTTAAAAACTGTAAAATATGCTTTAGAATAATCAACTGTACTCCAAAAACTATAAATTGTACTTCATAAACTGTAATTTGTACTCGAGACCGTAAATTAGACTTCAGAAGCTTAAAAATGTACTCCAAAATAATCAGTTCTACTTCAGAAACAACAAATTCCAATCCAGAAGATGTTTCTGAAGTACATTTGATTTTTCTGGAATACGTTTTACAGTTTCTCGAATACAATGGGCTTCTTCGTAGCAAATTTTGCGAATATTAACAACCATTTACGTTTTTTAAAGTACATTTTACACTCTAACCCACAATAAAATATACAGGCAGATTCTAAATAATTTCTTACTTTGCGGATTTTCTCCCTCTCATATAATTTGTGAGGGAAAATGTATGAAAAAGGTTCACTAGTGAAATTTATTTAGATTGGCACGATAAGCCTTTTGTCGAAAAATTCTCAAATTTCGAAATATGTTTTGCGTAAAATTTTGCAAAAATCATTGGATCATGTGTTTAAATTTTGTGATATTGGAGTACTTCAATTGTAATACTTTCTAATACCTCAGCGGACCACCTTCAGCTTATTGAAAGCCGATCATTGCTCATGCTTTATTGACCAAAATCACGACACGATCGCTCTGAAAATAGATACTCCAAGGAGTAACAACATTGGAATACATTGCAAAGTACTCTGAAAACAGAAACAACTGTAGCGTCTCGTTGTGACATTTAATTTTGACAGCTGACATAAATGCACGTAGACAAAGGCAACCTGTCTTATAACCGCGTTTTAACACGCGTTAACGCAGACTTGATCTAGTTTTATCTTTTTGGGTACGATGACATAATCAGCTGATTTTTCCTTGTATATTTTTTGGTTTTGTGCGTATTTGTCAAAGTTATAAATGTCACGCAACGCAATAAAGCTGTATTTGTTTTCGTCTGAATACTCCTATGCGTGAGAAAAAACGCTGTGCATTGGTTCTTGGTTGAGTTGTAAAATAGTAATTTCTTTTTTTTAGAAATATAACCTAATATATACATATATAGTTTTACTTAAAACGCAAAATCCTAAATTTGACTATTTCTCCTCTTTTAAAGTAATTTATTACCTCATAAAATTTGCAACACAACACCCTGAAATGGCTGAAAATAGTTGACTGCAACCCGAAGTTCTCTATGGAGGTGAATATAAGTACGTTTGTGTTAGTGAGTGCAACTACTGTCTATACTGTGACCGACAGTTTTTATGAAAAAATTCAGCTGTTGAGAGCCAATAAACAATTGTCAAAATAAATGATCGTAGTTTTGCTATAAAATTATCGATAACACGTCAACGTCAACACATTGATGAAGTAAATACCAGAACTGCATTCATGCGACGTTGATATTGATACGACTTGATGTTGATATTGATACGAAGTGGCAATTGATATTGACAACCATAATAGGGGTGAATAGCGAGAGTTTTGTCACCTGCATTTCATCTTCTTTCGCTTGTCCATAGCCATGAACATATGTACATACAAATATACACATTATAAGCACAGTGTTTCCGATTCCATTTCTTTTTGGCATAAATTCAACCAATTCAGCTACGCAGTTGAAAGTTGACAAATCCTATAGCAATGGCATATGGAAGAAAACTAGCAAATATCTGATGAATTAGACCACGCCCACCGAGACTGCTAGTAGGGTGTCCCTTCCAGGCATGAAAAAAATTTCCTTTGAGATACGATATCGCAATAGATGTCAAAATTTGCTTAATTGAATACATTTTAAGGTAAATTTCAAATAAATAAGGAAATTTAAATTTCTAAAAACCAAGTTAGACACTAATAGGTGTGTCGAAAAACTTGTTTGAGGGTTTTCTTTACACAAGACCCCTTAAAACTTGCGTGTTTCATAGCAGGTTACGAAATAGTATAATCAGTAACGTCCTCAACGCAACTTCTTACTGAAAAAATCAATAAATTCGTTCAAACTGTAACTGTTATAATCAATAATCAAATAAACTCAGTGAATTATCCAAATAAACAACTATCAAGCAATCGATACTAAAATAGGATAAATATCAATATCGATTACCTCAATGTAAATTGTTACTATTATTATGCAACCCTGCGTGAATACCTTAGACTAAATGAGAAATGTCAATTAATTAAATATTAAAATAAATGAGTCCAGTTTTAGTAAGCATACATGTTGGGTCAAAATTCTGGTACCATTTTTGATACCAACATCGATAATTTTGGACCACCCCTAACCATTGAACCGTCTTCTAAAATGGTACCAAAATTCTTACAGTGGCGATGAGGTGAAACTAATAACTCGAACAATAATAATAAAAAAAAAAAAAAAACTAATGGCGGCGATATACCCACAGGTTATCATAACCTCTAACGAGATTTTTGCCGACCTTCTCTTTCCAACTTGTGGTGTGTTGCTTTTGACCTACAGTTTTTTGCCGACTCCGAACGGCACTTGCAAAGCAAATTAATTTTTGCTGAGAAGCTTCTCATGGCAAATATACACCCGGAGAGTTTGCCAAACTACCGCCGAGGGGCGACCCCGTTTAGAAAAATTCTTTTTCTAAATAATTTTTGATGTTACTTTTGCCGGGCATCGAACCGCCACGACTTGGTGTAGAAGGCCGAACACTTAACCGCTACACCACGGCGGCCGCCGTAATAAAGAAAAGTTAATTAATTCTATATCGCATATTACCGCTAATAATGTCTACTGATGGTGATGTAATTAAAAAACTGTTGCGAGAACAACAAGAGTTCACAAAAAGTTTACTTGAGCAACAAAACCAGTGGATGCAATCTATCCTAAAAAATCAAGCTGGTGGTGCATTCAGTGGTAGCAGCCAAGCCATATGGCCATCATTTCATAGCTTTTCTAAGGAGAACCAAACGTGGGAGTCTTACTTAGAGCAGCTACAACAGCATTTAAGTGCTTATAATGTAATTTGCGCTGAAAAGCAAAAATCCTTTTTCCTTGCCTGGACAGGTACAGAAATTTTTGAAATCTTAAAAAATCTCTTTGGAAGCGCAATTAAACCAACAAACATACAAACAGCTGACGGAAAAGCTAACAGAACATTTTGAAGCAAAACGGCATATTGTCGCCGCCCGATATGATTTTTTTCAACGCGACATGAAACCAAAGCAAACATATAGAGAATATGTCGCTGAACTCCGCGGAATTGCAAGACAGTGCCAATTTATGTGTAATCACACACACTCCACATGATGCTGTACGTACAGCTTCAAAAAAAGTTAAACCATCTCAAAGTAAGTTAAAAAAGATAATCAAAATAAAATCAAGAAAAGCAAGGAAAATCCAACACGAAGCTCAATAGTGTAGACACAGTGTACAGTGTGACAGGCGTTGTAAAAACTGAAAGTAATAAAAACTATATTGATTTGGAAGTTCTCGGCAAAAGTGTTAAATTCCAAATGGACTCTGGTGCCACAGTATCAATTATAAATTTAAAGACGTATAAACAATTAAATAGCCCGAAGCTAAGTGAGTCAAAACGAACATTACAAGGATTCGGTTGCAAACAAATCCCGGTATTGGGTGAGGTTTGCGTTCAAGTGAAATGTGGCAATAGAGAAAGTGAAGCGCAATTCGTTATAGTAGACGTTGAGAGTGGGGACAATCTATTGGGGTTGGACTTATTTAAGAAATTCGGTTTTCAGATCAAACAAATTTTTAATTTTTCACTTTGTGAAAAGTATAGTGGAGTTTTCGAGCCGGCACTTCGTACATTGAAAAATTGTAAAGCTTCAATTTATCTTAAACCAAACGCAGTGCCCAAATTTTATAAAAGCCGTCAAATCCCTTTTTCACAAGTGTCTAAATTAAAAAAAAAAAGCTGATAGGCTAGTTTTTCACAAGTGTCTAAATTCAAAAAAGAAGCTGATAGGCTAGTTTTCTCAATGGGCCCATAGTACTAGCACCAAAGGCGGATGGTTCAATCAGAATATGTGGGGACTTCAAACAAGCTATCAATTCGCAAATTGATATCGAGCAGTATCCACTTCCGACGCGTGAACGTTTACTCCACACCATTCGCTGCGGCAAGCAATTTTCCAAACTCGACCTCAAGGATGCGTACCTCCAAATGGAATTGGATGAAAATTCAAAGGCTATCATGGTAGTCAGCACGCCCTTGGGCTTATTTCAATACCAGCGCCTGCCATATGGTATTGCCAGCGCCCCGGCAATATTTCAACAACATCATGAGCAACTACTCCACGGCATCGAAGGTTGTGGCAACTATCTTGACGATATCATTATTACTGCGCCAACATTCGAGGAACATATTAAACGACTTGAAATGTTTTTAGAAATCCTTAAGACCAATGGATTCAAGTGTAAGCAGCAAAATTGTTCTTTTCTGCAAGATAAAGTCGAATACCTTGGTCGACAGATCAGCGCTGAGGGTGTACTACCAGACGAATCGGGACTCAAAGCAGTGAGAGACCTTCGACCGCCAAAAAATTTGCAGGAGGTAGAAGCATTCATAGGTAAGGTCAATTATTACCATTCATTCAGATAGACCGTTGGAAATGGTGTCAAAAAGCTGACGCTAACTTTAGTACCCATCTTATCTCGACTATGACCATGCCACATTATTTTTTTAGAATGTCGTACAAATAAATACTGAAATATGTTTGAGACTTTCATTTTAACTTTTAGATGTTTACCATGGCTAGTTTCGCCTTTTTTAGGATAGATCTAAGATTGGTTTTAAAACCGCCAAACCATTGAAGTAAAAAAAATGACCGCTAACAGTTTTGTATGAAATTCAACTCAGTCAAAAAAATCTCGCAATGGAAATTTTTACGCTTTTCTTTGAAAATTTTTCAAAAACAGAAAAATCATTGCACTAAGCGACGTTTAAATATTTGGACTAAGAGGTTTTCAAATATTTGATATCGAGCAGTATCCACTTCCGACGCGTGAACGTTTACTCCACACTATTCGCTGCGGCAAGCAATTTTCCAAACTCGACCTCAAGGATGCGTACCTCCAAATGGAATTGGATGAAAATTCAAAGGCTATCATGGTAGTCAGCACGCCCTTGGGCTTATTTCAATACCAGCGCCTGCCATATGGTATTGCCAGCGCCCCGGCAATATTTCAACAACATCATGAGCAACTACTCCACGGCATCGAAGGTTGTGGCAACTATCTTGACGATATCATTATTACTGCGCCAACATTCGAGGAACATATTAAACGACTTGAAATGGTTTTAGAAATCCTTAAGACCAATGGATTCAAGTGTATGCAGCAAAATTGTTCTTTTCTGCAAGATAAAGTCGAATACCTTGGTCGACAGATCAGCGCTGAGGGTGTACTACCAGACGAATCGGGACTCAAAGCAGTGAGAGACCTTCGACCGCCAAAAAATTTGCAGGAGGTAGAAGCATTCATAGGTAAGGTCAATTATTACCATTCATTCATACCCAACTATTCGCAATATCTGCCCCAATTAATATGCTACGACGAAAAACGTGCGTTTTCATGGGGTGAGAAGTAGCAACGGTCGTTTACAGCACTAAAACACACATACAAGTTAACGAGACCAAAGTCTCGTTTTATAAAAAATTAAAGATGCGGCGATTCGACTCGCCGATAACCGTTAAATAAAACACAATAAGTAGAGTTATGACATTTAATGTAGTGTCTTGCTCGACAGCCTTCTGGTGTTATGTTGAGTTTGACTGTGCTGGATGGTAGGCTGACATTAGGGTAATGAGGTTCGTCTGTGGATTTCTGCTTAATTATTCCGTTGGTGGTAGAGTTTTCCTTCCACTGCATTGGGATTTGGACTGGTGTTAGGTTCAGTTTTTTCCTGTAGCGTTTCACCAGTGTGGCGGTGATAAATACTATGGCGCAGATAGCGAACCCTTTTGTAACGAGAGAGAGATTTACTTTTTCGTTAACATGAGTTATATACCTAATATTTCTCATGGCGATATCATGAACATATCCTAAGTCGACTCTCATGGTGTGGTTTTTGACGTTTGCCACCACGGCTGGCAGGGCTTGCGATGTGGTAGCTTCTCTGCTGCTGGACACTTGGTTCCCTAATTTGATTGTTTCGTTGTTTAGTTGGAGTACATAGGTGCCATTTAGGGAGTTTGAGGCACTGTTGCTCTCGATCACGCCTTGGTAGTTTGAGACGAATACCGTTCCATAGGTTACCCATTCTACGATACTACCGTTGCGCCTGTTGAATAGACAATCGGCCTCCCCGCCTTTGAGTAGTCGTGGTAGGCAACTATCCTCCTCCAATTTTGTTAGGGATTGCATGTCGCATATGGTAGATGCACCAACCTCTTGGTTGACGAGCATCTTGTCAAAGGGTAGGTCTAGTTGTTTGCCATCGTATATACCCGCTCGTGTAATCAGCAAGTTGTATACGTTGTTTGCTACTTTGGCATTGAGAGGACATAGAGGAGTAGCGTCCCATTTGTATATATTGATGGTTTTCCATATTCGATTGCTTGAATTAAGTTTTGATAAGGGAGGGTTTCTAGCTCTGATATGATCCGGTTGACTTCGTCCATATCGAGCAGGTTGGTGTTAACGATTTCCCGTTTCGCAAGCTGGCATGCCCGCACCATTTCATTGACTTCCTCCCGAACAAGCGCGATATTATGGAGTGCGCTCTCTTCAAATTCTAGCATTTCTGCTTCCTTTGCTACTGAGTTTGTTCGATCCGCGACCTCATTTATTCTCCCTAGGACCTCCTGCGTGGTTGCGAAAAGTTTTCTGTTAACCCTGTATTGGTGGTTATTACTTTCTATGACTTCATTCTGACTTTGCAGGATCTTGCTCCAATCAGTTGCGTCTGGTGATCCCGCTAACCACTTCCACGCTGAGCCTATCCAGTCAATAGATCGGGCATTTCGGGTTCTGTTTGTATTTCCTCTTAGCTCTTCGAGACGTTGTAGTGTTTGGTTAATGTATAGCTGCACCAAAAGCTGGTTGTCGGTTCGTCTGAATGAGTTACTCGCAAGGTCTTCAATTTGCTTTATTGCCATAGCGTATTGATCCAAATTTACCACGTGGATAAGTTTAAATGATCCACTGACGATCCACCCATTGCCACTCTGTATAGGAAAAATGCCAAACAATAATAGATCGTTATCCTTAATAATAAAAGGCGCAGCCAACCAGCTGCCAACTTAAATAGCGAACAATAGACCCATCGGCAGTGTATGGGATGCTAGAAAAATGTGATGTTTACAACTTTTCTTTTGCATATTTCGATTGTTACAGTTTTCACAGGCATAATTGAACATACATATCTCAAAGAAAGGATCTTTAATGATTAACAACTACAGCTACACTACATAACTACAACAGTTTACAATCCATATATGTATATGTGTGTATGTATTAAGTATTGAAATTGATTGAACGTTTTTACTAGCTTAAGTGTTTTAAATGTTTGAAGTGTTTTATCTTAAAAGTAATAGTTGAATACTAATATAATTTATCTCGTTTTGATGTATCTCAACATCTTAAAACAGTATTAATCTTTCAGTACACATTTTGTAACTTAAAAAATGGTAACTACATATTCACTTGACAAGAATTTTTACTAGCTTATACTTTATACATACATTATAATGAGCCGAAAAATTAATTTTTTTTTTTCCAATCTTTAAAGATATTGGGTCACAGTCATAGTCGAGGTTAAGTGGGTACTAAAGCTAGCGTCAGCTTTTTTGACAGATAGACCGTTGGAAATGGTGTCAAAAAGCTGACGCTAACTTTAGTACCCATCTTATCTCGACTATGACCATGCCACATTATTTTTTTAGAATGTCGTACAAATAAATACTGAAATATGTTTGAGACTTTCATTTTAACTTTTAGATGTTTACCATGGCTAGTTTCGCCTTTTTTAGGATAGATCTAAGATTGGTTTTAAAACCGCCAAACCATTGAAGTAAAAAAAATGACCGCTAACAGTTTTGTATGAAATTCAACTCAGTCAAAAAAATCCCGCAATGGAAATTTTTACGCTTTTCTTTGAAAATTTTTCAAAAACAGAAAAATCATTGCACTAAGCGACGTTTAAATATTTGGACTAAGAGGTTTTCAAATAGTTTCCTATAGGCTAATTTTCAAAAGTTATTCACTATTAAAATAAAAAAAACTTAGATATTTTCCTCTGGTCTTGTATGTACTTACAGAGTGGGAGTCTGCAACACAAGGTGTTATTTCTAATTTTAGTGTTAGTCCGTTAGTAGTTGTTAGGTTTTAAGAAGGTAAGTTGCGGTTATATATTTAATACAAAGGAAAAATGTTATTGATAGTAGGAAGGTGTTATTAGTAAGCGGAATTCTTAAGATTAGATTGATTA
Organism: Campiglossa producta; assembly: GCA_964058755.1. Classification (NCBI taxonomy): domain Eukaryota; kingdom Metazoa; phylum Arthropoda; class Insecta; order Diptera; family Tephritidae; genus Campiglossa; species Campiglossa producta. The sequence goes on from CAXKVI010000012.1 coordinate 488,887, forward strand.
TCCTTAGACTAGCGTTACTGTTTTAGTTTAGGATTTTCGCTTTTCTTGCGATGTTATTTTGTTAATGTGTCAGTGGTTTATAAAATTTTTGGTTAGTGGGGAAAATTAAAATGAAATTTAAAAAAATTTTCTTTATACTACAAAAAGTTTCAAAAAATAAAAGGGAACAAAAAATTAGGAAAATTAAAAAGGTAAAAAAAATTTTGGTTTTTTTTTCTTTTTCATTGTTAACAATGTTTTCCTTCTTTGGATTAATCAAAAATTTTAATTTTATTTTTATTTGTTTTTATTTAAAAAATTTTCCAAAAAAAATAAAAAGGAACAAAAAATTAGGATAACTAAAAAGGTTAAAAAAAATTTGGTTTTTTTGTTTTTTTTTTTATAACAATTTTTTCGTTTTTTATCTTTACTTTCGATTAATAAAAAATTTTAATTTTATTTTTATTTTTTTTATTTGTTTTTACTTACATTTTGTATATTTTTTATTTTTCTTTTTGTTTCTTTTCTGTTTTTCGGATTAAGCAAAAAACTCGATTTTTTCTTTTTTTTCCTGCGGATTAGGCGCAAGGATTTTATAATATAATTCTTTGTTTTTCGGATTAGGCGAAAAACTCATATTTTTTTCTTTTTCTTTTTTCCCGCGGATTAGGCGCAAGGATTGTGTAATAGAATTCTTTGTTTTTCGGAATAGGCGAAAAACTCCTATTTTTTTCATTTTTCTTTTTTTCCCGCGGATTAGGCGCAAGGATTTTGTAATAAAATTCTTTGTCTTTCGGATTAGGCGAAAAACTCATATTTTTTTTTTGTTTTTATTATTTTATATTCGTGTAGGAAAGAAGTTCACACTGTTCTCGAACCAGCTATGGGGGGCCGTGGTTATCCGTTTTGGGAACAACGTAGCCATTTGTCAGATTCGATGGCGTCGTACCCTACTAAGGCACGACTTGTCCCACTGACAAGCCCGCTCTTGTAGTAGTGAATTCTAATTCTTAAAAAAAAATTTGTTTTTTATTTATTTTTTTGTTACGTATGAGGATGTGTGTTTCCCCGATTCAAGTTCTTTATATGTTGTTTATGAATTTTTTTGCCACTCAAGGTGGTTACTGTCACCTTGTTGCCCTTGGCGACAACTTCTTTTTTGAAGAGAGGTTTCTGTTTCCCCTTTATCTGCTTATCCTTCACGTATATGACATCGTTCTCGTCATAACGCTCGGGTAAGCGTCTTTTCTTATTGTGCCTTTTAATCTGATCTAATTGTTTCTTTTTTAATAGAGTTTTCAAATACTTATTCATTTCCCTGCTTTTATTTAACAGTTCTTGATAGTTGGAGGCCCTTGCGCGATTGAAAAACACGTCGCTGGGCTTTCGGTTAGTCACCGAGTGAATGGAGTTATTGTAGCGGTCTACGGCGATGTTTACCAACTCCTTTGTTCTGAGATTCGGGTTGTCTGCTTTTAAACAGCTAAAAATTTCAATAAGCGTCGAGTGAAGCCTTTCTACCTGGCCATTTACCTCGCTTCTCTGTGATGGGGTTCGGTAGAGTTGCATCCCTAAATATTCGAGAAGATTTTGTATAATAGGGCTAATTAGCCCTCTTTCATTATCAGTGACTAAAATTTTTGGGGTGGTGAAATAATGTAGTAGTTTCACCATTTTTTGTTTTAGGTGCAAGGTTGACCTGTTTTTAATGTGGAAGAGTTTTGAAAATTTGGAAAATGTATCTATGCAGCTTAGGAATTTTTCTCCTTGGATCTCGAAAATATCTACGTGGATTATCTCGCAAGGACGCGAAGGAATTGGTGTGCGCTGTAACTCTGGCATGTTTGGATGCCTATCATACCTACTTCGTTTACATGTCTCGCATGTCAGCACATAGTTTCTAATGGTACTGCTCATTTTCGGGAAATAATATCGTTCTAATATTTGTTTCCTATTTTCTGTGGGGTTCCTATGAGCTCTCTTGTGCTCTTCCCAAACAACTTCACAGATCCTATCGGGGTTTCGAAGGTCCTCTATAAGAGTCTGGGCTACCCGGACCTTATAGTGTATAAAATGTTCCAAGTACACCTTCTGGAGCATCTATAGATGGGTTTCTGGCATTTTTACACCGTTGATCACATCCGGCCTCAGTTTCTCTTTGAGTGCATTTACTAGGTCTTGTTCCGTAATCCCTTCTAATGCTAGGTAATGCCGAGTGTAGCCGGGATGTGGTTCTTCACATATTTGTAGTCTTCCCCCGAATACAATTTGGTTCCTAAACACATTCAGTGGTACCTCGACGAATGGGATTAAATCCAAGTTGTTTTGTTCCGCACTGGGTACAGTGTCGCCAGTTGAACTGCCGTCACTTTCCGAATCCGCTATTGAACGCATTGTAGCATTTTGACTACCGATTTCAGTAGAAGACGTTTCTGTCAAATGATTTACTTGCGTTTTTAACCGGGAAAGGGCATCGGCTACGACATTCGATTTCCCTGGTTTGTATATCAGCTCATAGTTATATTCTTCAATTCTCGCCTTCCAACGCTTCAGCTTCGCGTTGTAGTTACGGTTACTCAATGAAAAGGTTAATGGCTGATGGTCTGTGAAAATTCGGATCTTTTTTGCCCCGTACAAGTAATTTCGGAGGTTATCCAGCGCCCAAACAATGGCAAGAATTTCCTTTTCGTTCGTTGCATATGCCTCCTCCGTGGAGGTTAAGCTTCGTGATATGAATGCGATAGGTTTGTCTTTGCCATCGTAGTCCTGTGAAAGCACTGCACCAATCGCGTAGTCGGGGGCATCTGTGGTTAGGTTTGTAATTGGCTTAGTTTATTTTCGAACGATTTCTTTTATTTTATTTGATTTTGTATTTTCAATACAACCTTTCTGTTTCGCTGTCACCGGAAGAAGAAGGAAGCCAAAAGATCCAACCTGAAGTTGGCTGTGTTTCTCCTCGTAAGTGACAGCTGTCAGAAATGCATTGTACAATAAAAGCAGGGTGACATAATATGAGTATTACACCTAAGCTATAAACATTATGATATGAGTATTACACCTTAACTATAAGAACATTACAACTAGGTCAATCTGACTTAATGATTGACCTCAATCAGCTGAGGTTGTGTGACCTGTTGCGGTTGGTGACTGAAGTTGATCTTTTTCATCATTATTCGGCAGGCTCCATTTACGAATTTTCATAGCTTCAACAATGCCGTCATATGGCAGATGTGTCAGTTGGCAGTTATCTATATCCCTTATGACATAACGACCATTCGGTAGTATTTTGTGTATAACATATGGGCCCCTATAGTTTTGGACTAGTTTCTTATTGGTCCCCACTGTGGTATCCACGTTTGTAATGACTACAAAATCTCCTATAGAATAGGTTTTCGCCGGTACACTGTGTTTCAGAAAATATTGGTGATTATACTCTTGTGAACGTTCGATGTTCCTAAGTGCCTTTTGCCTATCTTTCTCAAGGTCCCTAGTAGTTTCATCCACTAATTTTTCTTCTATACATTCTGTGAATTCGTCCACGGTGCTACCTCTTTGATTGACTCCGAAAAGTAAAGCGCTAGGTGAGTATTTCTTTGTGCTGTGAATACTGTTATTTAGAGCATATTCTATTTGAGGCAACCTGGCGGTCCAGTCGGAGTGTTCGACAGACTCAGTTAGTCTACTTAACATCGTCTTGAGGACACGATTTACTATCCCGACCTGTCCATTTGCCTGGGGCGATGCCACTGCGACCTTAACATGACCTATATTTCTTTTCGATAAGTAGTCACTAAACTCGAGGGACGTAAAGCAGGTTCCGCGGTCAGATATGATGCGTCTGGGCGGTTATAGTAAGAAAAATATTTATCTAGTGAGCAGCACACTTCTTTTGTACTCGTGGATTTAACCGGATATAATTTGACAAATTTTGTGAATGCATCGATCACAACTAAAATATGTTTACTTTTAGATTTAATCGCTGGTAAGGGGCCGAAGTGATCTAAGTGAAGGGTGACAAAGGGCACTGGTTTCTTAGGAATACTAAACAGGTTATGCTCATTGGAGCGAGCTGGGGCAGAGTACACAATGCACTTGAGCAATTCCTAATGAACCGGTCAACTTTATCCCACATGTTTTCAAACCAATAAGTCCTGCGAATTTGATTATAACATTTGTTTGTTCCTAAATAACCAAATTTCTCATGAGTTATGGGGATTACTTTTTCCTCCATTTCTGCAGGAACATTAAACATGATCTTCTCGCCGATTCTCCTACACACTAAACCATTCACTAGTTCATACCCTATTATTTCCTCTTCCTCCAGTTTGGTCATGATCTCCCTAAGCTTCTTGTCTCGGTTCTGGGCTATTTGAATCTGAACATCAAGATCATCCAAGTCCACCACGGCCACTAACTCACTTTCAATTTCGTCGGGCAGGGTTTGCGAATCTACAAATTGAGGATGTTGCGAACTGATAGCAGAGCTTCCGTCCGTTTTTGAAATGAAATTTATGGTATCATCTTCTTCCAACAACGGGCTCCGGCTCAATGCATCTACATGACCCAGATTAGCTCCAATCCGATGCTGAATAGAATAATCAAAATTTTCCAGCTCCAATGCCCACCTAGCTATTCTAGGGTTAATCTGCTTCTTATTTAGTGTCATAGTGAGTGAGTTGCAGTCTGTTATGATCTTAAATGGCACACCTTCTGCGGAGAGCATATATGATCGATAGAGTTTCTAGCTCGAAGCTATGATATATCGATTCAGCTGGTGTCGTTGTTTTGGAAAAGTACGCGATTGGATGAAATTTTCCATCATCCTGCTTTTGCAGCAGTACAGACCCGAAACCCTGACTACTTGCATCGCAATGAAGTTGTGTCTCACGTTTGCGGTCATATATTGCCAACAGTGGTGAACTTACTAAAATATTTCGCAATTCCTCAAATGCCTTGAAGCATTCTCTCGAGAACCTAAACTCAACATCCTTGCGTAGTAAATCTAAGAGTGGCTTAGCGATTTTAGAAAAAGAAGGGACAAATTTCCGAAAATAGGAGAACAAACCAATACAAGAGCGGAGCTCTTTGTGATTTTTTGGGACTGGGTAATTTGCTATTGCTTTAATGTGGAAACTCGAAGGCTGTATTCCTGAAGGAGAGACCTGATAACCCAAATATTCAATGACGTTGTAGGAAAACTTGCACTTCCGAAGCTTAAGTTCCAAATTTTTTTCATAAGTCCTTCCAAGCACTTTACGTAAAACCTTAACATGACTTTCAAGATCGCTTGACGCTATTAATCATCTTTGCATCGATTAGGTCTCGGAAAATGCCATATACAAATCTCTGAAAATTAGCCGGAGCGGTCTTTAACCCAAACGGCATTCTAAGGTACTCGAATTGTCCATGTGGTGTGACAAAGGAGGTTGGAATTGATTTGTCATCCATTGCTAACTGATTAAATCCATCTTTTAAGTCCAAAAGAGTAAACCACCTTTTCCCTGACATATAATCTATACAATCGTCTATTAGAGGCAATGGGAAATTGTCCCGGACTGTTTTCTTATTCAAAGTTCTGTAATCGATACACATGCGAGTTTCTCCACTCTTTTTCTTCACAAGAACAATAGCAGAAGCATAAGGGGAGCTACTAGGTCGTATAATTTCGCGTTTCATTAAATCATCAGTGATCTTTTGTAGAAAGATATATCATCTGTTATTTGGATTTTCATTTTGTAGTCATACAGTTTCTTTTCGATACACGTGGGAGACAAATATTCACTAGACAGCACTTCCAAAACTACCCCTCTTTCTCGTTTATCTAAACTGGGCCCTATATCTATGTCTGACTGAATAACACTTTCATCTATTGCTGCTATCTCTTTCACGGCCGAATCAACGTATCAGTTATATCATAAGGATAATAGCTCATTTCATCTTCTGAGTCCTGCTTACTATCATAATTACCATCACATCTGTCACATATTTCACTTACTTTAGGTTTATTACCATCTAATTCCTCGCTTAGGTCACCATCAACAAATTTATCAATAATCGAATCAGATATACATATTTTGGGATATTCTTTATTTAATTCAATATTTTTAGAAGGTACCTCTTTACATTGTTTTACATTACTATTTAATTCATTTGAGATTTCATTTAATTGTATTAAGTGAATGCTAGATTTTGACAAAAAGTCTCGACCAAGAATTAATGGAAGAGTTAAAGTTTCATCTGGAACTATTATTACATTAATATTTCCAATTAGTTTACGAAAATAAATTGCACACAATACTGTGCCAAAGGAATATATTCTTCTTTTACCGACGCCAACAAATTGTGTAGGCTTTGCACGAAACGGCAGCTTAACAAACTTTTCAGCAACTGATCTTTGCATAAGGCTAATAGAACTACCGGAATCAAAAAGAGAAATAATATTTGTAAAACCTGTATATCTGTTTCGACTTTTATGGTAAAAGGCCACACTTACCTCTTGCTGAGATTCGAAAGGAACATAGTCATCCGTAGATACAGCTGCAACTTGAGATCTTTGGCTTCTTTTCTTTGGGCAATTGCGATGCATATGTCCGAGTTGGTGGCAAATAAAACATGAGCCAGCTGGGCGTTGCGGCTTTGGGCAGCTACTCTGGTAATGTCCGAATCTTGAGCAGTTGAAGCAGCGTACAGTAGAAAGGTCTTCAGCGGTTGTTGTTGTAGCTGCGATTACTGCTGCATTTGGTACCTCTGCACCTGATGGTTTGCGCATAGCCACGCTGTGACGCCGCTGCTCGTAACGTTCCAGTGGCGTATAAGTTCACTAATGGTATTCGCGCCATACAAAATGCTTATATTGTTGCTGTTGTCTGGAATTCCGTCCGCTATAATGTCTACCAACTCCTGCTCCATTATCTCTGATTGGGCAGCAATTGACTGCATTGCCACAACATAACTAACGCACGATTCAGACGGTTTTAGTTTGCGTAAACGTAGCTGGCGATATACCTCTTGCCGAGAACAATTACGGCGAAACATTGCGCACAATAGGAGCTTCAAAGTAGAGTAATCTGTTAGGCCTTGGTTCAAAACGAATTCTTTCGCTGTCCCTGTCATGCAGCGGCGCAGTGCTAGACATTTGTGTCTACAGCGGATTCAGTTGTATGAGGCTGATTGGCAAACCAGGCATCAGGCAGCATAACAGCGGGTGAATTATGTACGGCAGCGGTAGTAACAGCAGGCGATGTATTGGCAGTGGCTGCAAAAGGCAACGTAGTGGTGGCGACAGCAGTGACAGCAGGCGATATAGTAGCGGAGGTAGCAAGCATAGTGGCAGCGGCAGCAACGGTGGCAGCAGGCAATATAGTGGCAAAGGTGGCAGTGACGGCAGGTAATGTATTGGCAAAAGTACCAATGACAGCGGTTGATGAAATGGCAGAGGCAGTAAGAGTGCTAACAGCAGGTGAAGGTGCAACAATGCTATTTTCGGAAGCTTTAAGTTTTTTTTGTGCACCTGTTGGTTTCTGCTCCGTTGCACCAGATGTATGAAGACGTGTTTGCGGCATTTTCAATTATTTCGCTTTTTATTAAAATTTTTCTTCGAATGATTGTTTTTGCGAATAGGTTATAGCACCCCACACCTGAGGATGTAATTAGCTTAGTTTATTTTCAAACGATTTCTTTTATTTTATTTGATTTTGTATTTTCAATACAACCTTTCTGTTTCGCTGTCACCGAAAGAAGAAGGAAGCCATAAGATCCAACCTGAAGTTGGCTGTGTTTCTCCTCGTAAGTGACAGCTGTCAGAAATGCATTGTACAATAAAAGCGGGGTGACATAATATGAGTATTACATCTAAGCTATAAACATTATGGCCTGAGTTAGTGTACACTTTAGTAAGAGTAATACTAAAAAATTGAAGTGCACTTCTTTTTTAAGTATATCATAGTCAATTTAGCGCCATGCTCTACCGAGTAGCAATGGTAATGCAGTTCTATATAAAAATGGTAATGCAGTGCGCCCCAGTAGCGTAGCGGTTAAGACGTGGCGGTAGTAAGCGGTAGGTTCGAGTTCGACTCTTGGCAATTTCTTTGATTTTTTATTTTTATTTTTTATTTAATTTATGCTTTTAAATAATTAATTTATAATAAATAGCTGTAAAACATGTGTTTGGACGTTGGAGAAACAAAAAAATTGCGAATATGCATGTTAAATAGGATAAAATAAGGTAGAATAAAAAAATAATAAAAAATAAAATGAAATGAGATGAAATAAAATATTACAAAAATAAATTAAATTAAATAATACAAAATGAGCCATAAATGAATTCCATGAGTCATAAATGACTTTTCCTTGAGTAATGAATGACTCTTCCACGGATAGTAAATGAAAGTCATAAATGACTCTTTCATGAGTTATAAATGACTCTTTCATGAGTCATAAATTACTCTTTTATGAATCATAAATGACTCTTTTATGAGCCATAAAGGACTCTTTCATGAGTCATAATTGAGAAATGACTTTCATGAGTCATAATTGACTCTTTATGAGTCATAAATGACTCCTTCATAAGTCATAAATGACTTTTCCGTTAGTCATATACCACTTTTATAGGCATCTGTGGCTCTTGTTTGAGCCAAATAGGACTCCTAGGAGTTTATGTTTATGATGAATAAGCGCGTACTGCATGAGCAAAAAAAATATTCGGCGGAGTCGTTTTTTTTTTTTTCTATTTGCTTTTAGCAGTTGTTGATATTTAAAAAAAATGGCACAGTATGAAAAATAAAAGTATTTTTTTTTTAAGTAAGATTATTCTTTATTATTTATAACAAATTTTAGCAAAATCTAAAGAACAAAAGGCTATATATGAGAGATTTTTTTCAACCTCAGTATATTTAGCAGCGGCTCTAACTTTAGCAATGGCTCTAACTGAAAAAGTCGACTTTAACTCGACTATGAATAAGATGAAGTATACTTTTCTTTAAAGTATGCTCTAAATTTATTTAACGCATACTTTAAGTTGACTATGATTATGCGCCTATGATATGAGTATTACACCTTAACTATAAGAACATTACAGGTTGAAGCCTTTTTCGAAATTGGGGAAGGTCAGGACCTCGGAGGTCGTCAATATTTCTTTGAGATTCCTGAATGCCTCCTGTGCTTCCTCGTTTAGTACTATGGGCACCTTCTTCGATTGAGTTGCCTTTATCTGAGCGTTTTCTCCTCGCGTGAGGTTAGTAAGGGGTTTCGCTATTTTGGCGTAATCCCGGATGAACTTCCTGTAATAAGAAGTTAATCCCAGAAAACTTTTAAGTTCCTTCAGGGTACAGGGGGGCAGCATGTTCCTTATGGACTCTACCTTCTTGGGGTCTGGTAGTATTCCCTCAGAAGTTACGATATACCCCAGGAATTCTACACTTGTTTTTAGAAATTGGGTTTTCTCTAAGTTAACCTTTAGGCCAGCGGCCATGAGTCTGGAAAGGATAGCTTCGATGTCCTTTAGGTGAGTGACTTCATCTTTGCTGAAGATGATTATGTCATCAATGTATACAAAACAGATACGGCCTATAAATTCTTTGAGCACGTCGTCTCTCATGCGTTGGAAGATAGAGGGTGCATTTTTTAGGCCGAAGGGGAGCCGCAAAAATTCGTATTTTCCATTCATTGTGGAAAATGCAGTTTTTGGGATATCAGACTCTTTCATCGGAATTTGGTGGAATCCGGAAGTAAGATCAAGTGTAGTGAAGTACCTTGCGTTCCCTAGGCTGGCGATAGTATCGTTAATATCCGGTATGGGGTACGTGTCTGGAATCGTTACAGCGTTTAGTCGCTTAAAGTCGATGACCATCTTTTCTCCATTGGGTTGGGCTTTCTTGGGTACAATCCATATAGGTGAGTTGTATGGGCTCTTTGATGGACGAATGATGCCTTCTGATAGAAGGTCCTTGATTTGTTTTTCGACCTCTTCACGCATGTTAACGGGATATGGGTAACTTTTTGTGTAGATGGGGTCTTCTGTATGCGTTCTTATTTCGGCTCGGACATTAGTTTCCATTTCCATGCTGCGATCGACTGGACCGAATAAATCTTTATATTTGTTTAGTAAGTCATTCAATGCTCTTCTTGTGGAGTTGTTGATGTAACAATCAAGGGGAATGTGTGGCAAGATGTTATTGACGTGCTGGGCTATCTTCCCCTTAAGGGGTAGCACCGTATCAGGTTTTAAAATTAGCAAATTTAGTTCCCTATCCAGGACTGCTCTAACTTCTGTAAGAGTGTCGTCTACCAAGATTCCGTCGAAAGACGTAAGCCCTGGAAGGACGAAGAATGTAGTGGGGGTATCTCTTCCCACAAATTTGAAAAAATTCCCGCAGACCTTCCTATCAATTTTGATTCTTCCCCCCGCTGAAATGACTTGGAATGGTTTTTCCACCGGTGTGGATTCTTGTATGACGCGTTCGCTTATATAGTTTTTGTTGGCCCCTGTATCTACTAAAAATTCGAGTGTGCCTTGATTAGGCGTAGCATATTCCTCTTCCTCTGCTTCCTCTACTGGCACTAAGTGCACGTCTTTACTTTTTGTCTGGCCATCTGTTAGACTGCCCTGAAAAATTCCCTGAGCCTGGGCCCCTCTTTAAATTACTGAATTTCCGGATTTGGCTGGAATTGTTGGATTGTCTAGTTTGTGAGGAAGGATCAGCGTTTACCCTCACTACCCCTGACGGACTAGAGTTGGGACGCCAGCTTTGAATGGACTGCTGTGAGTTCCTTGTTTGTCCGGAGTTTGGATAGTTCCGGTTTGGTATTGCCCTATCTTGGGACTGACCTGAATAGTTTTGGCTAGAATATTGGCCAGATCCATTATAATTGTAATTGTTACCTGAGTAGTGCCGAGGTGCTAACGATTGAAAATTATTATTGAAACCCCTACTATATGGATTTGGTGAACGAGACCGACGGTGAATAGCATTCCAACGGTCGACATTCATGAAGGTTAGACAGGCCGAGTATGCCTCAGGGAGCGATTTTGGTTTTTGAACTAACAACAGAGTAGGAAGGTCCCCGTTAAGCCCCCTAATGAACACGTCTAGTGCTCTTCGTCGATGTGTTTCTGTTAATGCAAGGATAGTTTCACCGTGGGCATATATCTCCGTGCTAATGGTATTGATCATTAGCGACAGTTGTCTGTTCACCTGGGCGTAGAATTCATATATTTTGAGACGACCTTGAGTCATCTGAGTTAGTTGTTGGGCGAGAGTTTCAATGTCTCTAACATCGGCACAGTGGAGGGAAAGGGTTTCCTTTATTTTCCCCAATCGTTATCTAGGATATTGTGAGAGACCAAGGCGGCATCGGCCGCGCCTCGAATCTTATACCTGATATGCCGTAGGATGGCTCTAAAAATTGGTTCACCTTTGACAATGCTATAGTCACTTAGTATCTGTTCAGCACTATGTACCCATGAAGAGTAATGTTCCCGGTTGCCGTCGAAAACCTGAAGCTCTTTAACACAATCCGGGAGTTTGGCTACCTCGTTTAATTCGGCTTCTGTTCGCGGTCTGGTCAGAGGCTCTTCTACTTCCTCTACGCGGTTCTCCAGCTTTTTTAGGGTCGCATTTAGTTCACCTAATGCTTCCGAGCTATTTTTAGCCTCTATTTGCTGTAGCCGTTTTCCGAATTGTTTCAGCTGTTGTAAGGCAGCATCAATAGCGCCGGTCAATTCTGTGATATTCTTTTTCGCCTCGCCTCAGTTCATGTCTTTGCCTATGCAAACTATGGGATAAAAAGAAAAGAGAATAAAACTGGTTGGTTAGTTACTTACAAAAGCAAGGATTGCATTCGTATCCTTTACGATCACTTGTGGATTTGTTCTACACTCTTGGGTTTTATGCCCTTCTTTTTTGTTTCTCTTTACACTTTGGGTTTTATGCCTCTTTTATAATATTTTTTCTTTTACTGGTTTTTACACTTTTGGGCTTTTGCCTCTTTTTATAGCAACTTTGTTGTGTTATTTTTGCTTTTTTCAACACTGGCCTTTGGTCTTTAAACTTCCACTAAGGTAACCTCGCAACCCTCTCGGGCACCAGCTAACGAGACCAAAGTCTCGTTTTATAAAAAATTAAAGATGCGGCGATTCGACTCGCCGATAACCGTTAAATAAAACACAATAAGTAGAGTTATGATATTTAATGTAGTGTCTTGCTCGACACCCCAAATTGAACTAAACTAAACTAATCGATATTCTTACCAGCTAACTTCTTAACCTAAGACTATAATGCTAAGGTTGCAGCCCCCATTCATTCTTCCGGGTTGTTAATTGGGTCAGCTGCGCGTGTTGGCCGATATTGCTGCGTTGCACTATTTGCCCATTCAATAATAACTGTGTCGCGCGTGTGCCGTGTCAGCGAAGTTATTATATCGAACCATAATTGGGGCAATGCTGACTGCTGTTGGATAACGTGAACAGGGTGCGTGGTAATGTGGTACAGAGTTAGGTTACATTTTGACGCCGAATTACCATTAGTTCTTGCCACCGACGCATCTACATATGAAATTGGCGCTGTACTGTCGCATACATACCCCAATGGTAGCGAGAGGCCAATCGCATTTGCCTCCAAGACGCTGGACAAGCATCAGTCAGATTGAAAAAGAGTGCTTGTCAATTATTTTTGGCGTAAAACGTTTCCATCAATATCTCTTTGGGAGACCTTTTACTTTAATTACGGACCATAAACCCGTTAATATATTTAATCCAAGCAGCCAATTGCCATCAATGACCTCACACCGTTTGCAGCGATGGGCTATTACGCTAATGGCATATCAGTACAACGTTAAATATCGCAAAACTTCTGAACATGGCAACGCAGATGCTTTGTCACGACTCCCTCTGGGACCTGATGAAAAGTTCGACCAACATGAAGCATGCTACAATGTGACAGAACTAAAAACTCCATTAAGTGCCAAGGTTATTGAAAGGTATGCAAATAGCGATCCACTTTTGCGTCGAGCTAGCCACTTTGTAAAAAACGGGTGGCCAGAAAAGCTCAGTCCGGAGAACGCCGACCTTCAGCCTTTTTTCAATAGAAAAAATGCTTTTACAATTACGAACAAATTACTCTGTTTACAAACTGAGTGTACCCGTGTGGTCATTCCCATCTCTTTAAAGCCGCGTATTTTCAAACTGTTGCACGACGGGCACTGGGGTACGTCAAAAATGAAACAGCTGGCGAGGCAATACGTATGGTGGGTGAATATTGACAAGGATATTGAGAACGTGGCAAATCAATGTGACATCTGCAAAGCTGTCAACCCTGCCCCAGCTAGAAAGTATGAAGAATGGCCGGCGCCAAACCATCCATTGGAGAGGATTCACGTAGACTTTGCTGGGCCATTTTACAGCTCTATGTGGCTCATATGTATCGATGCGTTTTCACAGTTTCCTTACGTTGCGCCAATGACAGCAACAACGTCAGCTGACACAATAGCGGCATTGTCATCAATATTTGCTATTGAAGGGATTCCCAACACACTCGTGAGCGATAATGGTCCGCAACTAACGTCAGATGAGTTCAGAGCTCTTTGTGCACAGCTAGGTATAAAGCATATCACTAGTGCCCCGTTTCATCCCGGATCAAATGGCCTCGCAGAAAGGTTTGTGAGGACCTTCAAAACCGCCGTAAAAAAATGTAAATGATGGGTTAAGATTAAATGCAGCTGTCACAAAGTTCCTATCAACATACCGCTTTATGCCTAATGCAAGCTGTAAATCCCCTGCTGAACTTCTCCATGGCCGACAGGTTCACACACTATTGAGCCAAATTTATGACTTACCGAGGGAAAAAGCAGAAACACCGAATGGCCAATCTCCCTTTTATGTTAATCAAAACGTCTTTGCTCGTAACTATGCAAGGGGAGAAAAGTGGGTAAAGGCAAAAATTGTTCGAATAATTGGCAAAATGGTTTTTGTAGTGAAAACTTTAAATGGCTATTTCAAACGCCACGCAAACCAATTAAAATCTAGATAAAGTTCCGAGCTCGAGTCCTCGCAAACCAATTTAGATTCAACAATGGTGATACCAGTAGAAGAAAATCCATCATCGGCTAGCGAGCAGTCCGTGTGACCTCAAACAACCTCGACGTTCCAAGAACCGTCTCAGTTAGCTGACCAGCAAGCACCAACAATTCGCCAAAGCTCTCGTATTAGGCAAGAGGTAGAACGTTATACAGCACCCGATTTCCGGAAATGAGGTTATAATATCCAAATTAGTAAACTAATTACATGAATAAATTAATTTGTAATTAAATAGTTGAGAATCTCGCAGGGTGAAGTAGTGTTATAATCAATAATCAAATAAACTCAGTGAATTATCCAAATAAACAACTATCAAGCAATCGATACTAAAATAGGATAAATATCAATATCGATTACCTGAATGTAAATTGTTACTATTATTATGCAACCCTGCGTGAATACCTTAGACTAAATGAGAAATGTCAATTAATTAAATAATAAAATAAATGAGTCCACCCTCGTGAAGGGTGGAAACCTTGCCGCGGTACGAGGGCTTAAGTCGATAGCCACAGGGCTACGCTGCCCTTATGATCATAGCGCCACCGGTACTACAACACGAGAGAAGCCAAGCCTCTCTGGCGCGACGACTAAGATCTTCCCCCTCCCAATCCAGGGTGTTATGCGACCACGTGCCCATTGGACGTTTGCAGCCGGGAGGCAAATAGTGGCTGTAATCGAACGGAGCCTCTCTGAGACCGGGCCGCCTCGGAGAGTAACTATGACCTTACCGCGGTATGGGGCTCTGCCGCGGCGGATGACACATTCCCCTAACTCTTCCCTTGACCCTGAACTGGCCTTGCCCGGCGAGGGGTCGTACGAACAAGATGATAAATAATAACAAAAACCCTAAAACTAAAGATACAACAATGTATACTGCACAGCAGGGGAGGAAAATGCTGGAGCAAGCGAGAACGCAACGTCGGAGGACAAACTCCATTTCTTTATCAGCCGAGAGATCGAAAGCGATGGCAACTACGGGTCGATTAGCTCTGGATAACAAGGGGGCAATCCCAAAGTAAGTACCGGCACAAACACAGTGAAGCCAACAACGGCTGATGCTAAAGTCCTAGTAAGTGCCGGTACCGAAACCAAATCTTTAACGTCTGTGGCAGTGGTCTCAGGACCTGGCCCCGGAGATCCAAATAAGGGAACGACCGCGATGGCAACTACGGGTCGAAATTTACACCAAAAGACATCTCCCAGGCGCTCTGAGTACTTGGACAAAAGAGTGGCCGCGAGGATCCTGAAGAAATACGAGGGTATTTCACAAGATACGCTATCGCCGAATGCTAGAAAGACGGTAGAGATGGCTGAAGCTATCTTACCGAACTTCCAAAGCGATTACGCGCCAAAGAAGGTTAATGGAAATCCCTTCAAACGCCAGAGATCGGCCGTGGATTTAAAACCTCACCCGAAGCGGCAGCAACACGCCCCCGTAGTGGGCAAACTCAGCTTTGCTGAAGTAACTAAGGATAGGATCCTCATAGGCGTCATTGACCGAGGTAACGAAAGCTGGGCCATCCCTACGGACCAGTGGCGGTACGTCCGGAACGCTATCGGTAATGCCCTTCTCGACATTATGGATGAGTCTCCGGGCGCCACGCCGATGGGTTCTGATGCGGGATGGCACCAGGTCGAGGTTGTCGACTGGAAGGACACACCGGCTCGGCCAAGGGTAAGAGCGTGGATTCCTGCTATCCCTGCTGAAGCTGAGAGAATTCTCAGGATGCTGAGGATCATGAACCCGTCTCTCCCGACGCAGGACTGGGGTGTCAATCTGGTCGAGGATGCGGTAGGGCCTTCACCTTGACTAAGGAAGCACTCGACCCCCTTAAACGGTGCAATGGACGAGGGCACTACGGCATGGGTCAGATGGTGATCCACGTATACCACGAAACACAAAAGTTATAAAATTTTTTTAACATAAAATACCTCTCGCAAAGCACTTCAAAGCTACCCTAATACACGTAGAAACATGGAAAAACTTGTTAAGAGTAAATTCTACTTACTTTTTCCTGTGTTATCCATAAAAATGTGCACTTGTTTTTAATCAAGCTTAAGTTTTCCACTCTTGAATAGTTCACAGCAAAAAAAAAATACGCAAAACTTTAATATTATTGTGACGAAAGAGCTGACTTTGATGGCTTGTCAGAAACTAATGGTTGCCAGATGTAATGAATAAAACTGGTTTTAAAGTGTAATAATATATGTACTATTGGAAAATACATGCCTTTTTTGAACACTCAAAAGTTTAAAAATTGAGTTTATGCCACAAATTTTGGATTTGGGACCAATGTGCATTGTACCCTTTATGAAATATTGAAATGATTAAAAAAATTAGTCTATTATCGGCCACCAAGGCATCGCGTTTTATTTGTGCGTTAGTTTCTCGCTCCACTTTAGTTGCACGGCCTATTTTAAAGTTTTAGTTGTTATTCATTTGCCGTCGGGAAAAACTATTTCCGACTATACATTTTTTGGCGCCCGAGCAGGGACTGTGTATTTAAAGTTAAATATTTATTCGCGTAAAGCAATTTTGAATATAAAATTAACAAGTTTAACCCTACAAAAAATATCGTTTAGTTCGCTCTACCGCATCATCATCGTCGCTAGAGGATCCACCTCTACATCATAAAATTGCCAGTTAGTAGCAACAAACTGCAAGGGCTAATCCGACGTGACGTGACGTCATCATTCATCATCTTGAGTGCAAGTAACAGTACAATTTTTTCGTTGAACCCGCATATTTCTTTGTACTTGCTGCTTTGCACTTTTTGGTATTGCATTTTACCGTGACTTTGCCATTTCGCTGCTGACGCTATTGCCGCTGCTTATGCGCTGAGCGCTCACACTCTTCATTTGGAGATTCGTTTCGCTGCCACGGTTAAAATTCTTCGTTGCTGCCCTTCGCAATTCTGCTACGTTCGCACTACGCTGCTTATAATTATTTCGCTGCTTGCACTCACAAATATCATAAACAAGTCGCTTCTACTATCGTCGCTACTCATCAAGTCATCGCTCATGATAACTTCGCTGTCTTCATTACATTGTTTGTGTCTGGGAACATATCAGTAAATTTGCTATATACTTGAATTATTGCTGCGCAACTATTTGTCGCAACCCAATAAATATTTGAACGGAGTATTGTGCCACTTATCATTGCTCTATCATCTCATTAAAGGTAACATTTCTCAAATTCTATTGTGCAGTAAATTTTAATATTTCTTGCTTACACAAAGTAAGTCTGGTCTACATACTGGTAACAAATCTTTCACTTTCGCTAGTTTTAAATAAATTATTTTACGATGAGTCTAGAAGAGCTCAAACAACAGCGAGCCAACATAAAGAAAAACCATTGTTGAGGCCAACCATATTCCTGAATACAAATGTCGTTTGGGTATTCTCAAACGCAAGAGAACCTCGTGGAGAAACTTCTGCACTGGCGTCGAAAAGGTCGACGACACAGCGAGACTTAGACGAGTCCTCTCGAAAAGTCAAACAACCATCAGCTATCTGCGAAAACCTGACGGATCCTGGACCAGCACGGAAGAGGAAACCCTTGAGCTGCTCTTGAATACACATTTTCCGGGGAATCTGCATGATGCAACACTAGCACCTGCAACAAGGTTAGGTTAGGTTGAAGTGGCTGCCGCAAAGGCACACCAAGGCCAGTATTAAAAGGCCCGTTGTGATACCATCAACACTAGGAAGGTCAGTCCCGGGACCCAGCCATATGGAAAATCCCAGTGCTATTGGGACTCTCCACATAGCCGAATCCCGGGGCTGACACTCCTAAAACCGACACCGTTACACCTCCTCGAACCATTTAGATGACTTGATGAAAGCCATCAAGTCCTTTATGTCCAGCTCCGCTACCTAGCGTAGGCTATCCAGGAAGGGAACTCCGAAAAAGCGCCTTCTCGCGCCGCTTAAAGCCGGGCAGTTGCAGATGAGATGCTCCACCGTTTCCTCCTCCTCATCATCTTTGCAACTCCTACAGCATCGTCGGTAGGGTACACCCAGCCTTGCTGCGTGCCTTCCAATAAGGCAGTGCCCGGTTAGAACCCCTATTAATATAGATATATCCCTTCTTCTTAGGGTGTAAATATATTTAGATCTTTTAATATCCCATTTTGGCCAGGATTGTTTGGATACTCGGCACCCTGGCGATAAAAGCCATCTTTCATTGGCTTGTCGGAGTGTATGCTCCTTCAGCATTAGCTTGCATGTGGCAAAGGGCATACCTAAGCAAAAGAGCCATTGGCAAAAAATGGGGGCTCAGCCCTACAGTATGCAGTTGGATCTACACGGCCATCATTCGCCCAATCATGCTTTATGGAGTCGTCGTATGGTGGCCTGCGCTGAGCAAGGCAACATACCTGAATCTGTTGCGGAAAGTCCATAGATCCAATATGATCTGTATAAGCGGTGCGCTAAGGACAACGCCCAACGAAGCCCTCCAGGTCATTCTGGGCATTTTGCCACTTGATCTGGAAGGGTTTCGGTCAGCGGCGGCATCAGCTCTGCGCCTAAGAGAAACCTCCAGTTGGGCTGCGGGTACTATTGGACACTCCAGTATTCTGGAATCTTACAGCTTTCTCCCTCTAAGCACAGATCGTTGTGCGACTACTACAGTCGGGGATAGCTGTTTCAAAATAAACATTCCCAGCAGAGAAGACTGGGAGAGGACGGATTGGTGTCCCGAAACAAATGGTGGCACTTCCATATACACCGACGGCTCGAAGTTGGACGGCAGAGTTGGAGGAGGAGTTTATTCAAGGGATTTGGACCTTGAGCTCTCCTTCAGACTACCTGATCATTGTAGCGTCTTCCAGGCGGAAGTCTCGGCAATCCTGGACGCCGCGGCCTGGTTAAGCAAACGTGTAATCGGAGAAGATATCGCTATTTTCAGCGATAGCCAAGCGGCCATCAAATCCCTTGGCTCATACACGTTCAACTCTGAACTGACGCTCAGCTGTCGTCGATCTCTTCAGGAGATGGCCCAACAGAACCGCGTAAACCTCATATGGGTCCCGGGACATAGGGACATTGAGGGAAACTGTAAGGCAGACGAGCTTGCCAGGCAGGGCACGACCAAGCAGGTTCTTCAGGATAAAGAGCGCTTAGGTATGCCGTTTGCCACATGCAAACTAATGCTGAAGGAGCACACACTCCGTCAAGCCAACGAAAGATGGCTGCAAACCCCAGGGTGTCGCATATCGGAACAAACCTGGCCAAAATGGGATCTTAAAAGGTCTAGACGCATTTATGCCCTAACTAGGAGGGAAATCTGCATATTGATAGGGGTATTAACCGGTCACTGCCTCATTGGTAGGCATGCAGAAAGGCTAGGTGTGCCCTACCGACGATGCTGCAGGAGTTGCAAAGATGATGAGGAGGAGGAAACAGTGGAGCACCTCATCTGCAACTGTCCGGCTTTAAGCGGCGCGAGAACGCGCTTTTTGGGAGTTCCGTTCCTGGATAGCCTAAGCCAGATCGCGGAAATGGACATAAAGGACTTGATGGGCTTCATAAAGTCATCTAAGTGGTTCGAGGAGGAGTAACGGTGTCGGTTTAGGAGTGTCAGTCCCGGGATTCTGCTATGTGGAAAATCCCAACAACTCAGGGATTTTCCATATGGCTGGGTCCCGGGACTGACTTTCCTTGTGTTGGTGGTATCACAACGGGCCTTTCAAAACTGGCCTAAGTGTGCCTCTGCGGCAGCCACTTGAACCTAACCTAACCTATTCTCAAACGCAAACCAGTATTGAAAAATTGGATCCGGAAGATGGCGGTCGTGCTCACCTGGAAGAGCTGTATATAACAACTAAATTATCAATCCAGTAGCAACTTTCCGAGGATCACAATACCACACTCTCTGATACAACTTGCGCAATGCAATCAGGTTCGAAACTACCCAAACTCAAACTTCCCTCATTTAACGGCAAGTATTCTGAGTACCAAAATTGTATAACGTCATTTAAGCAAACCATCGATTGGGAATTTAGCTTATCTAACATCGAAAAATTTAATCATCTTAGAAACTGTCTCCAAGGTCCCGCATTAGAAACTATAGACGCATTCCCCGTTTCAAATGAAAATTATTTAAAGGCCCTGGAAAGACTAAAATCTCGCTATGAAAATCCAACCCTTATATTTTTGGAAAACATATCGTCGCTATTAGAGCTTTCAGCCATTTCCAAACCAAACGGTGGTCAGCTGAGAAGCCTGATTGACAAAGCATCTGCAATTTATGGTTCTTTGTTGTCACTGGGAACTGAATCCCAAATCTCTCAAGCCATGCTTATTTATTTAGTTTTACAAAAGGCAGACGAAGAAACCAATCGTAAATGAAAGGAGTCTTTGGACTTTCAAACACTTCCAAGCTGGGAAGATTGCACAAAGGTTTTAGACACGGTTGCAGTTTTGGCCGAAATGTACCATTTTTGGTACGAATTTACGTTGGTACACAACTTCCAAATTTGGTACGTTTTTGCCATTTTAAGTTCAACGCAACTCCAATGACACTGCTACAAATATAAAAAACCACATTTGAATGACTACAAAAAAATTATTTAGTCATGAAGTTGTGTATTTTTCACTCCCCTTCTTCACTGCAGTAGAAGTGAAGTGATACCACTTGGGAAAGGGCGAAAAAATAGCGACCCCTAAAAGAACATTTACACCACACCAAATTTGGCAAAAAATTGCAAATTTAACGCCTTTTTCCATGCAAATCTCACTTTCCAAATTTGCAATTCCATCACATTTGACATCATTTGCCGAACAATACAATCCACAGTACCTAAAAATAGCAACCCTGCCTGTGTTCCACTTTAAGGATTGCCCAGCAAGAACCTTAATGGGTAATAGACTATTGCGATAACTATTGCACTATACACAGCTGTAAATAACAATTTCAACTGGTTTTTTTAAGAAAATGGGGCAATTCCACCAGGAAAAGACAGAAGCCTTCTTGACTCTTCTTATATTATTGCTCTACAAGTGTTTAAAACAACACGGTAGTGCATTTTCTTTCGGTGGCTTTATATCCTGGTAGAAGATTCTTGCAGGGAAGGCGAAGCTAAATACAAATTTGCCAATGTAAACGGTGTCGAAGTGGCTAATTTTAATTCGCCAAATTTGGTGCGGTGGACCCGTTAGGCAAAATCCCAGCAATTTCATTTATTCATTTGCAGTTTCTAATTTGGCCTGTTCGGTATGCTCCAGCATCAATCACAAAATAAAGAACTGCGATCGTTTTAAGTCTCTTAATGTATCGCAACGCTTCGAACATGCAAAGAAGATGGGACTTTGCGTTAATTGCCTCTCAAAGGGACATAAGCTGTCGAACTGCACATCAATCCATAAACGCAGAGTTTGATCTAGGCAACATCACAGTTTACAGCATCGTGGGACAATGCCAGAATCGTCAACGTCTACTTCGTCAGCCACCGTGCACACACATATGAACAATACACTATCGGATCACATAATTCTCGCTACCGCTATGGTTTTGATTCGTGACGCTTCTGGAAATTTTCGTGTTGGCCGAGCTTTGCTGGATTCCTGTTCACAGGTAAATTTTATAACCGACGAACTTTCGCAAAAACTGATGCTCCCTCGCAGCAAGCATAACATTGAGATCCAAAGTATTGGTGAGTCCTCAACTAACATTAAGTATAAAACATCTACTAATATCAAGTCACAGGCTACAGGCTTTGAGCTACCGCTTACCTTTTGCATCACGTCACATATCGCCCATCAACCCAAGCCCGAGATAGATACATCTTCTTGGCATATCCCATCAAATATTATGTTAGCCGTTGATGAGTTTCACAAAAAAATAGATGTAGGACAAATTAAACTTGGTGACAATCTCCCTATTTTACAGAAAACGCTTCTAGGTTGGGTCGTTTCTGGACGCTATCGTGCGAGCTCTGACACGGCCAAGGCTAACTGTTTGCTTGCTTGTGAAGAGTCCATCGATACAAGGTTGGAGAAATTATGGAAGATTGAGGAAGTGTCAACAAAGGTGGAAGTGTGGACCCATGAGCAACATAGTTGTGAAAGGGTGTATACCGATACTGTTACTCGGAACTCGAATGGTCGCATCATCGTCAAAATCCCATTCAAGGACAAAACTATTTTACCAATTTGCAGCACGTCGACACGCTTGTCGTCGCACAAAAGTTTGTCGACAAAATGGTTGTCAATACATGTCAACACAGTGTCACAATTGCCTTAGCCGATACCAAAAAAGCATCGACCATAGTCAAATGTTATCGATTTTGACAACGCCGATACCAATTTAAGAACGTCACCTCAATTCATTTAAGTATTGACAACCGTAATAGGGGTGAATAATTTGTTGGAGCACAGTTTTTTCAAACTATAGAAGGAACGTACTGCTGATAGAAGGTAAAGCTTCATAGCCGAAATATGCGAAGACCAACTTAGGTTTTGGTCTATTATAACTCCTAAATACTTAAAGTCAGGAACAACTTCGATGTTAAAGCATTTACTGTTGCAGTGAATACTGTGGTTAAAAGTAGCTACAGCATTTGGATGGGTGCAATTGTTAGAGCATAAATTATAACTCATACAGTTCGAGGCTTGAAAAGTAAATGCGTTACTTGGTATGTCTTTGTTACCTAGCTTGAAATACATTAATTTCGTTTTGCTGCTTGCTACCAGCTTGTGGGTTGCGAACTAAGATCTTAGTAAATGTAAGTCGTGGTTGATATCTACAAAAAGATTAAAGGAGACTGATCCATATGCAATGGCAAGTTCGTCAGCAAAAGTAGTAATCTTTCCCATAAAAGGCAACGAAAATACTGAATTGATATAAATCAAAAACAAGATTGGTCCAAGTTCCAATCCTTGGGGTACACCTAAGGTTATAAATCTTGGTTCACTCAAATAATTATCAATTTTAACTTTTTGAACTCGGTTCGTTAGGCAAGAGTCAAACCATCTTAGGATATTACCACGAACACCAACCGAATTTAATTTGTTGAAAAGAAATTAACAGAATTCTAAAAGAACATCCTCAGTGGAGAGATAGGACCTAAAACCAAACTGCATTGGACTGAAAAAATTTATTTTATTCAAATATGCTAAAAGTCTATCCTTCACTGCTTTCTCGAAAATTTTAGTTATTGAAGATAATAAGGATATAGGACTGCAGTTGTTTTTTATATTTTTTTTTCCTTTTTTAAAAAGAGGTATAACAATAGCATACTTTAAGTCTTCTGGAAAAACTCCATAAAGTATACTTAAATTAAATAAATGTTTCAGAACGTCGACAATATACAATCCTATGCTCTTTAAAATTCGATTTGAAATGTTATCACTACCACTAGAACCAGTATTTTTTTGGTTTTTGATAATTTTCAGAATTTCTGAGCCGGAAATGGGATCAAAGAAAAAACTGTTACTGGGCGGGGCGAGTTCAGGATGCAATTGGTCTGTTTGACACATACAAAAATTATAGTTGATGAATATCGCGGGATCAGTACCCACGTTGACAAAAAAATCATTCAGCGCATTTGCAACTATCAGAGGATCCCAGACATCAGTGCCATCTAAACTCAACACAAGCGAATCCGATATGCTCTTTGATTTACGGTTAATAATTTGGTTTACAGCATCCCATACTCTCCTTAGGTCGCCATGCGCTGAAAATAATAAATCTTGGAAATATTTTTCGCGATTAGATCGGATTTATTTATTTAGCGCATAAGTGAGACCATGCACACGTTTCTTTAGCTTCCCATCTGTTGGATGCTTGCTGGATTTCAAACGTAACTTCTTTTTTACTTTAATCTTTCGAAGTAATTGGTGAGTTATCCAAGGCTTCAGAGCTAAAAGCGACTTTTTCCGATGAACAGTGAGGTAAGAGTGGCTTATGTGAGCTGAAAGCCTATTTATAAACAGGTTATATGCTTTTGTTATATCCATTTCATCGAAAACAGTTCCCCAGTTTTCACAGAGAAGAGATTCTTGGAGCAACTTATAATCCAATCTTTTAAAAGTTTTTTGCGGACTATAATCATTAATTTTCCTACTTTTAATCAAGTTCACGAGTTGAAGGCCAGTCAGGCAATGGTCAGAGATGCCAAAGTTAAGATTTATACCGGCAAGCATATGATCTACCATATTATTTAACCTAACGTATACATGATCAATACAGGTCCCAGAATCTGGACGGGTGGTCTCATGGATAACGGATGTTAATCCATTATCTGCCAGAAGCGCAAGATAGTTGTCCAACATTGGGTTAGTAGACAGTAAGTCAAAGTTGAAATCTCCCAAAATAAAAAGATTATTTGATTTTTCTGTACTTAGAAAAGTAGAAAACTCGTCATAAAAAAGTTTAAAGTCATATGTATGAAATCTGTAAACGCATATAAAAGAGAAGGATATATTTTTTAACTTCAACGACGTTTTTATGATATCAGCACTGGTTAGACTTAAGCTCGTAACTACGCATTCGTAACAGTTCCGTATACAAATTCCAACACCACCTGCAGAGTAAGTATCATTTGCATTTGCATAAAAATTGTAATTAGGAATACTGTAATTATTAGTTTCATACGAAAAAATCCAAATTTCTGAAAGGAATATAATATCCGGTGGCTTATTAAAGGCTTCGAGGTTGCAAACTAAAGGATCGAAATTACGCCTAAGACTTCTTATATTTTGATGCAAAATAGTAAATGTATTGTCTTCCGATGCCAGTAAAGAATAATCAGTGATAACATTTATGGTAGGGCTGTTATTTATAAAAACGGATCTAGGATCTTGTCGAACCTCCACGCAGAAATCGATTAATGATCTTCAAATGGTTGGACCTACTATCCAAAGTGAGCTCGTAGTTCTTCTTCTTCGTTTTCGTCTACATCGTCTTGCGCTTACAGCAGATATTGTTCAAATGTACAGACAGGTACTAGTGGGTGAGGAACATCGAAAATTTCGGTACATTTTGTGGAGGAGTTCGCCTCATCAAGATATCCAAACGTTCCAGCTCAACACAGTCACGTACGGAATGGCAGCAGCACCAAATCTCGCTGTACGTAGTCTTCATTATCTCGCTGATCAATATCAATCGAATTTCGTCGTTGGCGCAAATGTCGTTAAATCATCCTTCTACGTTGACGATTTGCTTTGTGGTGCTGACTCGATTGCTGAAGTATCACGCATAAAATATGAGGTAACCGAATTGTTGAAATTGGGTGGATTTGAACTCGCAAAATGGCATTCGAATCACCAGCGTTTCAGAGGGGAACACACAGAGAAGGATTTGAATCACGATACCTCTATTAACAGTACTCTTGGTCTTAAATGGGACCAAAATCAAGATAATTTTCAATTTTCGTTTTTACCAAAGCAACCAACTAAATATCGTGTTACAAAAAGGACAAACTATCCATCGCATCGTCGCTCTTCGATCCACTTGGTCTCGTGGCACCGTAATCGTTACCGCTAAAATCCTTCTTCAAGAGATTTGGTTGCTCAAACTCGAGTGGGATGAATCAGTTCCACAAAACATCTAATCGGCTTGGCAAACATTTGTCAACAATCTTTCGGATCTTGCTTCAGTCAAGATTCCTAGGTATTGAAATCTTTCTTTGGACAGATTCGCAAATCGTTCTTCACTGGCTCAAATTGCATTCGGCTACGCTTTCAGCCTTTGTTGGCAACAGAGTATCTTCGTCTACTTCGTCTACAATTTTGTATAATCAACGCTCGCGAACTCGCTAGACGCATCGCTCGGTCATGTATCCATTGCGTGCGATACAAACAGAAATTACTTCAACATATGAATTACTTCTTCCTGTTGAACGTTTGACACCATCACGCCCATTTTCTCGTTGCGGCGTCGACTTTTGTGGACCTTTCATTGTCTATCTTCGCATTAGGGGCAAGGTACCCTATAAAGCCTATGCAGCTATTTTAGTTTGTTTTGCAACAAAAGCAGTACATATCGAGGTCGTATCAGACCTAACCACTGACTCCTTATTGGCTTCCCTAAAGCGAATGTTTGGAAGAAGAGAACTTCCATCAGACATTTTCTGCGACAACGCGACTAATTTCGTTGGCGCTTGTAGCAAACTTGCTGAACTGAAAGCATTTCTTTTCAAAAAAGAAACCCAAGACACCATTATTAATTATTGCACCTAGGGCACCTCAGTATCATGAAAGCCAGGCTAGCATATGAGTAGCTCACTACAGTTTTGGTGGAAATAGAAGCAGTTCTTAACTCGCGACCCATATCTCCACTTTCGTCCGATCCCAGCGACTACGAAGCACTCACTCCAGGTCACTTTATAACTGGCAGTGCACTCTAACCTAAAGCTCTACCAGTAGTAGACACTGTTAATCATGTGGACAGGTGGAATCAAATTAACGCTATCAAACAAATATTTTGGAAAAGATGGTCGCATGAGTATATAAGCGAACTCCAATCGCGAACAAGGTGGAACGCCGAGCATGTAAACATTACTAAAGATGCATTGGTTACTATCCACGAAGACAACGTACCACCACAACGATGGGTAATAGGTCGTGTCATAGATGCTATTCCAGGAAAATATGGACGAGTTTTTCGGGGGGTGGATTTGCGTACTCCGTAAGGAACATTTCGTCGCCCAAGTCACAAGATAGCTTTGTTACCAATTTGAAAGTCCTTTCAACCGGGCCGGGCTGTTGGGTCACCTAATCAGGCACCCTGTTTAATTTCACAGCTGTTGAGGGTCAATAACATTTAAGATGCATTTACTTTCAAATTCAATCATTTTCTTTACATTTACTAATTTACCTACATGTAAATTCGACCGTTAGGCAATTCCACCAGGAAAAGACAGAAGCCTTCTTGACTCTTCTTATATTATTGCTCTACAAGTGTTTAAAACAACACGGTAGTGCATTTTCTTTCGGTGGCTTTATATCCTGGTAGAAGATTCTTGCAGGGAAGGCGAAGCTAAATGCAAATTTGCCAATGTAAACGGTGTCGAAGTGGCTAATTTTAATTCGCCAAATTTGGTGCGGTGGACCCGTTAGGCAAAATTCCAGCAATTCGAAAAATCATAACAAAGGTTATTCATTTGCAGTTTCTAATTTGGCCTGTTCGGTATGCTCCAGCAACAATCACAAAATACAGAACTGCGATCGTTTTAAGGCGCTTAATGTAAATCGGCGCTTCGAACATGCAAAGAAGATGGGACTTTGCGTTAATTGCCTCTCAAAAGGACATAAGCTGTCGAACTGCACATCAATCCATAAATGCAGAGTTTGATCTAGGCAACATCACAGTTTGCAGCATCGTGGGACAATGCCAGAATCGTCAACGTCTACTTCGTCAGCCACCGTGCACACACATATGAACAATACACTATCGGATCACATAATTCTCGCTACCGCTATGGTTTTGATTCGTGACGCTTCTGGAAATTATCGTGTTGGCCGAGCTTTGCTGGATTCCTGTTCACAGGTAAATTTTATAACCGACGAACTTTCGCAAAAACTGATGCTCCCTCGCAGCAAGCATAACATTGAGATCCAAAGTATTGGTGAGTCCTCAACTAACATTAAGTATAAAACATCTACTAATATCAAGTCACAGGCTACAGGTTTTGAGCTATCGCTTACCTTTTGCATCACGTCACATATCACCCATCAACCCAAGCCCGAGATAGATACATCTTCTTGGCATATCCCATCAAATATTATGTTAGCCGATGATGAGTTTCACAAAACAAGGAAAATAGATGTAGGACAAATTAAACTTGGTGACAATCTCCCTATTTTACAGAAAACGCTTCTAAGTTGGGTCGTTTCTGGACGCTATCGTGCGAGCTCTGACACGGCCAAGGCTAACTGTTTGCTTGCTTGTGAAGAGTCCATCGATACAAGGTTGGAGAAATTATGGAAAATTGAGGAAGTGTCAACAAAGGTGGAAGTGTGGACCCATGAGCAACATAGTTGTGAAAGGGTGTATACCGATACTGTTACTCGGAACTCTAATGGTCGCATCATCGTCAAAATCCCATTCAAGGACGATCCCTCTACCATCGGCGAATCATACACAACTGCACTTCGTAGATTTAATTCCTTAGAACGCCGACTGCAACGTTCTCCAAACCTCATGACTCAATACGTCGCATTTATGGATGAGTATCAAAGCCTAGGTCACATGCAACTAGTTCCCAAACCTAACTTTAATGAACCTCACTACTACATCCCTCATCACTGCGTTTACAAGCCGGATAGCACAACAACGAAAGTCAGAGTTGTCTTTGACGCATCTTGTATGTATGTATGTTTATTCATTATTTTCTTAATTCATAAAAATGTACAATAAAACAAATACATAATCTTAAAATAAAAAAATCATTAAGAAAATAGTTAATGACATAGTATGCTACAATAAAGAGCAGTGGAAATGTCATGTTATAAATGTTACATGAAGGCGGGGCATAAGTACAATACAAAATGTGATTGCAAATAAAATGAGTAAAAGTTAATGTTAAAAATATTAAATTAAATATGTATATTTATAAAAAATTTATGAATAAATAAATAATTTAGGCAAAACATTCGATGCAATTTCAGAACCTACATTAACAACTAATATATTAAACCTTCAGCGGTGATGTATTATACACTAAATAATAGGTCGCAGCAAAACTTCGATACTTTCATGATTGAAGCCATAATTTCACCTCTTTGAGAAACACTGCCAGCGATCTAATAAGCTGAATATCGTCGGGTAATTTGAGAAATAATTTGCAAGATACTGTGGCGTAGAAGTTACGAAAGAGTGTGGTGCGAAAGCTCGGAATTGCTATGTGAAATAACGATCTACTTCTCAGATTGTATGGATTGAATACAGGACTTTGAATATATCCGCTTCTTAGGAAAAATTTTCAAAACTTTAAAGTAGTACAAATGACGCAAAGGAAGAATATTCCACTTTTTGAAGAGATCCATAGAATGTGTCATGCGCCCAACGCTACATATTCTTGGAATAAGACACTTCTGCATGACTAAAAGCGGACGCACCTTATTAGCGTATGCACCACCCCAGCAACTGATTCCGTATTGTAATTTAGAGTGGACTAATCCATGGTATACCATTATCAATAATTTGTTGGAGCACAGTTTTTTTCAAACTATAGAAGGAACGTACTGCTGATAGAAGGTAAAGCTTCATAGCCGAAATATGCGAAGACCAACTTAGGTTTTGGTCTATTATAACTCCTAAATATTTAAAGTCAGGAACAACTTCGATGTGAAAGCATTTACTGTTGCAGTGAATACTGTGGTTAAAAGTAGCTACAGCATTTGGATGGGTGCAATTGTTAGAGCATAAATTATAACTCATACAGTTCGAGGCATGAAAAGTAAATGCGTTACTTGGTATGTCTTTGTTACCTAGCTTGAAATACATTAATTTCGTTTTGTTGCTTGCTACCAGCTTGTGGGCTGCGAACCAAGATCTTAGTAAATGTAAGTCGTGGTTGATATCTACAAAAAGATTAAAGGAGTTGACTGATCCATATGCAATGGCAAGGTCGTCAGCAAAAGCAGTAACCTTTCCAATAAAAGGCAACGAAAATACTGAATTGATATAAATCAAAAACAAGATTGGTCCAAGTTCCGATCCTTGGGGTACACCTAAGGTTATAAATCTTGGTTCACTCAAATAATTATCAATTTTAACTTTTTGAACTCTGTTCGTTAGGTAAGATTCAAACCATCTTAGGATATTACCACGAACACCAACCGAATTTAATTTGCTCAAAAGAATAAAGAACGCTTTCGTAATATCGACGAATAGACTAGCACAACTCTTTCTTTCATCAATGGCCTTATATATAAATGAACAGAATTCTAAAAGAGCATCCTCAGTGGAGAGATAGGACCTAAAACCAAACTGCATTGGACTGAAAAAATTTATTTTATTCAGATATGCTAAAAGTCTATCCTTCACTGCTTTCTCGAAAATTTTAGTTATTGAAGATAATAAGGATATAGGACTGTAGTTGTTTTTTATATTTTTTTTTTTCCTTTTTTAAAAAGAGGTATAACAATAGCACACTTTAAGTCTTCTGGAAAAACTCCAGAAAGTATACTTAAATTAAATAAATGTTTCAGAACGTCGACAATATACAATCCTATGCTCTTTAAAATTCGATTTGAAATGTTATCACTACCACTAGAACCAGTATTTTTTTGGTTTTTGATAATTTTCAGAATTTCTGAGCCGGAAATGGGATCAAAGAAAAAACTGTTACTGGGCGGGGCGAGTTCAGGATGCAATTGGTCTGTTTGACACATACAAAAATTATAGTTGAATATCGCGGGATCAGTACCCACGTTGACAAAAAAATCATTCAGCGCATTTGCAACTATCAGAGGATCCCAGACATCAGTGCCATCTAAACTCAACACAAGCGAATCTGATTTGCTCTTTGATTTACGGTTAATAATTTGGTTTACAGCATCCCATTCTCTCCTTAGGTCGCCATGCGCTGAAAATAATAAATCTTGGAAATATTTTTCGCGATTAGATGGGATTTATTTATTTAGCGCATAAGTGAGACCATGCACACGTTTCTTTAGCTTCACATCTGTTGGATGATTGCTGGATTTCAAACGTAACTTCTTTTTATAAGCTTTTATTTAGTTTCACCTGACGGCTGTCTGTTAACAAATCTTGCAAGCTAAATTTGATACACTTCCCGGTGTCCGATTGATCTGAAATTCTGCACCCATGTATAACCCCGATGACAATGCAATATTATAAAAAAAAAATTTCGATAGGTGGCGCGCGGGTCGCTATATTTTCAAAATTCGCATTTATGGTCCGATTTAGCTGAAATTCGTAACATGTATTACTACCATGAAAAGAAATATTTTTGTAAAAAAAAATTCCGCTAGGTGGGGCTGAGATAGCGGTAATAAAAACTCAAAATCGTAATTATGGACCGATTTGGCTGATATTTTACGTGTGTGTTACTTAATTAATTTCTAAATGTTAAAAGAAAATTGGACCCGCTAGGTGGCGCGTGAGTCGCTTTATTTGAGAATTACGAAGGTCTGTTTTCAGTGTCGATTAATTCGTTTTTCAACGAACTTCCCGTTGAGGTAGGATCTTGAAATTTTCATCATCGTTTAGTTTTATACCCCAATGCACTATAATAAAAAAATAATTCCGATAGGTGGCGCATGGGTAGAGATATTTGAAAAATTTAATTTACAGAGATTTTGCCTTCGATTTTGAACTAACTCCCCGTTGAGCTGGGGTTTTGAAATTTTCACCATCTATCAGGTTTTACTGACAATGCATTATACAAAAAAAAAAATCTAAAATATTGCTTTATTTGCAAAAATCCAATCATCACCCCAGTTTAGTCGTTTTTCCCTATTGCCATAGAAAGAAGATTGGAATTCGGCGCGTGGTGTATTCCAAAAGTACCTTTACTTACCACGCGGTGAATTCCTTTACTCTTATGAGCATTGTCTATTGATATGCAGATGGCACTAAGCATTATATGTATATTGATATGCAGATGGCGCTGAAGAATACAACATTCGGCTAATTCCTTCACTCTTTTGAGCAATTATGCATAAAAAGTTGGCTCTGCTGATTTTGAATTATTAAATTGAAGAAAAAAGGAAGCAGCTAATTATTATTGAAACGCAGTTCTAATTAATTTATTAGATTTTACTGATTGTGTTTTCATTTGCGTGATTCAAATGCTAGAATTAAGTGTTAATGTAATATGAGAAATAAAATTAAAGAAAAAAAAACTTTTTTATAAGCTTTTATTTAGTTTCACCTGACGGCTGTCTGTAATCAAATCTAAACACTTAAATATAATAGCCGCGTGACAACGAAGTTTCGCATGTACATGCCTTTAACGCAAACTTATGCGTCACAGCAACAGCGGCACAATCAACTATATGAGAGCCAAGTGTAAAAATGCTTCTTCTTATGCTTTTCATGCATACAAAGTTGAAAGTTGCCAACTTTTGCATGTCAGATGTCGCTCGTGATGCGCGATGTGTCGTTCTCTACCTATATACCCACGTTCAACTCATCTGTCAATACATAATGCTGCGGCAAACATTGATTGTGACGCCGCTATAAGAGAATACGTCAAAATTTACTTATACAAAATATTTTCTACGTTCTCTGTTGCCGCAATAACCCTGCAAAAATCGTTGGATTATGTGTTCCAATTTTCTAATATTGGAGTACTCCAATAGTAATCCTTTGTCTACATAATCGGACCACCTTCAGCTTTTTGAAAGCCGATCATTGCTCCTGCCTTATCGACGAAAATCACGACACTATCGCTCTGACAATATATACTCCAAGGAGTGACAACATTGGAGTACATTGCAAAGTACTGTGACAGTAGGTACTCCATGGAGTAGCAGAAACAAAGCGAAGGTTGGAGTAGGTGGTCCAGTCCTAGGACATCGCAATGTTAATTGGAGCACAATTTTTATATGAAAAAGTATTACATTTGGAGTACTCTGATGCTCCAATTGGAGTATTCTTTGGATAGGAAATAGGGTACTCAGGGCCCTGCAAAAATCGTCGGATTATGTGTTCCAATTGTTTGATATTAGAGTACTCCAATACTAATCCTTTGTATACCTCATCGGACCACCTTCAGCTTTTTGAAAGCCGATCATTGCTCCTGCCTTATCGACGAAAATCACGACACTATCTCTTTGACAGTATATACTCCAAGAAGTAACAACATTGGAATACATTGCAAAGTACTCTGACGGTAGGTACTCCATGGAGTAGCAGAAACAAAGCGAAGGTTGGAGTAGGTGGTCTAGTCCTAGGACATCGCAATGTTAATTGGAGCACAATTTTTATATGAAAAAGGATTACATCTGGAGTACTCTGATGCTCCAATTGGAGTACTCTTTGGATAGGAAATAGAGTACTCTCGATTTTTGCAGGGAAGGCCCAAATCCGCGATTATATGCTGCTAAATTTAAATTTTGTGTGTGTCAGGGTAAAATTTGAATCTGATTAAATTAAACTTAAATTTTGTGTGTGTCAGGGTACAATTTGGATCTGATTAAATAAGATTTATTGTGTGTATCCATAGCATTATGCACTCCAATATGTACAATGTTATGTGTGTCTTGTGGTTAGCCAACTAAGTTCATGAAAATGTGAATAATTAAAGTTCTCTGATTAGAGTACCAAATAAGTTACCTGATGCCGATCTCTGCCACAGGGAAAATTTGTTGGTTATGAACTTGTTTCTGATTTATTTACAGAGATTTTGCTTTCGATTTTGAACTAACTCCCCGTTGAGCTGGGGTTTTGAAATTTTCACCATCGATCAGGTTTATTTGCAAAAATCCAATCATCACCCAAGTTTAGCCGTTTTTCCCTATTGCCATAGAAAGAAGATTGGAATTCGCCGCGTGGTGTATTCCAAAAGTACTTTTACTTACCACGCGGTGAATTCCTTTACTCTTATGAGCATTGTCTATTGATATGCAGATGGCGCTGAAGAATACAACATTCGGCTAATTCCTTCACTCTTTTGAGCAATTATGCATAAAAAGTTGGCTCTGCTGATTTTGAATTATTAAATTGAAGAAAAAAGGAAACAGCTAATTATTATTGAAACGCAGTTCTAATTAATTATAAGCTTTTATTTAGTTTCGATTAATTCGTTTTTCAACGAACTTCCCGTTGAGGTAGGATCTTGAAATTTTCATCATCGTTTAGTTTTCTGCCTCCACGCAAAATAACAAAAAAATAATTCCGATAGGTGGCGCACGCGTAGAGATATTCGAAAGTTTTCATTCCAGGAAATTTTGCTTTTTATATTGAACTAACTTGCAGTTAAGATGGGATTTTGCAAATTTTCATCATCGTTCAGGCTTCATATAGTTGATTGTGCCGCTGTTGCTGTGACGCATAAGTTTGCGTTAAATGCATGTACATACGAAACTTGGTTGTCACGCGGCTTTTGATATTGTACCTTTAAAGATAAATTGGCTTTAGTACAATATCAAAAGTTGACTTCAAAGAAGCCGTGTAATGTTGATGCATTAAAAGAAATGGATCGGATGAGGAATGTTAAAATAACTAAGTAAAGATTGCATAACTAATTTAAACAATATTTTATATTTAAAATAAATTCAAGAAAAAAGATGTTCTAAGCACAAGCTTATAGGTATATTTCTTGTTGATAAACCGAACTAAAAAGTAAAAAATAAAATTAAAATAAAAAAAAACTTTTTTAAAAATAAGCTTTTATTATTGGTTTATAAAATTAACTAAAAAGTAAAAAATAAATTGACTGTAAAGGAATATAACACTTTATAAGTTCATTGTAACCTTTAAAGATAATTTGGCTTCTTCGTCTGCCACAAAATAATTCCATATTGTACATAATTATATATTTCTAACATTAAAACTTTACACCTAAATTATTAAATTTTCCAGTATATATCACATTCCTAATTTTATTAATAATAAAAGCGTGTTAAATTTTGATGGTATAATTAAGAACATTTAGGACCTTCTTTTCTATTTGATGGTATAATTAAGAACATTCAGGACCTTCTTTTCTTGATGGTATAATTAAGAACATTTAGGACCTTCTTTTCTATTTGATGGTATAATTAAGAACATTCAGGACCTTCTTTTCTTGCTATCGAAATTTAACACGCTTTTATTATTAATAAAATTAGGAATGTGATATATACTGGAAAATTTAATAATTTAGGTGCATTATACAAAAAAAAAATCTAAAATATTGCTTTATTTGCAAAAATCCAATCATCACCCAAATTTAGTCGTTTTTCCCTATTGCCATAGAAAGAAGATTGGAATTCGGCGCGTGGTGTATTCCAAAAGTACCTTTACTTACCACGCGGTGAATTCCTTTACTCTTATGAGCATTGTCTATTGATATGCAGATGGCACTAAGCATTATATGTATATTGATATGCAGATGGCGCTGAAGAATACAACATTCGGCTAATTCCTTCACTCTTTTGAGCAATTATGCATAAAAAGTTGGCTCTGCTGATTTTGAATTATTAAATTGAAGAAAAAAGGAAACAGCTAATTATTATTGAAACGCAGTTCTAATTAATTTATTAGATTTTACTGATTGTGTTTTCATTTGCGTGATTCAAATGCTAGAATTAAGTGTTAATGTAATATGAGAAATAAAATTAAAGAAAAAAAAACTTTTTTATAAGCTTTTATTTAGTTTCACCTGACGGCTGTCTGTAATCAAATCTAAACACTTAAATATAATAGCCGCGTGACAACGAAGTTTCGCATGTACATGCCTTTAACGCAAACTTATGCGTCACAGCAACAGCGGCACAATCAACTATATGAGAGCCAAGTGTAAAAATGCTTCTTCTTATGCTTTTCATGCATACAAAGTTGAAAGTTGCCAACTTTTGCATGTCAGATGTCGCTCGTGATGCGCGATGTGTCGTTCTCTACCTATATACCCACGTTCAA
Organism: Campiglossa producta; assembly: GCA_964058755.1. Lineage (NCBI taxonomy): Eukaryota > Metazoa > Arthropoda > Insecta > Diptera > Tephritidae > Campiglossa > Campiglossa producta. Next base: position 524,478 of record CAXKVI010000012.1, read on the forward strand.
CTCATCTGGCAATACATAATGCTGCGGCAAACATTGATTGTGACGCCGCTATAAGAGAATACGTCAAAATTTACTTATACAAAATATTTTCTACGTTCTCTGTTGCCGCAATAACCCTGCAAAAATCGTTGGATTATGTGTTCCAATTTTCTAATATTGGAGTACTCCAATAGTAATCCTTTGTCTACATAATCGGACCACCTTCAGCTTTTTGAAAGCCGATCAATGCTCCTGCCTTATCGACGAAAATCACGACACTATCGCTCTGACAATATATACTCCAAGGAGTGACAACATTGGAGTACATTGCAAAGTACTCTGACAGTAGGTACTCCATGGAGTAGCAGAAACAAAGCGAAGGTTGGAGTAGGTGGTCCAGTCCTAGGACATCGCAATGTTAATTGGAGCACAATTTTTATATGAAAAAGTATTACATTTGGAGTACTCTGATGCTCCAATTGGAGTATTCTTTGGATAGGAAATAGGGTACTCAGGGCCCTGCAAAAATCGTCGGATTATGTGTTCCAATTGTTTGATATTAGAGTACTCCAATACTAATCCTTTGTATACCTCATCGGACCACCTTCAGCTTTTTGAAAGCCGATCATTGCTCCTGCCTTATCGACGAAAATCACGACACTATCTCTTTGACAGTATATACTCCAAGAAGTAACAACATTGGAATACATTGCAAAGTACTCTGACGGTAGGTACTCCATGGAGTAGCAGAAACAAAGCGAAGGTTGGAGTAGGTGGTCCAGTCCTAGGACATCGCAATGTTAATTGGAGCACAATTTTTATATGAAAAAGGATTACATCTGGAGTACTCTGATGCTCCAATTGGAGTACTCTTTGGATAGGAAATAGAGTACTCTCGATTTTTGCAGGGAAGGCCCAAATCCGCGATTATATGCTGCTAAATTTAAATTTTGTGTGTGTCAGGGTAAAATTTGAATCTGATTAAATTAAACTTAAATTTTGTGTGTGTCAGGGTACAATTTGGATCTGATTAAATAAGATTTATTGTGTGTATCCATAGCATTATGCACTCCAATATGTACAATGTTATGTGTGTCTTGTGGTTAGCCAACTAAGTTCATGAAAATGTGAATAATTAAAGTTCTCTGATTAGAGTACCAAATAAGTTACCTGATGCCGATCTCTGCCACAGGGAAAATTTGTTGGTTATGAACTTGTTTCTGATTTATTTACAGAGATTTTGCTTTCGATTTTGAACTAACTCCCCGTTGAGCTGGGGTTTTGAAATTTTCACCATCGATCAGGTTTATTTGCAAAAATCCAATCATCACCCAAGTTTAGCCGTTTTACCCTATTGCCATAGAAAGAAGATTGGAATTCGCCGCGTGGTGTATTCCAAAAGTACTTTTACTTACCACGCGGTGAATTCCTTTACTCTTATGAGCATTGTCTATTGATATGCAGATGGCGCTGAAGAATACAACATTCGGCTAATTCCTTCACTCTTTTGAGCAATTATGCATAAAAAGTTGGCTCTGCTGATTTTGAATTATTAAATTGAAGAAAAAAGGAAACAGCTAATTATTATTGAAACGCAGTTCTAATTAATTATAAGATTTTATTTAGTTTCGATTAATTCGTTTTTCAACGAACTTCCCGTTGAGGTAGGATCTTGAAATTTTCATCATCGTTTAGTTTTCTGCCTCCACGCAAAATAACAAAAAAATAATTCCGATAGGTGGCGCACGCGTAGAGATATTCGAAAGTTTTCATTCCAGGAAATTTTGCTTTTTATATTGTACTAACTTGCAGTTAAGATGGGATTTTGCAAATTTTCATCATCGTTCAGGCTTCATATAGTTGATTGTGCCGCTGTTGCTGTGACGCATAAGTTTGCGTTAAATGCATGTACATACGAAACTTGGTTGTCACGCGGCTTTTGATATTGTACCTTTAAAGATAAATTGGCTTTAGTACAATATCAAAAGTTGACTTCAAAGAAGCCGTGTAATGTTGATGCATTAAAAGAAATGGATCGGATGAGGAATGTTAAAATAACTAAGTAAAGATTGCATAACTAATTTAAACAATATTTTATATTTAAAATAAATTCAAGAAAAAAGATGTTCTAAGCACAAGCTTATAGGTATATTTCTTGTTGATAAACCGAACTAAAAAGTAAAAAATAAAATTAAAGAAAAAAAACTTTTTTAAAAATAAGCTTTTATTATTGGTTTATAAAATTAACTAAAAAGTAAAATAAAATTAAAGAAAAAAAACTTTTTTAAAAATAAGCTTTTATTATTGGTTTATAAAATTAACTAAAAAGTAAAAAATAAATTGACTGTAAAGGAATATAACACTTTATAAGTTCATTGTAACCTTTAAAGATAATTTGGCTTCTTCGTCTGCCACAAAATAATTCCATATTGTACATAATTATATATTTCTAACATTAAAACTTTACACCTAAATTATTAAATTTTCCAGTATATATCACATTCCTAATTTTATTAATAATAAAAGCGTGTTAAATTTCGATAGCAAGAAAAGAAGGTCCTGAATGTTCTTAATTATACCATCAAATAGAAAAGAAGGTCCTAAATGTTCTTAATTATACCATCAAGAAAAGAAGGTCCTGAATGTTCTTAATTATACCATCAAATAGAAAAGAAGGTCCTAAATGTTCTTAATTATACCATCAAAATTTAACACGCTTTTATTATTAATAAAATTAGGAATGTGATATATACTGGAAAATTTAATAATTTAGGTGTAAAGTTTTAATGTTAGAAATATATAATTATGTACAATATGGAATTATTTTGTGGCAGACGAAGAAGCCAAATTATCTTTAAAGGTTACAATGAACTTATAAAGTGTTATATTCCTTTACAGTCAATTTATTTTTTACTTTTTAGTTAATTTTATAAACCAATAATAAAAGCTTATTTTTAAAAAAGTTTTTTTTCTTTAATTTTATTTACTTTAATCTTTCGAAGTAATTGGTGAGTTATCCAAGGCTTCAGAGCTAAAAGCGACTTTTTCCGATGAACAGTGAGGTAAGAGTGGCTTATGTGAGCTGAAAGCCTATTTATAAACAGGTTATATGCTTTTGTTATATCCATTTCATCGAAAACAGTTCCCCAGTTTTCACAGAGAAGAGATTCTTGGAGCAACTTATAATCCAATCTTTTAAAGGTTTTTTGCGGACTATAATCATTAATTTTCCTACTTTTAATCAAGTTCACGAGTTGAAGGCCAGTCAGGCAATGGTCAGAGATGCCAAAGTTAAGATTTATACCGGCAAGCATATGATCTACCATATTATTTAACCTAACGTATACATGATCAATACAGGTCCCAGAATCTGGACGGGTGGTCTCATGGATAACGGATGTTAATCCATTATCTGCCAGAAGCGCAAGATAGTTGTCCAACATTGGGTTAGTAGACAGTAAGTCAAAGTTGAAATCTCCCAAAATAAAAAGATTATTTGATTTTTCTGTACTTAGAAAAGTAGAAAACTCGTCATAAAAAAGTTTAAAGTCATATGTATGAAATCTGTAAACGCATATAAAAGAGAAGGATATATTTTTTAACTTCAACGACGTTTTTATGATATCAGCACTGGTTAGACTTAAGCTCGTAACTACGCATTCGTAACAGTTCCGTATACAAATTCCAACACCACCTGCAGAGTAAGTATCATTTGCATTTGCATAAAAATTGTAATTAGGAATACTGTAATTATTAGTTTCATACGAAAAAATCCAAATTTCTGAAAGGAATATAATATCCGGTGGCTTATTAAAGGCTTCGAGGTTGCAAACTAAAGGATCGAAATTACGCCTAAGACTTCTTATATTTTGATGCAAAATAGTAAATGTATTGTCTTCCGATGCCAGTAAAGAATAATCAGTGATAACATTTATGGTAGGGCTGTTATTTATAAAAACGGATCTAGGATCTTGTCGAACCTCCACGCAGAAATCGATTAATGATCTTCAAATGGTTGGACCTACTATCCAAAGTGAGCTCGTAGTTCTTCTTCTTCGTTTTCGTCTACATCGTCTTGCGCTTACAGCAGATATTGTTCAAATGTACAGCTCAACACAGTCACGTACGGAATGGCAGCAGCACCAAATCTCGCTGTACGTAGTCTTCATTATCTCGCTGATCAATATCAATCGAATTTCGTCGTTGGCGCAAATGTCGTTAAATCATCCTTCTACGTTGACGATTTGCTTTGTGGTGCTGACTCGATTGCTGAAGTATCACGCATAAAATATGAGGTAACTGAATTGTTGAAATTGGGTGGATTTGAACTCGCAAAATGGCATTCGAATCACCAGCGTTTCAGAGGGGAACACACAGAGAAGGATTTGAATCACGATACCTCTATTAACAGTACTCTTGGTCTTAAATGGGACCAAAATCAAGATAATTTTCAATTTTCGTTTTTACCAAAGCAACCAACTAAATATCGTGTTACAAAAAGGACAAACTATCCATCGCATCGTCGCTCTTCGATCCACTTGGTCTCGTGGCACCGTAATCGTTACCGCTAAAATCCTTCTTCAAGAGATTTGGTTGCTCAAACTCGAGTGGGATGAATCAGTTCCACAAAACATCCAATCGGCTTGGCAAACATTTGTCAACAATCTTTCGGATCTTGCTTCAGTCAAGATTCCTAGGTATTGAAATCTTTCTTTGGACAGATTCGCAAATCGTTCTTCACTGGCTCAAATTGCATTCGGCTACGCTTTCAGCCTTTGTTGGCAACAGAGTATCTTCGTCTACTTCGTCTACAATTTTGGATAATCAACGCTCGCGAACTCGCTAGACGCATCGCTCGGTCATGTATCCATTGCGTGCGATACAAACAGAAATTACTTCAACATATGAATTACTTCTTCCTGTTGAACGTTTGACACCATCACGCCCATTTTCTCGTTGCGGCGTCGACTTTTGTGGACCTTTCATTGTCTATCTTCGCATTAGGGGCAAGGTACCCTATAAAGCCTATGCAGCTATTTTAGTTTGTTTTGCAACAAAAGCAGTACATATCGAGGTCGTATCAGACCTAACCACTGACTCCTTATTGGCTTCCCTAAAGCGAATGTTTGGAAGAAGAGAACTTCCATCAGACATTTTCTGCGACAACGCGACTAATTTCGTTGGCGCTTGTAGCAAACTTGCTGAACTGAAAGCATTTCTTTTCAAAAAAGAAACCCAAGACACCATTATTAATTATTGCACCTAGGGCACCTCAGTATCATGAAAGCCAGGCTAGCATATGAGTAGCTCACTACAGTTTTGGTGGAAATAGAAGCAGTTCTTAACTCGCGACCCACATCTCCACTTTCGTCCGATCCCAGCGACTACGAAGCACTCACTCCAGGTCACTTTATAACTGGCAGTGCACTCTAACCTAAAGCTCTACCAGTAGTAGACACTGTTAATCATGTGGACAGGTGGAATCAAATTAACGCTATCAAACAAATATTTTGGAAAAGATGGTCGCATGAGTATATAAGCGAACTCCAATCGCGAACAAGGTGGAACGCCGAGCATGTAAACATTACTAAAGATGCATTGGTTACTATCCACGAAGACAACGTACCACCACAACGATGGGTAATAGGTCGTGTCATAGATGCTATTCCAGGAAAATATGGACGAGTTTTTCGGGGGGTGGATTTGCGTACTCCGTAAGGAACATTTCGTCGCCCAAGTCACAAGATAGCTTTGTTACCAATTTGAAAGTCCTTTCAACCGGGCCGGGCTGTTGGGTCACCTAATCAGGCACCCTGTTTAATTTCACAGCTGTTGAGGGTCAATAACATTTAAGATGCATTTACTTTCAAATTCAATCATTTTCTTTACATTTACTAATTTACCTACATGTAAATTCGACCGTTAGGCAATTCCACCAGGAAAAGACAGAAGCCTTCTTGACTCTTCTTATATTATTGCTCTACAAGTGTTTAAAACAACACGGTAGTGCATTTTCTTTCGGTGGCTTTATATCCTGGTAGAAGATTCTTGCAGGGAAGGCGAAGCTAAATGCAAATTTGCCAATGTAAACGGTGTCGAAGTGGCTAATTTTAATTCGCCAAATTTGGTGCGGTGGACCCGTTAGGCAAAATTCCAGCAATTCGAAAAATCATAACAAAGGTTATTCATTTGCAGTTTCTAATTTGGCCTGTTCGGTATGCTCCAGCAACAATCACAAAATACAGAACTGCGATCGTTTTAAGGCGCTTAATGTAAATCGGCGCTTCGAACATGCAAAGAAGATGGGACTTTGCGTTAATTGCCTCTCAAAAGGACATAAGCTGTCGAACTGCACATCAATCCATAAATGCAGAGTTTGATCTAGGCAACATCACAGCTTGCAGCATCGTGGGACAATGCCAGAATCGTCAACGTCTACTTCGTCAGCCACCGTGCACACACATATGAACAATACACTATCGGATCACATAATTCTCGCTACCGCTATGGTTTTGATTCGTGACGCTTCTGGAAATTATCGTGTTGGCCGAGCTTTGCTGGATTCCTGTTCACAGGTAAATTTTATAACCGACGAACTTTCGCAAAAACTGATGCTCCCTCGCAGCAAGCATAACATTGAGATCCAAAGTATTGGTGAGTCCTCAACTAACATTAAGTATAAAACATCTACTAATATCAAGTCACAGGCTACAGGTTTTGAGCTATCGCTTACCTTTTGCATCACGTCACATATCACCCATCAACCCAAGCCCGAGATAGATACATCTTCTTGGCATATCCCATCAAATATTATGTTAGCCGATGATGAGTTTCACAAAACAAGGAAAATAGATGTAGGACAAATTAAACTTGGTGACAATCTCCCTATTTTACAGAAAACGCTTCTAAGTTGGGTCGTTTCTGGACGCTATCGTGCGAGCTCTGACACGGCCAAGGCTAACTGTTTGCTTGCTTGTGAAGAGTCCATCGATACAAGGTTGGAGAAATTATGGAAAATTGAGGAAGTGTCAACAAAGGTGGAAGTGTGGACCCATGAGCAACATAGTTGTGAAAGGGTGTATACCGATACTGTTACTCGGAACTCTAATGGTCGCATCATCGTCAAAATCCCATTCAAGGACGATCCCTCTACCATCGGCGAATCATACACAACTGCACTTCGTAGATTTAATTCCTTAGAACGCCGACTGCAACGTTCTCCAAACCTCATGACTCAATACGTCGCATTTATGGATGAGTATCAAAGCCTAGGTCACATGCAACTAGTTCCCAAACCTAACTTTAATGAACCTCACTACTACATCCCTCATCACTGCGTTTACAAGCCGGATAGCACAACAACGAAAGTCAGAGTTGTCTTTGACGCATCTTGTATGTATGTATGTTTATTCATTATTTTCTTAATTCATAAAAATGTACAATAAAACAAATACATAATCTTAAAATAAAAAAATCATTAAGAAAATAGTTAATGACATAGTATGCTACAATAAAGAGCAGTGGAAATGTCATGTTATAAATGTTACATGAAGGCGGGGCATAAGTACAATACAAAATGTGATTGCAAATAAAATGAGTAAAAGTTAATGTTAAAAATATTAAATTAAATATGTATATTTATAAAAAATTTATGAATAAATAAATAATTTAGGCAAAACATTCGATGCAATTTCAGAACCTACATTAACAACTAATATATTAAACCTTCAGCGGTGATGTATTATACACTAAATAATAGGTCGCAGCAAAACTTCGATACTTTCATGATTGAAGCCATAATTTCACCTCTTTGAGAAACACTGCCAGCGATCTAATAAGCTGAATATCGTCGGGAAATTTGAGAAATAATTTGCAAGATACTGTGGCGTAGAAGTTACGAAAGAGTGTGGTGCGAAAGCTCGGAATTGCTATGTGAAATAACGATCTACTTCTCAGATTGTATGGATTGAATACAGGACTTTGAATATATCCGCTTCTTAGGAAAAATTTTCAAAACTTTAAAGTAGTACAAATGACGCAAAGGAAGAATATTCCACTTTTTGAAGAGATCCATAGAATGTGTCATGCGCCCAACGCTACATATTCTTGGAATAAGACACTTCTGCATGACTAAAAGCGGACGCACCTTATTAGCGTATGCACCACCCCAGCAACTGATTCCGTATTGTAATTTAGAGTGGACTAATCCATGGTATACCATTATCAATAATTTTTTGGAGCACAGTTTTTTTCAAACTATAGAAGGAACGTACTGCTGATAGAAGGTAAAGCTTCATAGCCGAAATATGCGAAGACCAACTTAGGTTTTGGTCTATTATAACTCCTAAATATTTAAAGTCAGGAACAACTTCGATGTGAAAGCATTTACTGTTGCAGTGAATACTGTGGTTAAAAGTAGCTACAGCATTTGGATGGGTGCAATTGTTAGAGCATAAATTATAACTCATACAGTTCGAGGCATGAAAAGTAAATGCGTTACTTGGTATGTCTTTGTTACCTAGCTTGAAATACATTAATTTCGTTTTGTTGCTTGCTACCAGCTTGTGGGCTGCGAACCAAGATCTTAGTAAATGTAAGTCGTGGTTGATATCTACAAAAAGATTAAAGGAGTTGACTGATCCATATGCAATGGCAAGGTCGTCAGCAAAAGCAGTAACCTTTCCAATAAAAGGCAACGAAAATACTGAATTGATATAAATCAAAAACAAGATTGGTCCAAGTTCCGATCCTTGGGGTACACCTAAGGTTATAAATCTTGGTTCACTCAAATAATTATCAATTTTAACTTTTTGAACTCTGTTCGTTAGGTAAGATTCAAACCATCTTAGGATATTACCACGAACACCAACCGAATTTAATTTGCTCAAAAGAATAAAGAACGCTTTCGTAATATCGACGAATAGACTAGCACAACTCTTTCTTTCATCAATGGCCTTATATATAAATGAACAGAATTCTAAAAGAGCATCCTCAGTGGAGAGATAGGACCTAAAACCAAACTGCATTGGACTGAAAAAATTTATTTTATTCAGATATGCTAAAAGTCTATCCTTCACTGCTTTCTCGAAAATTTTAGTTATTGAAGATAATAAGGATATAGGACTGTAGTTGTTTTTTATATTTTTTTTTCCTTTTTTAAAAAGAGGTATAACAATAGCACACTTTAAGTCTTCTGGAAAAACTCCAGAAAGTATACTTAAATTAAATAAATGTTTCAGAACGTCGACAATATACAATCCTATGCTCTTTAAAATTCGATTTGAAATGTTATCACTACCACTAGAACCAGTATTTTTTTGGTTTTTGATAATTTTCAGAATTTCTGAGCCGGAAATGGGATCAAAGAAAAAACTGTTACTGGGCGGGGCGAGTTCAGGATGCAATTGGTCTGTTTGACACATACAAAAATTATAGTTGAATATCGCGGGATCAGTACCCACGTTGACAAAAAAATCATTCAGCGCATTTGCAACTATCAGAGGATCCCAGACATCAGTGCCATCTAAACTCAACACAAGCGAATCTGATTTGCTCTTTGATTTACGGTTAATAATTTGGTTTACAGCATCCCATTCTCTCCTTAGGTCGCCATGCGCTGAAAATAATAAATCTTGGAAATATTTTTCGCGATTAGATCGGATTTATTTATTTAGCGCATAAGTGAGACCATGCACACGTTTCTTTAGCTTCACATCTGTTGGATGATTGCTGGATTTCAAACGTAACTTCTTTTTTACTTTAATCTTTCGAAGTAATTGGTGAGTTATCCAAGGCTTCAGAGCTAAAAGCGACTTTTTCCGATGAACAGTGAGGTAAGAGTGGCTTATGTGAGCTGAAAGCCTATTTATAAACAGGTTATATGCTTTTGTTATATCCATTTCATCGAAAACAGTTCCCCAGTTTTCACAGAGAAGAGATTCTTGGAGCAACTTATAATCCAATCTTTTAAAAGTTTTTTGCGGACTATAATCATTAATTTTCCTACTTTTAATCAAGTTCACGAGTTGAAGGCCAGTCAGGCAATGGTCAGAGATGCCAAAGTTAAGATTTATACCGGCAAGCATATGATCTACCATATTATTTAACCTAACGTATACATGATCAATACAGGTCCCAGAATCTGGGATCGGATGTTAATCCATTATCTGCCAGAAGCGCAAGATAGTTGTCCAACATTGGGTTAGTAGACAGTAAGTCAAAGTTGAAATCTCCCAAAATAAAAAGATTATTTGATTTTTCTGTACTTAGAAAAGTAGAAAACTCGTCATAAAAAAGTTTAAAGTCATATGTATGAAATCTGTAAACGCATATAAAAGAGAAGGATATATTTTTTAACTTCAACGACGTTTTTATGATATCAGCACTGGTTAGACTTAAGCTCGTAACTACGCATTCGTAACAGTTCCGTATACAAATTCCAACACCACCTGCAGAGTAAGTATCATTTGCATTTGCATAAAAATTGTAATTAGGAATACTGTAATTATTAGTTTCATACGAAAAAATCCAAATTTCTGAAAGGAATATAATATCCGGTGGCTTATTAAAGGCTTCGAGGTTGCAAACTAAAGGATCGAAATTACGCCTAAGACTTCTTATATTTTGATGCAAAATAGTAAATGTATTGTCTTCCGATGCCAGTAAAGAATAATCAGTGATAACATTTATGGTAGGGCTGTTATTTATAAAAACGGATCTAGGATCTTGTCGAACCTCCACGCAGAAATCGATTAATGATCTTCAAATGGTTGGACCTACTATCCAAAGTGAGCTCGTAGTTCTTCTTCTTCGTTTTCGTCTACATCGTCTTGCGCTTACAGCAGATATTGTTCAAATGTACAGCTCAACACAGTCACGTACGGAATGGCAGCAGCACCAAATCTCGCTGTACGTAGTCTTCATTATCTCGCTGATCAATATCAATCGAATTTCGTCGTTGGCGCAAATGTCGTTAAATCATCCTTCTACGTTGACGATTTGCTTTGTGGTGCTGACTCGATTGCTGAAGTATCACGCATAAAATATGAGGTAACTGAATTGTTGAAATTGGGTGGATTTGAACTCGCAAAATGGCATTCGAATCACCAACGTTTCAGAGGGGAACACACAGAAAAGGATTTGAATCACGATACCTCTATTAACAGTACTCTTGGTCTTAAATGGGACCAAAATCAAGATAATTTTCAATTTTCGTTTTTACCAAAGCAACCAACTAAATATCGTGTTACAAAAAGGACAAACTATCCATCGCATCGTCGCTCTTCGATCCACTTGGTCTCGTGGCACCGTAATCGTTACCGCTAAAATCCTTCTTCAAGAGATTTGGTTGCTCAAACTCGAGTGGGATGAATCAGTTCCACAAAACATCCAATCGGCTTGGCAAACATTTGTCAACAATCTTTCGGATCTTGCTTCAGTCAAGATTCCTAGGTATTGAAATCTTTCTTTGGACAGATTCGCAAATCGTTCTTCACTGGCTCAAATTGCATTCGGCTACGCTTTCAGCCTTTGTTGGCAACAGAGTATCTTCGTCTACTTCGTCTACAATTTTGGATAATCAACGCTCGCGAACTCGCTAGACGCATCGCTCGGTCATGTATCCATTGCGTGCGATACAAACAGAAATTACTTCAACATATGAATTACTTCTTCCTGTTGAACGTTTGACACCATCACGCCCATTTTCTCGTTGCGGCGTCGACTTTTGTGGACCTTTCATTGTCTATCTTCGCATTAGGGGCAAGGTACCCTATAAAGCCTATGCAGCTATTTTAGTTTGTTTTGCAACAAAAGCAGTACATATCGAGGTCGTATCAGACCTAACCACTGACTCCTTATTGGCTTCCCTAAAGCGAATGTTTGGAAGAAGAGAACTTCCATCAGACATTTTCTGCGACAACGCGACTAATTTCGTTGGCGCTTGTAGCAAACTTGCTGAACTGAAAGCATTTCTTTTCAAAAAAGAAACCCAAGACACCATTATTAATTATTGCACCTAGGGCACCTCAGTATCATGAAAGCCAGGCTAGCATATGAGTAGCTCACTACAGTTTTGGTGGAAATAGAAGCAGTTCTTAACTCGCGACCCACATCTCCACTTTCGTCCGATCCCAGCGACTACGAAGCACTCACTCCAGGTCACTTTATAACTGGCAGTGCACTCTAACCTAAAGCTCTACCAGTAGTAGACACTGTTAATCATGTGGACAGGTGGAATCAAATTAACGCTATCAAACAAATATTTTGAAAAAGATGGTCGCATGAGTATATAAGCGAACTCCAATCGCGAACAAGGTGGAACGCCGAGCATGTAAACATTACTAAAGATGCATTGGTTACTATCCACGAAGACAACGTACCACCACAACGATGGGTAATAGGTCGTGTCATAGATGCTATTCCAGGAAAATATGGACGAGTTTTTCGGGGGGTGGATTTGCGTACTCCGTAAGGAACATTTCGTCGCCCAAGTCACAAGATAGCTTTGTTACCAATTTGAAAGTCCTTTCAACCGGGCCGGGCTGTTGGGTCACCTAATCAGGCACCCTGTTTAATTTCACAGCTGTTGAGGGTCAATAACATTTAAGATGCATTTACTTTCAAATTCAATCATTTTCTTTACATTTACTAATTTACCTACATGTAAATTCGACCGTTAGGCAATTCCACCAGGAAAAGACAGAAGCCTTCTTGACTCTTCTTATATTATTGCTCTACAAGTGTTTAAAACAACACGGTAGTGCATTTTCTTTCGGTGGCTTTATATCCTGGTAGAAGATTCTTGCAGGGAAGGCGAAGCTAAATGCAAATTTGCCAATGTAAACGGTGTCGAAGTGGCTAATTTTAATTCGCCAAATTTGGTGCGGTGGACCCGTTAGGCAAAATTCCAGCAATTCGAAAAATCATAACAAAGGTTATTCATTTGCAGTTTCTAATTTGGCCTGTTCGGTATGCTCCAGCAACAATCACAAAATACAGAACTGCGATCGTTTTAAGGCGCTTAATGTAAATCGGCGCTTCGAACATGCAAAGAAGATGGGACTTTGCGTTAATTGCCTCTCAAAAGGACATAAGCTGTCGAACTGCACATCAATCCATAAATGCAGAGTTTGATCTAGGCAACATCACAGCTTGCAGCATCGTGGGACAATGCCAGAATCGTCAACGTCTACTTCGTCAGCCACCGTGCACACACATATGAACAATACACTATCGGATCACATAATTCTCGCTACCGCTATGGTTTTGATTCGTGACGCTTCTGGAAATTATCGTGTTGGCCGAGCTTTGCTGGATTCCTGTTCACAGGTAAATTTTATAACCGACGAACTTTCGCAAAAACTGATGCTCCCTCGCAGCAAGCATAACATTGAGATCCAAAGTATTGGTGAGTCCTCAACTAACATTAAGTATAAAACATCTACTAATATCAAGTCACAGGCTACAGGTTTTGAGCTATCGCTTACCTTTTGCATCACGTCACATATCACCCATCAACCCAAGCCCGAGATAGATACATCTTCTTGGCATATCCCATCAAATATTATGTTAGCCGATGATGAGTTTCACAAAACAAGGAAAATAGATGTAGGACAAATTAAACTTGGTGACAATCTCCCTATTTTACAGAAAACGCTTCTAAGTTGGGTCGTTTCTGGACGCTATCGTGCGAGCTCTGATACGGCCAAGGCTAACTGTTTGCTTGCTTGTGAAGAGTCCATCGATACAAGGTTGGAGAAATTATGGAAAATTGAGGAAGTGTCAACAAAGGTGGAAGTGTGGACCCATGAGCAACATAGTTGTGAAAGGGTGTATACCGATACTGTTACTCGGAACTCTAATGGTCGCATCATCGTCAAAATCCCATTCAAGGACGATCCCTCTACCATCGGCGAATCATACACAACTGCACTTCGTAGATTTAATTCCTTAGAACGCCGACTGCAACGTTCTCCAAACCTCATGACTCAATACGTCGCATTTATGGATGAGTATCAAAGCCTAGGTCACATGCAACTAGTTCCCAAACCTAACTTTAATGAACCTCACTACTACATCCCTCATCACTGCGTTTACAAGCCGGATAGCACAACAACGAAAGTCAGAGTTGTCTTTGACGCATCTTGTATGTATGTATGTTTATTCATTATTTTCTTAATTCATAAAAATGTACAATAAAACAAATACATAATCTTAAAATAAAAAAATCATTAAGAAAATAGTTAATGACATAGTATGCTACAATAAAGAGCAGTGGAAATGTCATGTTATAAATGTTACATGAAGGCGGGGCATAAGTACAATACAAAATGTGATTGCAAATAAAATGAGTAAAAGTTAATGTTAAAAATATTAAATTAAATATGTATATTTATAAAAAATTTATGAATAAATAAATAATTTAGGCAAAACATTCGATGCAATTTCAGAACCTACATTAACAACTAATATATTAAACCTTCAGCGGTGAAGGTGAAGCCATAATTTCACCTCTTTGAGAAACACTGCCAGCGATCTAATAAGCTGAATATCGTCGGGTAATTTGAGAAATAATTTGCAAGATACTGTGGCGTAGAAGTTACGAAAGAGTGTGGTGCGAAAGCTCGGAATTGCTATGTGAAATAACGATCTACTTCTCAGATTGTATGGATTGAATACAGGACTTTGAATATATCCGCTTCTTAGGAAAAATTTTCAAAACTTTAAAGTAGTACAAATGACGCAAAGGAAGAATATTCCACTTTTTGAAGAGATCCATAGAATGTGTCATGCGCCCAACGCTACATATTCTTGGAATAAGACACTTCTGCATGACTAAAAGCGGACGCACCTTATTAGCGTATGCACCACCCCAGCAGCTGATTCCGTATTGTAATTTAGAGTGGACTAACCCATGGTATACCATTATCAATAATTTGTTGGAGCACAGTTTTTTTCAAACTATAGAAGGAACGTACTGCTGATAGAAGGTAAAGCTTCATAGCCGAAATATGCGAAGACCAACTTAGGTTTTGGTCTATTATAACTCCTAAATACTTAAAGTCAGGAACAACTTCGATGTGAAAGCATTTACTGTTGCAGTGAATACTGTGGTTAAAAGTAGCTACAGCATTTGGATGGGTGCAATTGTTAGAGCATAAATTATAACTCATACAGTTCGAGGCATGAAAAGTAAATGCGTTACTTGGTATATCTCTGTTACCTAGCTTAAAATACATTAATTTCGTTTTGTTGCTTGCTACCAGCTTGTGGGCTGCGAACCAAGATCTTAGTAAATGTAAGTCGTGGTTGATATCTACAAAAAGATTAAAGGAGTTGACTGATCCATATGCAATGGCAAGGTCGTCAGCAAAAGCAGTAACCTTTCCAATAAAAGGCAACGAAAATACTGAATTGATATAAATCAAAAACAAGATTGGTCCAAGTTCCGATCCTTGGGGTACACCTAAGGTTATAAATCTTGGTTCACTCAAATAATTATCAATTTTAACTTTTTGAACTCTGTTCGTTAGGTAAGATTCAAACCATCTTAGGATATTACCACGAACACCAACCGAATTTAATTTGCTCAAAAGAATAAAGAACGCTTTCGTAATATCGACGAATAGACTAGCACAACTCTTTCTTTCATCAATGGCCTTATATATAAATGAACAGAATTCTAAAAGAGCATCCTCAGTGGAGAGATAGGACCTAAAACCAAACTGCATTGGACTGAAAAAATTTATTTTATTCAGATATGCTAAAAGTCTATCCTTCACTGCTTTCTCGAAAATTTCAGTTATTGAAGATAATAAGGATATAGGACTGTAGTTGTTTTTTATATATTTTTTTCCTTTTTTAAAAAGAGGTATAACAATAGCACACTTTAAGTCTTCTGGAAAAACTCCAGAAAGTATACTTAAATTAAATAAATGTTTCAGAACGTCGACAATATACAATCCTATGCTCTTTAAAATTCGATTTGAAATGTTATCACTACCACTAGAACCAGTATTTTTTTGGTTTTTGATAATTTTCAGAATTTCTGAGCCGGAAATGGGATCAAAGAAAAAACTGTTACTGGGCGGGGCGAGTTCAGGATGCAATTGGTCTGTTTGACACATACAAAAATTATAGTTGAATATCGCGGGATCAGTACCCACGTTGACAAAAAAATCATTCAGCGCATTTGCAACTATCAGAGGATCCCAGACATCAGTGCCATCTAAACTCAACACAAGCGAATCTGATTTGCTCTTTGATTTACGGTTAATAATTTGGTTTACAGCATCCCATTCTCTCCTTAGGTCGCCATGCGCTGAAAATAATAAATCTTGGAAATATTTTTCGGGATTAGATCGGATTTATTTATTTAGCGCATAAGTGAGACCATGCACACGTTTCTTTAGCTTCACATCTGTTGGATGATTGCTGGATTTCAAACGTAACTTCTTTTTTACTTTAATCTTTCGAAGTAATTGGTGAGTTATCCAAGGCTTCAGAGCTAAAAGCGACTTTTTCCGATGAACAGTGAGGTAAGAGTGGCTTATGTGAGCTGAAAGCCTATTTATAAACAGGTTATATGCTTTTGTTATATCCATTTCATCGAAAACAGTTCCCCAGTTTTCACAGAGAAGAGATTCTTGGAGCAACTTATAATCCAATCTTTTAAAAGTTTTTTGCGGACTATAATCATTAATTTTCCTACTTTTAATCAAGTTCACGAGTTGAAGGCCAGTCAGGCAATGGTCAGAGATGCCAAAGTTAAGATTTATACCGGCAAGCATATGATCTACCATATTATTTAACCTAACGTATACATGATCAATACAGGTCCCAGAATCTGGACGGGTGGTCTCATGGATAACGGATGTTAATCCATTATCTGCCAGAAGCGCAAGATAGTTGTCCAACATTGGGTTAGTAGACAGTAAGTCAAAGTTGAAATCTCCCAAAATAAAAAGATTATTTGATTTTTCTGTACTTAGAAAAGTAGAAAACTCGTCATAAAAAAGTTTAAAGTCATATGTATGAAATCTGTAAACGCATATAAAAGAGAAGGATATATTTTTTAACTTCAACGACGTTTTTATGATATCAGCACTGGTTAGACTTAAGCTCGTAACTACGCATTCGTAACAGTTCCGTATACAAATTCCAACACCACCTGCAGAGTAAGTATCATTTGCATTTGCATAAAAATTGTAATTAGGAATACTGTAATTATTAGTGTCATACGAAAAAATCCAAATCTCTGAAAGGAATATAATATCCGGAGGCTTATTAAAGGCTTCGAGGTTGCAAACTAAAGGATCGAAATTACGCCTAAGACTTCTTATATTTTGATGCAAAATAGTAAATGTATTGTCTTCCGATGCCAGTAAAGAATAATCAGTGATAACATTTATGGTAGGGCTGTTATTTATAAAAACGGATCTAGGATCTTGTCGAACCTCCACGCAGAAATCGATTAATGATCTTCAAATGGTTGGACCTACTATCCAAATTGAGCTCGTAGTTCTTCTTCTTCGTTTTCGTATACATCGTCTTGCGCTTACAGCAGATATTGTTCAAATGTACAGACAGGTAGTAGTTGGTGAGGAACATCGAACATTTCGGTACATTTTGTGGAGGAGTTCGCCTCATCAAGATATCCAAACGTTCCAGCTCAACACAGTCGCGTACGGAATGGCAGCAGCACCAAATCTCGCTGTACGTAGTCTTCATTATCTCGCTGATCAATATCAATCGAATTTCGTCGTTGGCGCAAATGTCGTTAAATCATCCTTCTACGTTGACGATTTGCTTTGTGGTGCTGACTCGATTGCTGAAGTATCACGCATTAAATATGAGGTAACTATCCATCGCATCGTCGCTCTTCGATCCACTTGGTCTCGTGGCACCGTAATCGTTACCGCTAAAATCCTTCTTCAAGAGATTTGGTTGCTCAAACTCGAGTGGGATGAATCAGTTCCACAAAACATCCAATCGGCTTGGCAAACATTTGTCAACAATCTTTCGGATCTTGCTTCAGTCAAGATTCCTAGGTATTGAAATCTTTCTTTGGACAGATTCGCAAATCGTTCTTCACTGGCTCAAATTGCATTCGGCTACGCTTTCAGCCTTTGTTGGCAACAGAGTATCTTCGTCTACTTCGTCTACAATTTGGATAATCAACGCTCGCGAACTCGCTAGACGCATCGTTCAGTCATGTATCCATTGCGTGCGATACAAACAGAAATTACTTCAACATATGAATTACTTCTTCCTGTTGAACGTTTGACACCATCACGCCCATTTTCTCGTTGCGGCGTCGACTTTTGTGGACCTTTCATTGTCTATCTTCGCATTAGGGGCAAGGTACCCTATAAAGCCTATGCAGCTATTTTAGTTTGTTTTGCAACAAAAGCAGTACATATCGAGGTCGTATCAGACCTAACCACTGACGCCTTCTTGGCTTCCCTAAAGCGAATGTTTGGAAGAAGAGAACTTCCATCAGACATTTTCTGCGACAACGCGACTAATTTCGTTGGCGCTTGTAGCAAACTTGCTGAACTGAAAGCATTTCTTTTCAAAAAAGAAACCCAAGACACCATTATTAATTATTGCACCTAGGGCACCTCAGTATCATGAAAGCCAGGCTAGCATATGAGTAGCTCACTACAGTTTTGGTGGAAATAGAAGCAGTTCTTAACTCGCGACCCACATCTCCATTTCGTCCGATCCCAGCGACTACGAAGCACTCACTCCAGGTCACTTTATAACTGGCAGTGCACTCTAACCTAAAGTTCTACCAGTAGTAGACACTGTTAATCATGTGGACAGGTGGAATCAAATTAACGCTATCAAACAAATATTTTGGAAAAGATGGTCGCATGAGTATATAAGCGAACTCCAATCGCGAACAAGGTGGAACGCCGAGCATGTAAACATTACTAAAGATGCATTGGTTACTATCCACGAAGACAACGTACCACCACAACGATGGGTAATAGGTCGTGTCATAGATGCTATTCCACGAAAATATGGACGAGTTTTTCGGGGGGTGGATTTGCGTACTCCGTAAGGAACATTTCGTCGCCCAAGTCACAAGATAGCTTTGTTACCAAGTTGAAAGTCCTTTCAACCGGGCCGGGCTGTTGGGTCACCTAATCAGGCACCCTGTTTAATTTCACAGCTGTTGAGGGTCAATAACATTTAAGATGCATTTACTTTCAAATTCAATCATTTTCTTTACATTTACTAATTTACCTACATGTAAATTCGACCGTTAGGCAATTCCACCAGGAAAAGACAGAAGCCTTCTTGACTCTTCTTATATTATTGCTCTACAAGTGTTTAAAACAACACGGTAGTGCATTTTCTTTCGGTGGCTTTATATCCTGGTAGAAGATTCTTGCAGGAAAGGCGAAGCTAAATGCAAATTTGCCAATGTAAACGGTGTCGAAGTGGCTAATTTTAATTCGCCAAATTTGGTGCGGTGGACCCGTTAGGCAAAATTCCAGCAATTCGAAAAATCATAACAAAGGTTATTCATTTGCAGTTTCTAATTTGGCCTGTTCGGTATGCTCCAGCAACAATCACAAAATACAGAACTGCGATCGTTTTAAGGCGCTTAATGTAAATCGGCGCTTCGAACATGCAAAGAAGATGGGACTTTGCGTTAATTGCCTCTCAAAAGGACATAAGCTGTCGAACTGCACATCAATCCATAAATGCAGAGTTTGATCTAGGCAACATCACAGCTTGCAGCATCGTGGGACAATGCCAGAATCGTCAACGTCTACTTCGTCAGCCACCGTGCACACACATATGAACAATACACTATCGGATCACATAATTCTCGCTACCGCTATGGTTTTGATTCGTGACGCTTCTGGAAATTATCGTGTTGGCCGAGCTTTGCTGGATTCCTGTTCACAGGTAAATTTTATAACCGACGAACTTTCGCAAAAACTGATGCTCCCTCGCAGCAAGCATAACATTGAGATCCAAAGTATTGGTGAGTCCTCAACTAACATTAAGTATAAAACATCTACTAATATCAAGTCACAGGCTACAGGTTTTGAGCTATCGCTTACCTTTTGCATCACGTCACATATCACCCATCAACCCAAGCCCGAGATAGATACATCTTCTTGGCATATCCCATCAAATATTATGTTAGCCGATGATGAGTTTCACAAAATAAGGAAAATAGATGTAGGACAAATTAAACTTGGTGACAATCTCCCTATTTTACAGAAAACGCTTCTAAGTTGGGTCGTTTCTGGACGCTATCGTGCGAGCTCTGACACGGCCAAGGCTAACTGTTTGCTTGCTTGTGAAGAGTCCATCGATACAAGGTTGGAGAAATTATGGAAAATTGAGGAAGTGTCAACAAAGGTGGAAGTGTGGACCCATGAGCAACATAGTTGTGAAAGGGTGTATACCGATACTGTTACTCGGAACTCTAATGGTCGCATCATCGTCAAAATCCCATTCAAGGACGATCCCTCTACCATCGGCGAATCATACACAACTGCACTTCGTAGATTTAATTCCTTAGAACGCCGACTGCAACGTTCTCCAAACCTCATGACTCAATACGTCGCATTTATGGATGAGTATCAAAGCCTAGGTCACATGCAACTAGTTCCCAAACCTAACTTTAATGAACCTCACTACTACATCCCTCATCACTGCGTTTACAAGCCGGATAGCACAACAACGAAAGTCAGAGTTGTCTTTGACGCATCTTGTATGTATGTATGTTTATTCATTATTTTCTTAATTCATAAAAATGTACAATAAAACAAATACATAATCTTAAAATAAAAAAATCATTAAGAAAATAGTTAATGACATAGTATGCTACAATAAAGAGCAGTGGAAATGTCATGTTATAAATGTTACATGAAGGCGGGGCATAAGTACAATACAAAATGTGATTGCAAATAAAATGAGTAAAAGTTAATGTTAAAAATATTAAATTAAATATGTATATTTATAAAAAATTTATGAATAAATAAATAATTTAGGCAAAACATTCGATGCAATTTCAGAACCTACATTAACAACTAATATATTAAACCTTCAACACTAAATAATAGGTCGCAGCAAAACTTCGATACTTTCATGATTGAAGCCATAATTTCACCTCTTTGAGAAACACTGCCAGCGATCTAATAAGCTGAATATCGTCGGGTAATTTGAGAAATAATTTGCAAGATACTGTGGCGTAGAAGTTACGAAAGAGTGTGGTGCGAAAGCTCGGAATTGCTATGTGAAATAACGATCTACTTCTCAGATTGTATGGATTGAATACAGGACTTTGAATATATCCGCTTCTTAGGAAAAATTTTCAAAACTTTAAAGTAGTACAAATGACGCAAAGGAAGAATATTCCACTTTTTGAAGAGATCCATAGAATGTGTCATGCGCCCAACGCTACATATTCTTGGAATAAGACACTTCTGCATGACTAAAAGCGGACGCACCTTATTAGCGTATGCACCACCCCAGCAACTGATTCCGTATTGTAATTTAGAGTGGACTAATCCATGGTATACCATTATCAATAATTTGTTGGAGCACAGTTTTTTTCAAACTATAGAAGGAACGTACTGCTGATAGAAGGTAAAGCTTCATAGCCGAAATATGCGAAGACCAACTTAGGTTTTGGTCTATTATAACTCCTAAATACTTAAAGTCAGGAACAACTTCGATGTGAAAGCATTTACTGTTGCAGTGAATACTGTGGTTAAAAGTAGCTACAGCATTTGGATGGGTGCAATTGTTAGAGCATAAATTATAACTCATACAGTTCGAGGCATGAAAAGTAAATGCGTTACTTGGTATATCTCTGTTACCTAGCTTAAAATACATTAATTTCGTTTTGTTGCTTGCTACCAGCTTGTGGGCTGCGAACCAAGATCTTAGTAAATGTAAGTCGTGGTTGATATCTACAAAAAGATTAAAGGAGTTGACTGATCCATATGCAATGGCAAGGTCGTCAGCAAAAGCAGTAACCTTTCCAATAAAAGGCAACGAAAATACTGAATTGATATAAATCAAAAACAAGATTGGTCCAAGTTCCGATCCTTGGGGTACACCTAAGGTTATAAATCTTGGTTCACTCAAATAATTATCAATTTTAACTTTTTGAACTCTGTTCGTTAGGTAAGATTCAAACCATCTTAGGATATTACCACGAACACCAACCGAATTTAATTTGCTCAAAAGAATAAAGAACGCTTTCGTAATATCGACGAATAGACTAGCACAACTCTTTCTTTCATCAATGGCCTTATATATAAATGAACAGAATTCTAAAAGAGCATCCTCAGTGGAGAGATAGGACCTAAAACCAAACTGCATTGGACTGAAAAAATTTATTTTATTCAGATATGCTAAAAGTCTATCCTTCACTGCTTTCTCGAAAATTTCAGTTATTGAAGATAATAAGGATATAGGACTGTAGTTGTTTTTTATATATTTTTTTCCTTTTTTAAAAAGAGGTATAACAATAGCACACTTTAAGTCTTCTGGAAAGACTCCAGAAAGTATACTTAAATTAAATAAATGTTTCAGAACGTCGACAATATACAATCCTATGCTCTTTAAAATTCGATTTGAAATGTTATCACTACCACTAGAACCAGTATTTTTTTGGTTTTTGATAATTTTCAGAATTTCTGAGCCGGAAATGGGATCAAAGAAAAAACTGTTACTGGGCGGGGCGAGTTCAGGATGCAATTGGTCTGTTTGACACATACAAAAATTATAGTTGAATATCGCGGGATCAGTACCCACGTTGACAAAAAAATCATTCAGCGCATTTGCAACTATCAGAGGATCCCAGACATCAGTGCCATCTAAACTCAACACAAGCGAATCTGATTTGCTCTTTGATTTACGGTTAATAATTTGGTTTACAGCATCCCATTCTCTCCTTAGGTCGCCATGCGCTGAAAATAATAAATCTTGGAAATATTTTTCGCGATTAGATCGGACTTATTTATTTAGCGCATAAGTGAGACCATGCACACGTTTCTTTAGCTTCACATCTGTTGGATGATTGCTGGATTTCAAACGTAACTTCTTTTTTACTTTAATCTTTCGAAGTAATTGGTGAGTTATCCAAGGCTTCAGAGCTAAAAGCGACTTTTTCCGATGAACAGTGAGGTAAGAGTGGCTTATGTGAGCTGAAAGCCTATTTATAAACAGGTTATATGCTTTTGTTATATCCATTTCATCGAAAACAGTTCCCCAGTTTTCACAGAGAAGAGATTCTTGGAGCAACTTATAATCCAATCTTTTAAAAGTTTTTTGCGGACTATAATCATTAATTTTCCTACTTTTAATCAAGTTCACGAGTTGAAGGCCAGTCAGGCAATGGTCAGAGATGCCAAAGTTAAGATTTATACCGGCAAGCATATGATCTACCATATTATTTAACCTAACGTATACATGATCAATACAGGTCCCAGAATCTGGACGGGTGGTCTCATGGATAACGGATGTTAATCCATTATCTGCCAGAAGCGCAAGATAGTTGTCCAACATTGGGTTAGTAGACAGTAAGTCAAAGTTGAAATCTCCCAAAATAAAAAGATTATTTGATTTTTCTGTACTTAGAAAAGTAGAAAACTCGTCATAAAAAAGTTTAAAGTCATATGTATGAAATCTGTAAACGCATATAAAAGAGAAGGATATATTTTTTAACTTCAACGACGTTTTTATGATATCAGCACTGGTTAGACTTAAGCTCGTAACTACGCATTCGTAACAGTTCCGTATACAAATTCCAACACCACCTGCAGAGTAAGTATCATTTGCATTTGCATAAAAATTGTAATTAGGAATACTGTAATTATTAGTGTCATACGAAAAAATCCAAATCTCTGAAAGGAATATAATATCCGGAGGCTTATTAAAGGCTTCGAGGTTGCAAACTAAAGGATCGAAATTACGCCTAAGACTTCTTATATTTTGATGCAAAATAGTAAATGTATTGTCTTCCGATGCCAGTAAAGAATAATCAGTGATAACATTTATGGTAGGGCTGTTATTTATAAAAACGGATCTAGGATCTTGTCGAACCTCCACGCAGAAATCGATTAATGATCTTCAAATGGTTGGACCTACTATCCAAATTGAGCTCGTAGTTCTTCTTCTTCGTTTTCGTATACATCGTCTTGCGCTTACAGCAGATATTGTTCAAATGTACAGACAGGTAGTAGTTGGTGAGGAACATCGAACATTTCGGTACATTTTGTGGAGGAGTTCGCCTCATCAAGATATCCAAACGTTCCAGCTCAACACAGTCGCGTACGGAATGGCAGCAGCACCAAATCTCGCTGTACGTAGTCTTCATTATCTCGCTGATCAATATCAATCGAATTTCGTCGTTGGCGCAAATGTCGTTAAATCATCCTTCTACGTTGACGATTTGCTTTGTGGTGCTGACTCGATTGCTGAAGTATCACGCATTAAATATGAGGTAACTATCCATCGCAACGTCGCTCTTCGATCCACTTGGTCTCGTGGCACCGTAATCGTTACCGCTAAAATCCTTCTTCAAGAGATTTGGTTGCTCAAACTCGAGTGGGATGAATCAGTTCCACAAAACATCCAATCGGCTTGGCAAACATTTGTCAACAATCTTTCGGATCTTGCTTCAGTCAAGATTCCTAGGTATTGAAATCTTTCTTTGGACAGATTCGCAAATCGTTCTTCACTGGCTCAAATTGCATTCGGCTACGCTTTCAGCCTTTGTTGGCAACAGAGTATCTTCGTCTACTTCGTCTACAATTTGGATAATCAACGCTCGCGAACTCGCTAGACGCATCGTTCGGTCATGTATCCATTACGTGCGATACAAACAGAAATTACTTCAACATATGAATTACTTCTTCCTGTTGAACGTTTGACACCATCACGCCCATTTTCTCGTTGCGGCGTCGACTTTTGTGGACCTTTCATTGTCTATCTTCGCATTAGGGGCAAGGTACCCTATAAAGCCTATGCAGCTATTTTAGTTTGTTTTGCAACAAAAGCAGTACATATCGAGGTCGTATCAGACCTAACCACTGACGCCTTCTTGGCTTCCCTAAAGCGAATGTTTGGAAGAAGAGAACTTCCATCAGACATTTTCTGCGACAACGCGACTAATTTCGTTGGCGCTTGTAGCAAACTTGCTGAACTGAAAGCATTTCTTTTCAAAAAAGAAACCCAAGACACCATTATTAATTATTGCACCTAGGGCACCTCATTTTGGCGGCATTTGGGAGGCTGCGGTCAAATCATCCAAAGGTTATCTAAACCGCAGTATCATGAATGCCAGGCTAACATATGAGTAGCTCACAACAGTTTTGGTGGAAATAGAAGCAGTTCTTAACTCGCGACCCATATCTCCACTTTTGTCCGATCCCAGCGACTACGAAGCACTCACTCCAGGTCACTTTATAACTGGCAGTGCTCTCTAACCTAAAGCTCTACCAGTAGTAGACACTGTTAATCATGTGGACAGGTGGAATCAAATTAACGCTATCAAACAAATATTTTGGAAAAGATGGTCGCATGAGTATATAAGCGAACTCCAATCGCGAACAAGGTGGAACGCCGAGCATGTAAACATTACTAAAGATGCATTGGTTACTATCCACGAAGACAACGTACCACCACAACGATGGGTAATAGGTCGTGTCATAGATGCTATTCCAGGAAAATATGGACGAGTTTTTCGGGGGGTGGATTTGCGTACTCCGTAAGGAACATTTCGTCGCCCAAGTCACAAGATAGCTTTGTTACCAATTTGAAAGTCCTTTCAACCGGGCCGGGCTGTTGGGTCACCTAATCAGGCACCCTGTTTAATTTCACAGCTGTTGAGGGTCAATAACATTTAAGATGCATTTACTTTCAAATTCAATCATTTTCTTTACATTTACTAATTTACCTACATGTAAATTCGACCGTTAGGCAATTCCACCAGGAAAAGACAGAAGCCTTCTTGACTCTTCTTATATTATTGCTCTACAAGTGTTTAAAACAACACGGTAGTGCATTTTCTTTCGGTGGCTTTATATCCTGGTAGAAGATTCTTGCAGGAAAGGCGAAGCTAAATGCAAATTTGCCAATGTAAACGGTGTCGAAGTGGCTAATTTTAATTCGCCAAATTTGGTGCGGTGGACCCGTTAGGCAAAATTCCAGCAATTCGAAAAATCATAACAAAGGTTATTCATTTGCAGTTTCTAATTTGGCCTGTTCGGTATGCTCCAGCAACAATCACAAAATACAGAACTGCGATCGTTTTAAGGCGCTTAATGTAAATCGGCGCTTCGAACATGCAAAGAAGATGGGACTTTGCGTTAATTGCCTCTCAAAAGGACATAAGCTGTCGAACTGCACATCAATCCATAAATGCAGAGTTTGATCTAGGCAACATCACAGCTTGCAGCATCGTGGGACAATGCCAGAATCGTCAACGTCTACTTCGTCAGCCACCGTGCACACACATATGAACAATACACTATCGGATCACATAATTCTCGCTACCGCTATGGTTTTGATTCGTGACGCTTCTGGAAATTATCGTGTTGGCCGAGCTTTGCTGGATTCCTGTTCACAGGTAAATTTTATAACCGACGAACTTTCGCAAAAACTGATGCTCCCTCGCAGCAAGCATAACATTGAGATCCAAAGTATTGGTTAGTCCTCAACTAACATTAAGTATAAAACATCTACTAATATCAAGTCACAGGCTACAGGTTTTGAGCTATCGCTTACCTTTTGCATCACGTCACATATCACCCATCAACCCAAGCCCGAGATAGATACATCTTCTTGGCATATCCCATCAAATATTATGTTAGCCGATGATGAGTTTCACAAAACAAGGAAAATAGATGTAGGACAAATTAAACTTGTTGACAATCTCCCTATTTTACAGAAAACGCTTCTAGGTTGGGTCGTTTCTGGACGCTATCGTGCGAGCTCTGACACGGCCAAGGCTAACTGTTTGCTTGCCTGTGAAGAGTCCATCGATACAAGGTTGGAGAAATTATGGAAGATTGAGGAAGTGTCAACAAAGGTGGAAGTGTGGACCCATGAGCAACACAGTTGTGAAAGGGTGTATACCGATACTGTTACTCGGAACTCTAATGGTCGCATCATCGTCAAAATCCCATTCAAGGACGATCCCTCTACCATCGGTGAATCATACACAACTGCACTTCGTAGGTTTAATTCCTTAGAACGCCGACTGCAACGTTCTCCAAACCTCATGACTCAATACGTCGCATTTATGGATGAGTATCAAAGCCTAGGTCACATGCAACTAGTTCCCAAACCTAACTTTAATGAACCTCACTACTACATCCCTCATCGCTGCGTTTTCAAGCCGGATAGCACAACAACGAAAGTCAGAGTTGTCTTTGACGCATCTTGTATGTATGTATGTTTATTCATTATTTTCTTAATTCATAAAAATGTACAATAAAACAAATACATAATCTTAAAATAAAAAATTCATTAAGAAAATAGTTAATGACATAGTATGCTACAATAAAGAGCAGTGGAAATGTCATGTTATAAATGTTACATGAAGGTGGGGGCATAAGTACAATACAAAATGTGATTGCAAATAAAATGAGTAAAAGTTAATGTTAAAAATATTAAATTAAATATGTATATTTATAAAAAATTGATGAATAAATAAATAATTTAGGCAAAACATTCGATGCAATTTCAGAACCTACATTAACAACAAATATATTAAACCTTCAGCGGTGATGTATTATACACTAAATAATAGGTCGCAGCAAAACTTCGATACTTTTATGATTGAAGCCAAAAAGCCATAATTTCACCTCTTTGAGAAACACTGCCAGCGATCTAATAAGCTGAATATCGTCGGGTAATTTGAGAAATAATTTGCAAGATACTGTGGCGTAGAAGTTACGAAAGAGTGTGGTGCGAAAGCTCGGAATTGCTATGTGAAATAACGATCTACTTCTCAGATTGTATGGATTGAATACAGGACTTTGAGTATATCCGCTTCTTAGGAAAAAAATTTTCAAAACTTTAAAGTAGTACAAATGACGCAAAGGAAGAATATTCAACTTTTTGAAGAGATCCATGGAATGTGTCATGCGCCCAACTCTACATATTCTTCGAATAAGACACTTCTGCATGACTAAAAGCGGACGCACCTTATTAGCGTATGCACCACCCCAGCAGCTGATTCCGTATTGTAATTTAGAGTGGACTAATCCATGGTATACCATTATCAATAATTTGTTGGAGCACAGTTTTTTCAAACTATAGAAGGAACGTACTGCTGATAGAAGGTAAAGCTTCATAGCCGAAATATGCGAAGACCAACTTAGGTTTTGGTCTATTAAAACTCCCAAATACTTAAAGTCAGGAACAACTTCGATGTTAAAGCATTTACTGTTGCAGTGAATACTGTGGTTAAAAGTAGCTACAGCATTTGGATGGGTGCAATTGTTAGAGCATAAATTATAACTCATACAGTTCGAGGCATGAAAAGTAAATGCGTTACTTGGTATGTCTCTGTTACCTAGCTTAAAATACATTAATTTCGTTTTGTTGCTTGCTACCAGCTTGTGGGCTGCGAACCAAGATCTTAGTAAATGTAAGTCGTGGTTGATATCTACAAAAAGATTAAAGGAGTTGACTGATCCATATGCAATGGCAAGGTCGTCAGCAAAAGCAGTAACCTTTCCAATAAAAGGCAACGAAAATACTGAATTGATATAAATCAAAAACAAGATTGGTCCAAGTTCCGATCCTTGGGGTACACCTAAGGTTATAAATCTTGGTTCACTCAAATAATTATCAATTTTAACTTTTTGAACTCTGTTCGTTAGGTAAGATTCAAACCATCTTAGGATATTACCACGAACACCAACCGAATTTAATTGGCTCAAAAGAATATTATGATCAACCATGTCAAACGCTTTCGTAATATCGACGAATAGACTAGCACAACTCTTTCTTTCATCAATGGCCTTATATATAAATGAACAGAATTCTAAAAGAGCATCCTCAGTGGAGAGAGGACCTAAAACCAAACTGCATTGGACTGAAAAAATTTATTTTATTCAGATATGCTAAAAGTCTATCCTTCACTGCTTTCTCGAAAATTTTAGTTATTGAAGATAATAAGGATATAGGACTGTAGTTGTTTTTTATCTTTTTTATTTCCTTTTTTAAAAAGAGGTATAACAATAGCACACTTTAAGTCTTCTGGAAAAACTCCAGAAAGTATACTTAAATTAAATAAATGTTTCAAAACGTCGACAATATACAATCCTATGCTCTTTAAAATTCGATTTGAAATGTTATCACTACCACTAGAACCAGTATTTTTTTGGTTTTTGATAATTTTCAGAATTTCTGAGCCGGAAATGGGATCAAAGAAAAAACTGTTACCGGGCGGGGCGAGTTCAGGATGCAATTGGTCTGTTTGACACATACAAAAATTATAGTTGTTGAATATCGCGGGATCAGTACCCACGTTAACAAAAAAATCATTCAGCGCATATGCAACTATCAGAGGATCCCAGACATCAGTGCCATCTAAACTCAACACAAGCGAATCCGATTTGCTCTTCGATTTACGGTTAATAATTTGGTTTACAGCATCCCATTCTCTCCTTAGGTCGCCATGCGCTGAAAATAATAAATCTTGGAAATATTTTTCGCGATTAGATCGGATTTATTTATTTAGCGCATAAGTGAAACCATGCACACGTTTCTTTAGCTTCACATCTGTTGGATGCTTGCTGGATTTCAAACGTAACTTGTTTTTTACTTTAATCTTTCGAAGTAATTGGTGAGTTATCCAAGGCTTCAGAGCTAAAAGCGACTTTTTCCGATGAACAGTGAGGTAAGAGTGGCTTATGTGAGCTGAAAGCCTATTTATAAACAGGTTATATGATTTTGTTATATCCATTTCATCGAAAACAGTTCCCCAGTTTTCACAGAGAAGAGATTCTTGGAGCAACTTATAATCCAATCTTTTAAAAGTTTTTTGCGGACTATAATCATTAATTTTCCTACTTTTAATCAAGTTCACGAGTTGAAGACCAGTCAGGCAATGGTCAGAGATGCCAAAGTTAAGATTTATACCGGCAAGCATATGATCTACCATATTATTTAACCTAACGTATACATGATCAATACAGGTCCCAGAATCTGGACGGGTGGTCTCATGGATAACGATGTTAATCCATTATCTGCCAGAAGCGCAAGATAGTTGTCCAACATTGGGTTAGTAGACAGTAGGTAGGTTCAAGTGGCTGCCGCAGAGGCACACTTAGGCCAGTTTTGAAGGCCCGTTGTGATACCACCAACACAAGGAAAGTCAGCCCCGGGACCCAGCCATATGGAAAATCCCTGAGTTGTTGGGATTTTCCACATAGCAGAATCCCGGGACTGACACTCCTAAACCGACACCGTTACTCCTCCTCGAACCACTTAGATGACTTTATGAAGCCCATCAAGTCCTTTATGTCCAGTTCCGCGATCTGGCTTAGACTATCTAGGAACGGAACTCCCAAAAAGCGCGTTCTCACGCCGCTTAAAGCCGGACAGTTGCAGATGAGGTGCTCCACCGTTTCCTCCTCCTCATCATCTTTGCAACTCCTGCAGCATCGTCGGTAGGGCACACTTAGCCTTTCTGCATGCCTACCAATGAGGCAGTGACCGGTTAATGCCCCTATCAATATGCAGATTTCCCTCCTAGTTAGGGCATAAATGCGTCTAGACCTTTTAAGATCCCATTTTGGCCAGGTTTGTTTCGATATCCGACACCCTGGGGATTGCAGCCATCTTTCGTTGGCTTGACGGAGTGTGTGCTCCTTCAGCATTAGTTTGCATGTGGCAAACGGCATACCTAAGCGCTCTTTATCCCGAAGAACCTGCTTGGTCGTGCCCTGCCTGGCAAGCTCGTCTGCCTTACAGTTTCCCTCGATGTCCCTATGTCCCGGGACCCATATGAGGTTACGCGGTTCTGTTGGGCCATCTCCTGAAGAGATCGACGACAGCTGAGCGTCAGTTCAGAGTTGAACGTGTATGAGCCAAGGGATTTGATTGCGGCCTGGCTATCGCTGAAAATAGTGATATCTCCTCCGATAACACGTTTGCTCAACCAGGCCGCGGCGTCCCGGATTGCCGAGACTTCCGCCTGGAAGACGCTACAATGATCAGGTAGTCTGAAGGAGAGTTCAAGGTCCAAATCCCTTGAATAAACCCCTCCTCCAACTCTGCCGTCCAACTTCGAGCCGTCGGTGTATATGGAAGTGCCACCATTTGTTTCGGGACACCAATCCGTCCTCTCCCAGTCTTCTCTGCTGGGAATGTTTATTTTGAAGCAGCTATCCCCGACTGTAGTGGTCGCACAACGATCTGTGCTTAGAGGGAGAAAGCTGTAAGATTCCAGAATACTGGAGTGTCCAATAGTACCCGCACCCCAACTGGAGGTTTCTCTTAGGCGCAGAGCTGATGCCGCCGCTGACCGAAACCCTTCCAGATCAAGTGGCAAAATGCCCAGAATGGCCTGGAGGGCTTCGTTGGGCGTTGTCCTTAGCGCACCGCTTATACAGATCATATTGGATCTATGGACTTTCCGCAACAGATTCAGGTATGTTGTCTTGCTCAGTGCCGGCCACCATACGACGACTCCATACAGCATGATTGGGCGAATGATGGCCGTGTAGATCCAACTGCATACTCTAGGGCTGAGCCCCCATTTTTTGCCAATGGCTCTTTTGCATGTGTAAAGAGCGATGCAAGCTTTCTTCTGGCGCTGAAGAACATTCTCCTTCCAATTCAGTTTCCTGTCCAGAACTATGCCTAGAAACTTGGCCTTATCCGACAAGCCCAGGCGCGTGCCATCTAGTTCTGGTAGGCTTAGTGGCGGTATTTTGTACCGGTTGGTGAAGAGGACAAGTTCCACTTTCCCCGGGTTGATACTAAGTCCGCAGCGAGAGGACCACCTCGAAACCTCTCGCAGTGCTACTTGCATCAGGTCACACAGAGTTTGTGGGAACTTGCCTCTGAATGCAATAGCTAAATCGTCTGCGTATGCCACTATCTTCCCGCCCCCCCAGCTTGTGTCACGTAGCAACGAGTTGACTGTGAGGTTCCATAAAAGCGGGGAAAGAACACCACCCTGGGGCGTTCCCCTTGTGACATAGCGTGATAACTCGACCGTACCAAGTGAAGAAGCTATTTTCCTTCCTCTTAGAAGTTGGTCAATTAAACCAGTTAGAGGTCTATCTACGCCCAGATTAGTTAGAGCGGAGTTGATCGCCTCCGGGCTTATATTGTTGAAAGCCCCCTCAATATCTAAGAAGGCCACGAGACAGTAGTCCTTTTCACACAGCGATTTCTCAATGACAGATACTAGGCTGTGCAGAGCAGTTTCTGTTGATTTACTCTTGGTGTATGCATGCTGATAGCTAGAGATAAGGTTGCTATCAATAGTCGTTGAAAGGTAGTCGCTTAGTATCCTCTCAAAGGTTTTGAGTACAAAGGACGAGAGACTGATCGGTCTGTAATCTTTTGGCTCGTAGTGGGATGCCTTCCCAGCCTTAGGGATAAACACTACCGTGGCGCTTCTCCAGGAGCCCGGAATGTGGTTGAGAGCCAGGCAGGCTGTGAAGAGAAATACCAGCCATTTAGCTGATGTCTCCAACGTGTTTATAAGTTGCGCGGGGATAATCCCGTCCGGCCCGGCAGCCTTATACGGTTCAAAGCTCTTAACTGCCCACCTTACTCTTTCCTCAGTGATGGGTATATTTACTGCCAGGTTTGTTGCAGGTGCTAGTGGTGCATCATGCAGATTCCCCGGAAAATGTGTATTCAAGAGCAGCTCAAGGGTTTCCTCTTCCGTGCTGGTCCAGGATCCGTCAGGCTTTCGCAAATAGCTGATGGTTGTTTGACTTTTCGAGAGGACTCGTCTAAGTCTCGCTGTGTCGTCGACCTTTTCGACGCCAGTGCAGAAATTTCTCCACGAGGTTCTCTTCGCCTGTCTCAGAGCTTTTTTGTAGGCCCTTAGTTTAGCTTTATATTCATGCCAATGAGGCTCAGAGCCGAAGCTCTTGGCCTTGTTAAATTGTTTCCGGCATGATATTCGGAGCGAGTCCAAATCGTAGGACCACCAATGTGGCCTGTGTTTACCGCGTGGTTTTGGCACTGGACAAGCCTGTCCTAGAGCATTTGAGAGCGCCGATGTAAATGTAGTAACAAGATCCTCCAGCTCCTCTACTGATGAGGGGGCTTGTGAGGGCAGTACTGGTAGGTCTCTGTCTAATATTTCATTGTGTAACTGCCAATCAGTGTTACGTGGATTGCGCTTCATGATTGGTTGTTCTACAATAAAGTCTAAAACCATTTCTATGTAACGGTGGTCGGAGAAAGAATGTTCTTCCAGAACCCGCCATTTTCTGACCCACTCATAAGCGCCTTCACTACAGATAGTGAGGTCTATGACCTCCCTGCGGGTCTTAGTGATAAAAGTAGGCTCATTACCCACGTTGCAAATCACCAGGTTGGTTGTTAAGAGGTAATCAAACAGAGACTCGCCCCTGGCATTGATGTCGGAGCTCCCCCATTGGACATGGTGAGCATTAGCGTCCGCTCCAATAATAAGGTTACCCGTGCAGAAATTTGACACCAGGTCTTTCACCTCCGTTTGTGGTGGGGGTTCTTCGGCGTCGTAGGGCATATAGACCGACGCCACCGTCAGGCGGGTGCTGTCGACCGTTAGACTGATAGCGGTAATATCACCATTGGTGTAGTTAGGTAGGAGAAAGGAGTTCAACTCAGACTTGACCAAAATACACGTTCTGACTTTGCTCTCCTCGCTGGCTCGAATGAGCTTGAAGCCCTTAGTCCCCAATCCGCAGATTCTCGAGCTATTGACCCAGGGTTCTTGGATGAGGACCACATCCACGTCGCCTTTAGAAAGACGACTACTTAAAGCAGCCGAAGCCACTTTAGATTTGTGCAAATTAATCTGAAGCACCACCAACATGAGAGCGCACAGACTTCCCTGCCGTCCCCATATCGTCGAGGTTTGCTCCATCCCGGAGGTTGCCTATCAACGACGAGTTGTTCCGATTAACTGCCCGATGTGGCGTTGCAGGAGTCCTGCTGCCTGTAGCGTTAGATGTTAGTCGCTCAGCGTTGGCTGCTACCACCGTGACGTCGAGGACTTCCTCGTCCTGTAGGCTGTCCTCCATCTCCGAGTTGTTCACAGCACTATCGCCAAGAGACGTGGCGGATAACATGCTTTCCGCATCGGAATCCTCCGCTTCCTCTTCTGGTAATAAGTTTTCCGGTTCCCCCGGAGCAGCCGAGAAGGCAGCGCGCTGAGCATCACCACGATATACGTGGATAACGATCTGGCCTACGCTGTAGTGTACTAGGCCATTGCACCTTTTGAGGGGCTCGATTGACTCTTTATTCATGGTGAACACCACCTGTCTGTCGGGCCCTACCGCATCCCCGACCAGATTGACACTCCAGTCATGCGTTGGGAGGGACGGATTCATTAGCCGTAGCATCCCGAGTATTCTCTCGGGTTCGTCAGGGATGGCCGGAATCCACGCCCTTGCCCTTGGACGAGCTGGAATGTCCTTCCAGTCGACGACCTCTATCTTTGCGCCCTGGTAGACTTCACCCAGTTTAGCAGCTGCTGCCTTGTACAGTGGTACGGTTTTTGCATCCTCGCATGCGAGTAATTTAATTTGACCCAGGTGCCAACCCGCATCCGTTACTCGTGCCGAACTACCCGGAAACTCCGGAGCAACGTTGAGAAGAATGTTGCCGAGTTCATTTCGCACGTAACGCCACCGGTCCTTGGGGATGGCCAGACGGTCATTGCCTCGGTCAAGGACGCCTATAAGGATCCTGTCCTTGGTTACCTCAGCAAAGCTTAGTTTGCCCGCTCCAGAGGTATTCTGATGCCGCTTGGGAGGGGGAATAAACTCCAGATCCGATCTCTGGCGCTTGAAAGGGTTAACTTTTAACCTCTTTGGCATGTACGAATTTTGGAAATCCGGTATCACAGCTTTCGCTAGCTCTACAGATTTATTGGAATTCGGCGACAGTGATTCCTGCGGTACCCCTTCATACCTCTTCAGGATCTTTGCAGCCAATCTTTTCTCGTGGTATGTGAAGCGGCGGGGAGATGTCTCCCTGGAGTGCGGACCCGTAGTTGCCATCGCGGTCGCTCTCCTTGCCGACATCTCAGTTGCAGCTTCCTTCTCCTTCGAAACTCCGAGGCCAGGTCGTGAGACCGCTGCCACAGACGTAAAGATACTGGTTTTCATATCAGCGGTTGATGGGAGTTTAGCATCCGCCGTTGTCCGCTTAGCTGCGTTGGCAACCGCACTGGTGCTAGCTCCCATCAAGTCAATCTTATTCGATAGAGGGTTGGTTGACCGACTCGTAGTTGCCATCGCTGTCGATCCCCCCCTTGATTGTGGAACGGAGGTTGTCCTCCGGCGTTGTTGTTGCTTCCTCGCCTGCTCCTCCATAGCTCTCCTTTGCTGAGGAGTGAAATTTGGCGTTGTTTGTTTTTTAGATTTTTCGTTTTTATTCAGGTTATTCGAGTTCATCTTGTTCGTACGACCCATCGCCGGACAAGGCCAGCTTAGGGTCAAGGGAAGAGTAGGGGAAAATGTGTCGTCCGCCGCGGCAGAGCCCCGTACCGCGGTAAGGCCATGCTTACTCTCTGAGGCGACCCGGTGTCAGAGAGGCTCCGTTCAAATACAGCCACGATTTGCCTCCCGGCTGCAAACGTCCAATGGGCACGGTTTCGCATAACACCCTGGATTGGGAGGGGGAAGATCTTTGTCGTCGCGCCAGAGAGGCTAGGCTGCTCTCGTGATGAAGTGCCGTACGGAGCTATGATCACAAGGGCAGCGTAGCCCTGTGGCTATCGACTTAAGCCCTCGTACCGCGGCAAGGTATCCACCCTTCACGAGGGTAGTAGACAGTAAGTCAAAGTTGAAATCTCCCAAAATAAAATAATTATTTGATTTTTCTGTAGTTAGAAAAGTAGAAAACTCGTCATAAAAAAGTTTAAAGTCATATGTATGAAATCTGTAAACGCATATAAAAGAGAAGGATATATTTTTTAACTTCAACGACGTTTTTATGATATCAGCACTGGTTAGACTTAAGCTCGTAACTACGCATTCGTAACAGTTCCGTATACAAATTCCAACACCACCTGCAGAGTAAGTATCATTTGCATTTGCATAAAAATTGTAATTAGGAATACTGTAATTATTAGTTTCATACGAAAAAATCCAAATCTCTGAAAGGAATATAATATCCGGAGGCTTATTAAAGGCTTCGAGGTTGCAAACTAAAGGATCGAAATTACGCCTAAGACTTCTTATATTTTGATGCAAAATAGTAAATGTATTGTCTTCCGATGCCAGTAAAGAATAATCAGTGATAACATTTATGGTAGGGCTGTTATTTATAAAAACGGATCTAGGATCTTGTCGAACCTCCACGCAGAAATCGATTAATGATCTTCAAATGGTTGGACCTACTATCCAAAGTGAGCTCGTAGTTCTTCTTGCGCTTACAGCAGATATTGTTCAAATGTACAGACAGGTACTAGTGGGTGAGGAACATCGAAAATTTCGGTACATTTTGTGGAGGAGTTCGCCTCATCAAGATATCCAAACGTTCCAGCTCAACACCAGTCACGTACGGAATGGCAGCAGCACCAAATCTCGCTGTACGTAGTCTTCATTATCTCGCTGATCAATATCAATCGAATTTCGTCGTTGGCGCAAATGTCGTTAAGTCATCCTTCTACGTTGACGATTTGCTTTGTGGTGCTGATGTAAAGGCATATATACGTAACAATATAAATATGCAGCACTTGCATAAATTATGTAGTAATAAATATCGACCACACACGCCGCCCAAAATATTGACATAAATAATTTCCGTTGAACTCAGCGGGAGTTCATATGTGTGCATATCAAATATGAACGATGACACACATAATGAGACTCTTGTTACACTAGTGGTAAATGTCAAAGAGACCGACAAACGATCGCAATGACCAACTGATCATACAACGTCAGTTTGTCAAGTTGACCGACATATGCTGAGAAAGCATTCTTAGTTTTAGGCAAAAAAGTTTGTAAGTGTTAGTGTAGTAAAAATGTATAAAAGGAAAGTAAATCGAAATAAATGAGGAATCACTTTTGAACGCTACACTGCTGCGTTTCTTTTTATTATAACTGATCGTACATTACATGGCGATCCTAGCCAGAATTGGTTAGAAAACTCAGCAAAATTTGCTCTACCAGCAAAAGCTAAGCTAACTAAAACTGAGCGAAAGATCCTGCCACCGCGTAAGAATTTTTCTTTGCCAAAAAGCAAAGTAGTGGCAGCAATACGAGGATAAACACAATCAGAAATCCCGGTTTTGGGCTTGATGACGAAGATTCAGCCACCAAATTACAACAACCAACAATACTAATTCAGCACTACAACAAAAACAGCAATACCAGAAAAACAACAACTAAGACCAACAGCAAAGAATATGGCAATGGTATAATTGAACAAAGAGGTTAACCTGTGATACTATGGTGACACTATTATCGGATTGGCAGCAGCGAGCATAACGAAGTGGAATAAAAGACACTGGCAGCAAGCAGAAGACTAGCGGATATAAACAAACTGACTGGCAGCAAACAGAGGAAACTGACTGGCAGCAATATTAAGTTTATTTATTATAAAAACACGTTTATTTAATTAGAAGCAACTTCAGCACGCCTTATGGCCGCTAAGCCAACTGCATTTAGCTATGCTGTAGGAAAAATAATTTTTTTTTAATAAGTGAGTGAAAAAAAAAACAAATTTATTTCGCCAGTAGAAAAAAAAATGCAAGAAATTACGACCAAAGAGGAGTTCGACAGAATTATTAATAGGTGCACAGACACTATAAAAGAACTTATAGACAAAGCAGAAAAATTCCTCGAAAGCCGTAAACTTGCAAGACAGGGCCCCACACCAATAACAATAGAGGAATACAGGCAGAGAAATAGGTTAGTTCAAAGAGAAATTCCCAAAATACCAATTGTAAAAACAACCCTCAAAAGAAAAAG
Source organism: Campiglossa producta (assembly GCA_964058755.1). Classification (NCBI taxonomy): domain Eukaryota; kingdom Metazoa; phylum Arthropoda; class Insecta; order Diptera; family Tephritidae; genus Campiglossa; species Campiglossa producta. The sequence continues at coordinate 562,619 of CAXKVI010000012.1, forward strand.
AGGCGGCAAACAAACGAGGAAAAATAAAGAAATAGCAAAGACTTTTCAATTGTTAAATTTAACTACAGACACCATCATCCAACAACGCAGCAAAACGGCTAATCAGTATACTGCAGAGGTAGAAAAAATCACAAGATCTTTAGAAGGAGCATAATCTCGGACGGATTAAACCCAGACTTAGCAACGAAATATTCGACACAGGCAGCAGTAAAAGCCATGTGCAAAAACTGCTCTAACGATAAAGTAAAAATGATAATGCAAGCAGGAACGTTCACAACGATGAACGATGCTATCTCGAAATTTATAAACAGTTGTACCGAAATAACTGGCAGTTCTAATACGATTCTGAATGTACGACAACAAGGTCAGTACAGGAGTAATTTCCGTGGAAGTTATCGAAATAACAACTATGGAAATTACCAAAGCAGGAGATTTAGACCACAACCGAGATACAACAATAACTCGAGACCCAATAACTACAACAATAATAATAATAATAGAAGAGGATCACAAGCCCGAAACGGCAACAGACCTTATAATCAAAACCGTAATGTGCGCAGCTGCACTCAAACGGAAAACCAGGAAGCTCCACTTCAAAATTAAAAGAAATAAAAATAAATGTACTAAACTTACACCTAAACAGCTATATAGCAACAAGGACGTCCCTAAATATGTAGTTCGATCTCAAATTTTTTAATTGATACAGGAGCAGACATCTCCATTATAAAAAAGCATCAAATTAGTAAAAGTCATAAAATAAATACGGAACAAATTACAGATTTAAAAGGCATTGGTAAAGGAATAACCAATACACTAGGCACAGTTAAAGCAGATTTAAAAGGCGATGATCTTCTTATTTACCATAAATTTCATGTCGTAGACGACGATTTCCCAATCCCATGCGATGGAATAATAGATGAATACCTCAGGTATTTCGCGTATTGCTACCAAGGTCTGAAACCGATTAAAATAACGTTCGGGTTACGGTTTCGGTTTTGCAACGTGTTTCGGTTTCGGTTCCGGTTTCGTTCTTCAACATTTATTTCGATTTCGGTTACGGTTTCGTTCCGGTTTCGGTTACCAAATAAAAACACAAACAAAATAAATTTTACTACTAAAATAGTCAAGTACCTATGTAGCTTAGATCTGAATTTTCATAACTTTTTCCTGCTGCCATGATGGGATTTCTCTAATATAATAATAAATTTTATTAACGCTATGCATGGATGAAATTTCTGCAAAACAAATTCCTAGAATTAATTCTACTTTTTTATTAGAAAAATATTAAATGAAATGTATAAATCGCCAAAAACATTAATATGAGTGGTGCTTTCTGAGTCAAGCCTGAACATTTCGTTTTCGTATCTCGTAAATTTTTTTCGGTCGCTTCATTCAACTATAATCAAATTTCCTCTTTCAGAATTTTTATACTAAGGTTAAAACGCGTATTTTGTAACCTTGCTCGACAATCCTCCCTGAAAGTTTTCAGAGTACCTGTTTGTGCCCACTTAAAGAAGTGATACATTAAAAAAATTCAAAACCGTTTGGAACGGGTTCCGGCTTTTGAAACGGTTTCGGTTTCGTTCTTTTCCAGATCAAAATAACGGTTACGGTTTCGGTTTCGGTTTTGAAAAATGAATCGGTTTTAATCGGTTACGGTTACGGTTTCGGTTTCGGTTTCAGTCCTTGATTGTTACAATACAACGTCATCCACTACACACAAATATTGTCCATTTGAACTAATATTTGCAAAAAACCCACCGATGTACGAATTTTTGAAAGAAAACGAAATCAACCCGTTGTACAACCACGAGGCATACGACAAAGAAGTAAAATATAGACTTCAAGTAGCCCAGCAAAGAGCTAGAAAATTAGTTCAAGAGGCTACAGAAAAACAAAAACCAATTATGATAAGAGTAGCCATAGTAAGGAAATTAAAATAGGAGATTTAGTATTAGTTAGGGAAGAGGCCTCCCATAAATTAGAAAATAGATATAGCGGACACTATAAAGTTGAAGATATCGATAGGAACAATAATTTTACTTTAATACCACACAGCATAGAAAATAGGAAAAACAAAAAAGAAATCATAATCCATAAGAATAGACTTAAACCAATTTAAACCCGTAGCACTAAAAAGTAAAATAAGCAATGCACTCCATTCTTAATAAGGTAGTAATGTGATACTACAATAAGCACTCCAACTTACTCATTTAAACAAACAGGAACAAGCCAAGAAAAGAAACAAAAAAAAACAAAAAAAAAAAGGAAATATACAAACAATAATATTATGTCACAATTGTAACAAACCCTTTATGCAATCAAAATTTTGTCAAACGTTAAGTGAGTCAGTCGATCGTTCAAATAGATATATATAGTTGACTACAAATATATATATCTATTCTTTTGAAAGGGTATATATAAAGGCATATATACGTAACAATATAAATATGCAGCACTTGCATAAATTATGTAGTAATAAATATCGACCACACACGTCGCCCAAAATATTGACATAAATAGTTTCCGTTGAACTCAGCGGGAGTTCATACGTGTGCATATCAAATATGAACGATGACACACATAATGAGACTCTTGTTACACTAGTGGTAAATGTCAAAGAGACCGACAAACGATCGCAATGACCAACTGATCGTACAACGTCAGTTTGTCAAGTTTACCGACATATGCTGAGAAAGCATTCTTAGTTTTAGGCAAAATAGTTTGTAAGTGTTAGTGTAGTAAAAATGTATAAAAAGAAAGTAAATCGAAATAAATGAGGAATCACTTTTGAACGCTACACTGCTGCGTTTCTTTTTATTATAACTGATCGTACATTACACTGACTCGATTGCTGAAGTATCACGCATTAAATATGAGGTAACTGAATTGTTGAAATTGGGTGGATTTGAACTCGCAAAATGGCATTCGAATCACCAGCGTCTCAGAGGGGAACACACAGAGAAGGATTTGAATCACGATACCTCTATTAACAGTACTCTTGGTCTTAAATAGGACCAAAATCAAGATAATTTTCAATTTTCGTTTTTACCAAAGCAACCAACTAAATATCGTGTTACAAAAAGGACAAACTATCCATCGCATCGTCGCTCTTCGATCCACTTGGTCTCGTGGCACCGTAATCGTTACCGCTAAAATCCTTCTTCAAGAGATTTGGTTGCTCAAACTTGAGTGGGATGAATCAGTTCCACAAAACATCCAATCGGCTTGGCAAACATTTGTCAACAATCTTTCGGATCTTGCTTCAGTCAAGATTCCTAGGTATTGAAATCTTTCTTTGGACAGATTCGCAAATCGTTCTTCACTGGCTCAAATTGCATTCGGCTACGCTTTCAGCCTTTGTTGGCAACAGAGTATCTTCGTCTACTTCGTCTACAATTTTGGATAATCAACGCTCGCGAACTCGCTAGACGCATCGTTCGGTCATGTATCCATTGCCTGCGATACAAACAGAAATTACTTCAACATATGAATTACTTCTTCCTGTTGAACGTTTGACACCATCACGCCCATTTTCTCGTTGCGGCGTCGACTTTTATGGACCTTTCATTGTCTATCTTCGCATTAGGGGCAAGGTACCCTATAAAGCCTATGCAGCTATTTTAGTTTGTTTTGCAACAAAAGCAGTACATATCGAGGTCGTATCAGACCTAACCACTTGGCTTCCCTAAAGCGAATGTTTGGAAGAAGAGAACTTCCATCAGACATTTTTTGCGACAACGCGGCTAATTTCGTTGGCGCTTGTAAAAAAAAAAAAAAAACTAATGGCGGCGATATACCAACAGGTTATCATAACCTCTAATGAGATTTTTAGCTGAGCTTCTCTTTCCAACTTGTAGTGTGTTGCTTTTTGAGTTTTCTTACAAGTTGGCGGGACCTACAGTTTTTTGCCGACTCCGAACGGCACTTGCAAAGCAAATGAATTTTTTGCTGAGAAGCTTCTCATGGCAGAAATACACCCGGATAGTTTGCCAAACTACTGCCGAGGGGCGACCCCGTTTAGAAAAATTGTTTTTCTAAATAATTTTTTATGTTACTTTTGCCGGGCATCGAACCGCCACGACTTGGTGTACATGGCCGAACACTTAACCGCTACACCACGGCGGCCGCCGGTTGGCGCTTGTAGCAAGACACCATTATTAATTATTGCACCTAGGGCACCTCATTTTGGCGGCATTTGGGAGGCTGCGGTCAAATCATCCAAAGGTCATCTGAACCGCAGTATCATGAATGCCAGGCTAGCATACGAGTAGCTCACTACAGTTTTGGTGGAAATAGAAGCAGTTCTTAACTCGCGACCCATATCTCCACTTTCGTCCGATCCCAGCGACTACGAAGCAGTCACTCCAGGTCACTTTATAACTGGCAGTGCACTCTAACCTAAAGCTCTACCAGTAGTAGACACTGTTAATCGTGTGGACAGGTGGAATCAAATTAACGCTATCAAACCAATATTTTGGAAAAGATGGTCGCATGAGTATATAAGCGAACTCCAATCGCGACCAAGGTGGAACGCCGAGCATGTAAACATTACTAAAGATGCGTTGGTTACTATCCACGAAGACAACGTACCACCACAACGATGGGTAATAGGCCGTGTCATAGATGCTATTCCAGGAAAAGATGGACGAGTCATAGTGGTGGATTTGCGTACTCCGTAAGGAACATTTCGTCGCCCAATTCACAAGATAGCTTTGTTACCAATTTGAAAGTCCTTTCAACCGGGCCGGGCTGTAGGGTCACCTAATCAGGCACCCTGTTTAATTTCACAGCTGTTGAGGGTCAATAACATTTAAGATGCATTTACTTTCAAATTCAATCATTTTCTTTACATTTGCTAATTTACCTACATGTAAATTCGACCGTTAGGTAAATTAGTAAATGTAAAGAAAATGATTGAATTGTAAAGTAAATGGATCTTAAATGTTATTGACCCTCAAGAGCTGTGAAATTAAACAGGGTGTCTGATTTGGCGCCCGAGCAGGGACTGCGCAATTAATTTAAATTTGTTGTTCGCGAAAAATAAAATATTATTGCTGAAATTATAATAGACATATTTTCTGTCTTGGTGGTCATAATAGTGCTACCGCATCCTATATTCACCATTTGGAGAGTCTTATCATCGGATACAAACCATTCCAGATCAAACGGTGCATTTCAGTAGCAAGAACTTGGAAAAAGTTTACTCTTTCGTGACGTCGTCAACTTTAGTGCAAATAGCAGTACATTTTTCGTTGAACTTGCATATTTTTTTTTGCATTTTTGTAGTTTGCATTTTTGCCGTGACTTCGCCATTACGCTGCTGAAGCTTCTGCCGCTGCTTATGCGCTGAACGCTCCCTCTCCGTTTGAAGATTCGTTTCGCTGCCACGGCCAACATTTATCGTGCTGACTTTTTGCTAAGTTGCTCGCACCGTTATACATAAATCTCGCTGCTACGCACTTGAATCATTTGATACGCATTGCATTGCTGCCGCTATCATCGTTATATATTTACTTCGATAATTGCTACTCAACCATTTGTCATTACCCAACAAACATTTTATCGGGTTTTTTCTGCCACTTATCATTGCTTCGCATCAAAGGTAAATTTTCTGTACGTCCCTAGAACCAATCGATTGGACAGAGTAAGTGTTCGCAAACAACCATATACATAGATAAATACTCCATTTGCCAATTTTGATAAGTAAATTTATCATGTCGCTAGAAGAGCTCAAACAACAACGGGCTAACATAAAGAAAAATATCTCCCGCATCAAAACCATTGTTGAGGCCAGCCTTCGACCAGGCGGTAAACCATGGTCCATTCCTGAATACAAATGTCAATTGGGTATTCTCGAATCATATTTTAAAAATTCGTTGGCTACGCAAACCAGTAAAGAAAAATTGGATCCGGAATATGGCGGTTGTGCTGACCTGGAAGAGCTGTATATAACAACTAAATTATCAATCCAGTCGCAAATTCCCGAGGATCACAATACCACACTGTCTGACAAAACTTGCGCCATGCAATCAGGTTCGAAACTACCCAAACTCAAACTTCCCTCATTCAATCAAGTATTCTGAATACCAAAATTTCATTACGTCATTTAAGCAAATAATTGATAGAGAATTTAGCCTTTCTAATATTGAAAAATTCAATCATCTGCGCAAGGTCCCGCATTAGAAACTATTGATGCGTCCCCAGTTTCTAACCACAACTATTCGAAGGCCTTGGAAAGACTTAAATCTTACTTATTTTTAGAAAATATCTCGTCGCTATTTGAGCTTTCAGCTATCTCTAAGCCAAATGGTGGTCAGCTACGAAGCATAGTTGACAAGGCATCGGCCATCTACGGGTCTTTGTTGTCATTGGGTAATGAAGCTCAAATCTCACAAGTTATGCTTATTTATTTAGTTTTGCAGAAACAGATGAAGAAACCAATCGTAAATGGAAGGAGTCCTTAGATTTTCAGACACTACCGAGCTGGGAAGATTGCACAAAGATTTTAGACAGGCGTTGCCAATATCTCGATTCAATTGAAAACGCTCACGCCGCTGGTCCCATTCGCCAAACTTCCAGCAAGCCATCAAAATCAAAAAATTCAAACAAGGCTTATTCATTTGCCGTTTCGAGATCGACTTGTTCAGCATGCTCCAGCAACAATCACAACATACAAAATTGCGACCGTTTCAAGGCTCTTACCGTATCACAACGTTTCGACCATGCAAAGAAGATGAATCTCTGTATTAATTGTTTATCAAAGGCTCATCAAGTGTTGAAATGCACATCATCACACAAATGCAAAGTTTGCTCTCATCCACATCACAGTTTGTTGCATCGTTGAAGCGCGCCAGAATCGTCAACTTCTAGCAATGCGCCTCATCAAGATATCCAAACGTTTCAGCTCAATGCAGTCACGTACGGAATGGCAGCAGCACCATACTTCGCTATACGAAGTTCACATTATCTCGCTGATCAGTATCAATCAGATTTCGTCGTTGGAGCAAATGTTGCCAAATCATCTTTCTACGTTGACGATTTGCTTTGTGGTGCTGACTCGATTGCTGAGGTATCACGCATTAAATATGAGGTAACTGAATTGTTGAAATTGGGTGGGTTTGAACTCGCAAAATGGCATTCGAATCACCAGCGTTTCAGAGGGGAAAACACAGAAAAGGATTTGAATCTGGATACCTCTATTACCATTACTCTTGGTCTTAAATGGGACTAAAATCAAGATAATTTTCTATTTTCCTTTTCACCAAAGCAGCCAATCAATGGCCGTGGTACTAAAAGGACGATACTGTCTATCGCGTCGTCGCTTTTCGACCCACTTTGACTTTTGTCACCAGTAATTGTTACAGCTAAAATCCTGCTTCAAGAGCTGTGGTTGCTGAAACTCTAGTGGGACGAGTCGGTTCTTCAAAACATCCAATCAGCTTGGCAAAAATTTGTCATCGATTTCTCGGATCTCGCTTCAGTAAAAATTCCACTAGCCTAGCCACTAACATTCAATCCTTCCAGATACATGGATTTTGTGATTCATCAATTCGCGCTTACGGTTGTGGATTTTATACTCGCATCGTAGATATCATCTCACGGCAAAATCAAAAGTAGCTCCTGACTTCAATTTTGTGAACTGAGCCACCTACAATTTTTTCGACTGCCATGTATTTTAATGAAAGTTGGTAGTATGGCTCACAACGATTAAACAAAAATACCTATATAACAATTTTTCGAAATTCGAATTATTTTCAAAGTTATAGCTACCAACTCTTTTCGAAATTCCTCACTTCTTGATGATTGTCTCATGATTGCGTAAACCGATTTTGCTAATTTTTTAAATATATATCAAAGATGGCATCTTCTACCAAACAACGATTCGCAATTTTCAACTTCTCCATCGTGGGCAGATGACGCTTTTGTATGATGTTGTTGAAAATTCCATTAGTAACTATTAGCAAAAAAAAAAAATTTTTAGCACTCTAAGGGAGCGGAACCTTTGCTAGGGCAGGAAACTTTAACGTTGGTGCGAAGGCTTAAGTTGACCCCCATGTGCCAGGAAAGCACGTGATAGAACGACGCAAGTGCTATCATTTCTGCCGTTCTACCCGTGGCTGAGCAATGGTGGTCGGTGACCAAGAACTGCCAAATCTCCCTTAACCACTCCCCGAAGCCCTGCCCGATCCACCCTTCCTGACCCAAATATGGAAAGTTCAAATGAGACTGCGAGATTGAGAAAGGTCCTTTCGAAGGGCGTACAAGTTCAAGGCCTTATTAAAAAGGAAAATGGGGAATGGGCGCGTAATAGTGCAGAATCCCTCGAACCACTCATCAATGCTCACTTTCCATCAGAAGAAGCCATTGATGAACAAATAAATTGCATAGGCTTATCAACACAGGAGCGAGGTATTGAAGGATTGGTAACACCTTCCAAAATCAAGTGGGCGCTAAACTCGTTCTCCAAGTTTAAGTCACCAGGCCCTGATGGAATCTTCCCTGCCATGCTCCAAATGGCCGGAAAGAGAACCATAGAATGGCTTAGTGTAATATTTGAAGGTTGCATAAGGCTGAAGTACGTGCCGGAAGTATGGAGAACTGCCCGTGTGGTGTTCATACCGAAAGCAGGAAAGAGCAGTCACATGTACACTGGAGATTACGGGCCAATTAGTCTGACGTCATTTTTACTAAAACCCCTAGAGCGGGTAATAGATACTCACATTAAATTAAATGTGAAAGAGGATTTAATTTCCAATACACAACACGCATACACCAAGGGCAGGTCTGTGGACACAGCTCTGCATAGGGTCGTTATGCACATAGAGAAAGCCCTAGAACATGGGGAATTTGCAATGGGTATCTTCTTAGACATAGCAGGAGCATTCAACAATCTCTCAAAGCGAGCCATAATGGGCGGACCACGACACATAGAGGTGGATCCCGCCTTGGAAAATTGGATCGGCTGTATGCAGGAAGAACAGCTGCGGCGGTTGCGAAACCACAAAATTAGTACATAGAGGCACTCCGCAGGGTGGAGTACTATCGCCGTTACTGTGGAACCTGGCCCTTAACAAACTGCTCAAGCAGTTCGAAGGGGGACCAGTAAAACTGACAGCATGTGCAGATGACGTTTCACTCATAATAAGCGGAAAATGTCTATCGACGCTCAGCTCGCTGATGAACCAAGTGCTTAAGGTCATCCATGACTGGGCCTGCGAGGTCGGGCTGAGCATAAATGCTGATAAAACAGATATAATACTATTTACAAGAAATTACAAAGTACCAAGTTGGGTAAAGCCAAAATTAGGAGAAGTGGTATTAGAACCGAAGGTTAGCACCAAATATTTAGGTATTATATTGGATAGCAATTTGAGTTGGAAACTCAATGTACAAGAACGGTCGAAAAAGGCCTCAGCTGCTCTGTATATCTGTAAGAGGATACTGGGCTGCACTTGGGACCTTTCGCCTGCCTTGTCCTATTGGGTCTTCAACGCGATTGTAAGACCGATTTTATTCCATGGGGGCCTGGTCTGGTGTACCGCCCTAACGAAGAAAACGTATATGAAGTCAAAGAGAGAGTGTATAGAATATCTATGATAAGTATAACGGGGGCGCTTAAAACCACACCTACAGCCGCGTTACACGCCATTCTGCATCTACCGCCCGTAGACCTAACGGCTAAGAACATAGCGTTAACAACTGCAACCAGGCTATATGCCACGGGGCAGTTTGAGTGCAGATCATTTGGCCACAGTAGTATAGCGTCTTCTTTGACAAGACGACTAGACTACACGGTCCCTTGCCTGCGCTTCGAAGAGGTTCTGGAAGCCACTATAGAGGAGGAGGGCTGTAGGAGAGGTGCAGAAATGACGGAAAACACGGTACATATATATACAGATGGTTCCAAAATGACGGAAGGAGAAGGATCCGCAGTTACTGCAATGAGTTGGGGATCACTAAATCGAAACTACCAGGTCATTGCGGTATATTCCAGGCGGAAGTTATAGCCATTAAAGTGGGTGCAGAAATAGCTGTAGATAGTCTAGCGCTCAGAGAGCGGGTGAATTTCTACGTCGACAGTCAGGCGGCTATCAAGGCCATTACCTCAAATAGTTGCGCTTCTCTCAGCGTACTGGAATGCAAAAGAAGTCTTGAAACACTTAGTACAGAACATAGTATACAACTTACCTTTTACCCGCTAGGGTATGTTTTTTTAAAAAGATATAACTTTATTTGCTGCCGATTGACACGGCTGTCACAAAACTAACTTTATTCATTTAATTCACCCTTATTTATAACTTAAATTAGCTTACCTAGTGTTTATCCTAACTTGACACTATCGCTACTGATGCGTGGGAAATGGAGTATTGTTTAAATGAAATTTGAGTATGAACTTGAGAAACTGGGAACTCAAAGTAAACATTGCTCTTGGCATTACATCAGTTTTACTAATGCAATACCAGCAGCGTCAGATTTCAAATATTTGTTTATAATTGCCATAAGGGCACTGTGGGTGGTGTACTGTTAACTTACACATCTACTGGACCCCAGGCCACAAAGGTATAGAGGGAAACGAGAAAGCTAATGAGCTAGCATAGAGTGGAGTGGCACTAGATGCGAACAACACTATCGAAGTACCAATTCCACTTAGGGAATTAAAACGAAAGTGCGATTTACACATGGTTAAACAAGCAGATAAGGCATTAAATGTTTAAATTAAATGATTAAAATTTGGTGAAATCCCGACTCAAGGTCAATTGTCGAAAAATATTTCGAACCCCCCAAATTGCACAATATGACGTTAGTGTCGGGGATCGGATATTTATCCGAAATTGTTACATCGTTTAATTTTTTAAAGTCCACTACCATCCTCAACTTTTGTGTACCATCCTCGTTTATTCCTTTTTTTGGAACAACCCAGATAGGTGAATTGTATGGGCTTTTACTTGGACGAACCACCCCGTTTTGTATCAAAACCCTGATCTCATCATTCACAAAGCTATTTGCAGCTAACGGATATTGATATTGTTTACTCCAAACCGGAGTATCAATCGTAGTGCGAATCTCTGCTTTAACATCTGTCCTGAACGGTAAATTCATATCTATTCCCGAATGAATTTTCTTAATTTCCTCTGTTATTTCCTCTTCCTTTTCTCTCACAATAAATTTATCTGGCCCTTTCTTGATACAAGGTTCATAATTATTTTCTGTATTGCCGGAACATACGTCGGCTGGCGCTTCAGAGGATTCTTCCTCCAAAGTAATTGAATTCAACACCCTTTTCCCACTTTGTATACTGTCGGATAATTCAACGACTGGCGTTTCAGGATCTTCCCCCGAAATCTTTATATTCAAATTATTTTTATTAGCGTGTTTTTCTTTATAACTTGCCGGAATTTCCGTCGGCTGGCTTTTCAGGATTTCTTTGTCCCGAATTTTTCCTTTTTTCCCTTTAGTTTTCTTTCTTTTGCCGGTATTACCATCGGCTGGCGCTTTAGGAGTCCTTGCTCCCAAAGTATTTTCATTTTCCAAACTTTCCTGTTGCTCGGGTTCATCCCCCAAGCTGAATATTTCTTCTTCGTTATCATTATTTATTATCAGCTTCTTCTTTTCAAGATTAATTGCCGCTTTTATATCTCTCAAAAACTTATATCCAATTAACAAGTCTGCTTCTAAATTTTCAATTTCATAAAAAATTTGCTTTTTACCGAACAACGTTATAAAATGGTAGTAACGTATTACTGAATACCCATTAATTGTTTTAACTCTTTTTTGTATAGCCAATTCATTCCTATTATCGAAAATACCTGACTTTATGTAGCAGCTAGTTGCTCCTGTGACAAATAAGATTTTAAAATTTTTTTCTATTGCCCTGTCATACAAGAAAATGTATGGCAAAGCTAATTTTGGTCTAAAAAATGACCCTCCCTGATATTGTTAATACGAAGCGTTTTGTTCGGCGGTTGCACGGTCTGCTGCGTGCTACCATGTGGTCTTTTTTCTATATTATTACTTCCTATATTATTACTTCGATTATTGTTATTTTGGTTATTATAAAAAGGGTTGTGCTGCGGCCGATTTTGTACCCTGATGCTTGAATCAACATCCATTGGAGTTGGCCGGGGTTGCACTCTTTCAACTCTTTGGTTAAAATACCCTTGAGGCTGTGCTGGTGCGAACCTCAAATTATTATTACTGAAGTTATTTCTTTGGTTATAATTTTTTGGAACTGTATTTGCCAAAGATGGAAAATACGTTGGTTTACTGAATTGCAATGCGAAATTCGCTCGCATATTATTAGATTCTAGCTCTTGGGCCTTAGCCAGAGCATTCGGCAAGTCGCTTGGCGACAAAGAAAACAGGATATTTGATAAATTCCCATTCAGACCCGTTATGAATATGCGTAAGGCATTTCGCCTATTCTTAGCATTAAGTTCTTTTGTGACGGAACTGTCTGAACCGTAAGTCAGGATTTATTAATAAGCAAGGTCAACTTCTCATTGACCTTATTATAATAATCAATTATTGAGTTAGAGCCCTGTCTCAGAATGCTCATTTCCTGCTCAATGATGTGAGCTGGCCTCTTATCCGCATAGGCGAAGTCTAACCGTGCCAAAATGGCATCAAAATTAAGGACCGTGCCATGATTTGACAACAAATCATTGGCTTCTTGAGTTATCTTATTTCTTAATATAGTTAATGCAGCAAAATACTTACGGCTGCCTCTAACGTAAAGACTCATGGTGTTATTAGCGGATTCCCGCCAACTAACATATTTGCTTTGCTTGCCGGTGAATTCCGGCAAAGATTTTATTACTTCTAAGGACTCATCACATCTTATTTGCTGATCAATAACTTAAGGCCTGTACTCAGCAATAGTAGCTGCCTGTGTTATCCCCTCAATTTGCCTGCGCAATTCTGCTACTTCTAGTTTCAAGGAAGCATTAGTTGCGGCTATTAATCTAGCCACTGTGACTTCATCTTCATTTTCTAACGACATTTTTCCAAAAACGTTAATTAATAAATCCAGACTCAAATTTCTAATAATTATTTTAAGTAGTATAGGTTTTACAGTAAATTCCTGACCAACAAAAATCAATAAGTATAAAAATCAAGCTTACTCTATTGCCTTGCTATTCACGATCCTCTGCACACCGTTCCGTACACAAAATCACTGCAGTCGATTATATGTTTGCTTTCCTGGTAGATTTTAAATTTTTGCTTATCTCTTCTTACTCCAATATTCCACTTCTCCCACGCTCGCCAGCTCTCGTATCCACGTTACCTCGCTATGGATGCTTCAATATTACACTTCTATTACGCTGGCTGGATGTTAACGCCAGCTGTTGTATCCAAGTTACCTTTTTGTTGATGATCCAAGATTTTTTCTATTGTTGTTGCTAAAAATTTTATATTTCTTGTTATTGTTTCCGCTGTTATTTTTTGGTGTAGTTTAACTTTTATTATGTACCGTTTCACTTCTTATCTGTTGTGTTTTTGCTTATTCAGCTTTCAACGTTGTGTTCTCACTTAACAAAATCTGTTATTCACCTGTTTTTTCTGCTTTTCTCCTTCGCAAGGATACTTGTTTTTTTATTTATTTTTTTCTCCTTCAAATGAGGATACTTTTTATATTTTTTTTTTTAATAAGGTGTTTTTGGCTTTTCTCCTTTGGTAAGGGTACTTGTTTTTTTTCCTTTTTTTCTCCTCCTTCACTGAGGATACTTTTTATTATATTTTACAACGTGGGCCCCACGTTGGGCGCTACTTACCTTTTACCCGCTAGGGTATGTTTTTTTAAAAAGATATAACTTTATTTGCTGCCGATTGACACGGCTGTCACAAAACTAACTTTATTCATTTAATTCACCCTTATTTATAACTTAAATTAGCTTACCTAGTGTTTATACTAACTTGACACTATCGCTACTGATGCGTGGGAAATGGAGTATTGTTTAAATGAAATTTGAGTATGAACTTGAGAAACTGGGAACTCACAGTAAACATTGCTCTTGGCATTACATCAGTTTTACTAATGCAATACCAGCAGCGTCAGATTTCAAATATTTGTTTATAATTGCCATAAGGGCGCTGTGGGTGGTGTACTGTTAACTTACACATCTACTGGACCCCAGGCCACAAAGGTATAGAGGGAAACGAGAAAGCTAATGAGCTAGCATAGAGTGGAGTGGCACTAGATGCGAACAACACTATCGAAGTACCAATTCCACTTAGGGAATTAAAACGAAAGTGCGATTTACACATGGTTAAACAAGCAGATAAGGCATGGAAAGAAGTGCAAGGCTGTAAAATCTCTAAAATCATGTGTAAATCGTACGACATGAAACTTACAAAAACAATTGTATCCCTAAAAAGGGATGACTGCAGACTGTTAATTGGTATCCTTACAGGACACTGCCTTTTGGCAGGTCATGCCCACAAGATGGTTCTTGTTTCCGACAGTATGTGTAGGAAATGCAAAGCGGAGACGGAGACTGTGGAGCATGTCATGTGCACATGCCCCGCTATGTCCAGACTGCGGCTTCAAACTTTTGGAAAGGGTCAATTGCCCAACCTAGAGTCACTTACATAAATAAACCCTAATAGGCTTTTGATTTTTGCGAAGAGAGCATCACTATTTTCCAAAATAGACACTGAAGTGTAACTGTATAGCAAGAGGTCGTAAAAAGTTTTTCTTTTTTTTTCTGGTAAAACTACGGACGCAAGCGTCTATGTGAGGCCACTGCGTTGGCCTGCCAGCACAACCTAACCTAACCTAAGGGAGCGGAAGTTATTTACATTTTTTACCTTCATAGTACGCAGTACGTAGAGAAAAAAAATTTCCTGAAAAATTAACTAGTCTGTAAAAAAATAACTCCCGCTCCCTTAAAGTTCCAAAAAAAAATTTTTTTTGCTAACAGTTACTAATGGAATGCCCAACAACACCATACAAAAGCGCCATCTGCCCACGATGGAGAAGTTAAAAATTGCGAAAAATGTTTGCAAAAAAATGTTTTTCGTGAGAAATTCATCAAAAATTGAGGAATTTCGAAAAGTGTTGATAGCTATAACTTTGAAAATAATTCGAATTTCAAAAAACTGGCCCAAACGTATTTTTTTCTTGTTGTTGTGAACCATACAAAACAGTTTCAGAAAGATAGTACAACTTCGAAAAAAAGTGGATCACTTCACAAAATTCAACTCTCCTACTAAATGACAGTCACTACCAAAGCTGGAACTTTGTGGTGCACTACTTCTCGCCCGACTGTTCACAAAAATCAAACCCATTCTTTCTAATTATAATTCCCGAATCGTTCTTCACTGGCTCAAATTGCATTCGGCTACGCTTTCAGCCTTTGTTGGCAACAGAGTCTCAGAAACACAAGATTTGACTGGACATTTTGTCAAGAGGAAGCACCCCATTTGAACTTGCCACTTCCATTTGGCCGACTGGTCCCGCGTTTCTGTATCAAAACATAGGATCTGTTTCATTTTATTTTATTAAAATTTTTTAAATTTCATTTTATTTCAATTAATTTCATTATATTATATTTCTGTTCATTTTGTTTTGTTTCATTTCATTTCAATTCTTTCCATTCTATTTTATTTCGTTTCATTTTGTTTTGTTTTATTTTATTTTATTTCATTTTCAAACACGAAGGTCTTTTTTTTATTGCATTTCATTTTACTTCATTCTATTCCCATTTATTCCATTTCTCCCCATTTCAATTTAATTTGTTTAATACTTTCTGTTCCATTTTATTCAATTTAATTTTGTTTCATTTCCGTTTATTCGGCTTAATTTTTTTTCATTTCGTTTCATTTATTTTAATTTTATTTTATGTAATTTCACATCGTTCTGTTTCATTCCATTTTATTTGTTTCATTTCATTCCATTTTACCTTTTTTTCATTTTTAATTTTTTTATAGTTTATACTTCTACCTATATTTAATAAATGTCATAAATTTTTATTGTCTAACTATTAAATGCATTTTGAATAAAAAAAATTTGAAAGAAAATTTTTGGAAATTTATTGGAAATATTTTGGTATTTTGAAAAGTTGTATGCTAGTGGGTAGGTCGGCAGCCCTAGCAGCGCCTGAAAGTATGAAACAATTGCCGATATGTCAGTTTTGTTTGGGGAAATTTTCTAGTTAGAGGAGTGCAGCTATGGGTTTTCCTTATGGCGTTCCAAAATGAGTGCGAGTGAGCAGCGCTATCACATCGCCGTGCCATACGAAAACGAACACCCAAATTTTGTGTCTGAACAAAACTAACACTTTTATTTTGTGTCTGACAAAAACTAACACTTTCAATTTGTGTCTGACGGAAACTAAAAAACATAGAATAATTTAAGAAAAATTATTCACAAACGGTCAAAAGTCCACCAAAGTTTCAAAGGAAACTAACACTTTTAAAGTACGGGCACACCTAGCGACACGACATGACGTGTCGCGTGGTGCTGCTGTCGCTAGGTGTGCTATGCTCCATATGCAAAGAATATTTGCTCGCGTAGTGTCGCGTCGCGTCACGTCGCTAGGTACCCTTAGCTTTATTTTGTTTAGTTTTTCTCTGAAGAAAATGTACTAGCCAAAAGTGTTAGTTTTCGTCAAGTCCCGTATGCATTGCTAATTTTATTGTTCAATTTCATGTTGATTCTGAAAATTGACTCGTGTCAACGGGTCTTGCAAAATTGCATGCAACAAAGTTGGTAGCCAGCCGACTTTTGTTCAACTTATCATTCAACTTCTGTACAACCCTGTGTTTGTTTACGAATAGAGGGATGTATATATTTGTCAATTGTTTATAAAAAATTAAAAATAAATTGTTTCTCTTTTAATTGGCGTTTCTTTTTCGTGTTCAACACCAAAACCTACGGAAAAACCTGTGCATTGCGTCCCATCTAACCAAGCGAGTCCGTAAAGTGCTCCGTTAGTACTCCCGGCGTAGCGTATCCGACCTGGAAGTGCATTTTAAAAATGTATGCAGAAACGTTTCTTATAGGACTCCGTGAGGATGCGTTTATGGCGTTCCAAAACACGCCCGCAGATACCCAGATAATGGAAAAAATGTATCCTTGTAGTGCGGAAGGATTCCGTGTGGGCTCCCCTTTAATTATTAAATCCGTAGACGCTCCCATTATCATTCCTTCAAATGGGCTTTACGCTCCTTTTGGAAACGCTTCATATTTTGTTGGCTTGGAGTTGTAAAGCATGGCCTATAGGCAATATAGCAATATAGTCAGGATAACAATATAGCCAGGATGACCGATAATTTTTTATCCGCTTTACTAGGTCTTTATTTCCATTGGTCTTGTTGTAACGAAACATATCCCTGCCCAGACGTAACGCATATTGGTCTAAATTATCATCAATCTCTTCTAACGGGATTGGAAGGAAACCATAAGCTTCATTATGGTTTGACCAGAGTGAAATTGGTGTTAGAAGAGTATGCTCAAAGGAGCAGGTGTTGTAGCGGTTAAGTGTTCGGCCTTCTACACCAAGTCGTGGCGGTTCGATGCCCGGCAAAAGTAACATCAAAAATTATTTAGAAAAAGAATTTTTCTAAACGGGTCGCCCCGCGGCAGTAGTCTGACAAACTCCCCGGGTGTATTTCTGCCATGAGAAGCATCTCAGCAAAAATTCATTTGCTTTGCAAGTGCCGTTCGGAGTCAGCAAAAAACTGTAGGTCCCGCCAACTTATAAGAAAAACTCAAAAGCAACACACCACAAGTTGGAAAGAGAAGCTCGGCTAAAAATCTCGTTAGAGGTTATGATAACATGTTGGTATATCGCCGCCATTAGTTTTTTTTTTGTTTTCGTGAGAAAAGCCTCATGCCGGGCAAAAAGTTTGCACTTCGGGGTTCGTTCTCGGGAGATTGTGTGCCTACGCAGCAACCGGTGGGCTTGCTCTTGCAGGACGGCATTCGTCGGGCGGGAGCTAATAAAGGTGCTCACTATCTCTATGTGGATGTTGTTGCGTGCCTGCCTGTAACCCGTGGCAGTTCTGGTGCGGTGTTCAGAAAGACGTGCATTGAAAAAAAGTTAATGAAAATAGTTTTTTCTATTTTTATTTAATTTTTTTCAATGAAATAAACAATCGTCAAATAGTTAAAAAAAAAATTGATTAATGTAAACGGGTAGATAATTTAATTTGGAATCAACTATACATGCAACCAACGAAAATTGATTCCCAAATTGAACAATGTAAACAGCCCTTCAGATACAAAATAAAAGTGTTAGTTTTCGTCAGACACAAATTGAAAGTGTTATTTTCTTACTTTCTCCTTACGGCGGCCGCCGTGGTGTAGCGGGTAAGTGTTCGGCCTTCTACACCAAGTCGTTCGATGCCCGGCAAAAGTAACATCAAAAATTATTTAGAAAAAGAATTTTTCTAAACGGGGTCGCCCCTCGGCAGTAGTTTGGCAAACTCTCCGAGTGTATTTCTGCCATGAGAAGCTTCTCAGCAAAAAATTCATTTGCTTTGCAAGTGCCGTTCGGAGTCGGCAAAAAACTGTAGGTCCCGCCAACTTGTAGGAAAAACTCAAAAAGCAATACACCACAAGTTGGAAAGAGAAGCTCGGCTAAAAATCTCGTTAGAGGTTATGATAACCTGTTGGTATATCGCCGCCATTAGCTTAGCTCCTCTACTTTGGACCCTAGTCATAGACCAACTTCTTCACCTTTTGAAGGGGAATGGGTTTGACGTTCAGGGCTATGCAGATGTCTTGGTTGTCTGCGTAACAGGAATGCACGAGGAAACAATATCGATCGCATGCAATAAGCCCTGCGCATCATTGAGAAATGGTGTGCTAGCAATTAACCCAAAAAAAAATCTTGGTGCCTTTCACGCGGCGAAGAAAGCTGTCCTTGTTAGAGCCGTCCTTAGGAGGCAGCCGCATAAGTTTTTCAACGGAGGCAAAATACCTAGGATTAACATTGGACAAAAACCCTCACATGGAATGCTTATTTCGAGGCTACAATAAATAAAGCAACGAAGGCCTTTTTCGCCCGCACTAGACTTTATGTCAAAACATGGGGCTGTCTCCCAAAATGACGTATTGGTAATTTAATACAGTTGTGAAGCTAATAGTCACCTACGCTTCCCTAGTCTGGTGGCCTAAGACTGCTCAAAGAACAACATCAACTAAATTAAGTAAGCTGCATCGGCTGGTCTGTGTCGGTAAAACAGGTGCAATGAGAACTTGCCCTACTGATGCTTTAAGGGCCCTTGTGGGAATACCTCTGTTGCCGATAAAACCTAAAATATTAATTTTTAGTTACGGACCTTACTTACTTAAAATAGCCTTTAACCGCCTAGGCGATTTTGGCCGTCTAACATGTTTCGCCAGACGGCTCTTTGTTGAGCACCACGTGTCCTAGCCAGCGAAGCCGCTGGGTTTTAATTCGCTGAACTATGTCGACGTCTGCGTAAATCTCATACAGCTCATAAGTATATCTTCTTCGGTACTCGCCGTCGCCAACTTTTAGGGTTCCATAAATCTTTCTAAGAATTTTTCTCTCGAATACTCCCAAAGCCGCCTCGTCAGATGCTGTCAGTGTCCATAATTCTGCACCATATAGAAGGACGGGTAGGATAAGTGACTTAAACAGTGTTGTTTTTGTTCGTCGAGAGAGGACTTTACTTCTCAATTGCCTACTCAGCCCAAAGTAGCATTTGTTTGCAAGAGTTATCCTTCGATTGATTTCCAGGCTTACATTGTTGTTGGTATTAATGCTGCTTCCCAGATATACAAAGTCCCTTACTATCACGAAATTTTTGCTGCCAACAGTGGCGTTGTTGCCAAGACACGAATGCGCTGATTCTTTGCTTGATGCCAGCAGGTACTTCGTTTTACCTTCGTTCACCATCAAACCATTTTTTTCCGCTTCTTTTTCTAGTTTGAGTTTTAGTACTCTCTGAACATCTGCACCAGGTCGCCGTTGTCATTTTTACAGGAGTTTGCCCCGGGTTTAAAACCTTCCGTCATTCGTCGAATTTTTTGATACAATTTTCGGACGTTGCTTCTGCTGGCTAGCATTTCAAGCTCTTCGATTTCACCCTTTTCCGCTTCCCTTTTCTTCGCCCGGAAAAGCCGTCTCGCTTCCCTCTTTATCTCACGGTAGTGTTCACACACGCTCCTCGTTTCATTCGCTTTTAATGTTGCCGTCGTCCTTTCTTTTCATTGCGTTTTTGCACTCTCTATCATCGTACTAGCTGTTTTTTTGCACTTGCCGGAATCCAATTATTTCTTCGGATGCGATACGGAGTGCTCCAGAGATATGTTCCCACTGTTCATTCACTCCGCTGGGTTGAATTGTGCTCTAAGAGATCAGGTGTGCGAGTCGTTCTGCGAAATCATTGGCTGCCTGTTGTGACTGCAATTTTTCGACGACAAGCTTTCCTTGCGTTTTTTGTGGCTTCTCTTTTGTTGTACTTAGGCGGGTACGAATCTTGGCTGCTACCAAGTAGTGACCGGAGTCGAAGGATCGTATGAACACAAATTTTGTTCAAAGCGCTTTGAAAATCAGCTGTTTCTTCATTTCACATTCACTGGTGCGAACTGTCAGTTCAAAACGATTTCTTTGCTGTCGATTTCGGTGCGTTCGTATAAACACTTGCGTTTTCCTTCAGAACCGCTTTTTTGTATGTATAAACAGGGTTACTGTCTTTTTTGGTAATGCACAGCACTAATTTGTGATTTTGTTTTCACCCTGGCTAGCGCTGGTTGGTAGGGACCCTGCTAACCATCTTCGGATAATTTTCTGGGAAATTACCAGGTCGTGTTATGGATGGATAATTTTGTTCAGCGAGTAGCATTGTGTATCAATACAAGTGTGAACTCTTCTTTTGACAACACACATTAAAATGTCAGTTTGTTTACATCCTGCACATATTAAAATGTCGCCAGCACCGAATAACAGAAAAGCAATGGCCTTGTTTAACATCCTGCACACATCAACATGGCGGTCTCCTATATTTTACCTAATGGTAGAAAGAGATGGGAAGATGGAAAGAAGTGAGACAAAAAAGGAAATTAAAAACAGGTGACTAAACTCACTTTGAAATTTTCACGCCTATGCCTATGATATCACACTTGTTATTAACCACAATCTCAAACAGGTGTTAAACTTAATTTGGAATTTTGACATCTATTCAGAAGAGTTTACACTTGTATTGATACACAATGGCGAGTAGTCTTTTCCATGCATGTTGAAGCTGCTAGTTAGGGTAGGAAATTGTGGAACTATCGAGTTTATCGAATTATGCGTTCGTATTTCGATGCCTTCTTTAGCCAACAGTCTTTTTTTGGTATTGCACAGCACTAATTTGTGATTTTGTTTTCACCCTGGCTAGCGCTGGTTGATAAGCAATGCACTGCACTTCAATAAAGAATTATCAAGGTGCTATAACGACCAAGACAATTAAGATGTTAATTTATGATAATTTTGTGTACTCTAGCGCGCGTTATTTTTATTATTATTTACTTTTTATTCTCTCTCTACTTTCTATCGTTGATTGCACATGAGGACCTTCAAACCAAAGCGCAATATAAGATTGAGACTCCGAAAGCGGAAATTAATTTTATTTTATCCGTTCAAAAGTTATTAAGGGTCAAAGTTCAGTTGAAGCATTTTTAAAAACAAAATCTCTCAAAAACTAATCAATCCATTTTCAAATTTTTTTTTCAGGTAGGGTAGGTAATTGAATTATAACTTTCATTTGATGTACTACTGCTTTAGGTGCAAAACCATTCAAGTGGCAAAATTTAAAGCAATTTTTAAAATCAGCCCAGGGTTATTTTTTTGAAGCGCTGCCGAAGGCCGCTTACGCAGAAGGACTTGGAATGGCGTAGCCCAGGTTTTTTTACGCGGCATTGCACCCGCAGCTGTGGTACCTCAAATGAAAGGTAATTCATTTACACACACCCGGACTTGGCATGGCGTGGCCCATGGTTATTTTTTATTAGCGCGGCCAAAGGCCGCCTACGCAAAAGGGTGTACTTCGCAAAAGGACTTGGCATGGCGTAGCCCAGGTTTTTTTTAATAAAATATTAAATTTTGCACATGCTCGGAATTGCATCCACAGCTGTGGTACCTCAAATGAAAGGTAATTCAATTACCTATCCAATGCAAAAAAATTGGGAATCGGTTCAATGGTATTGAAGACATTTAGATTTAAAAAAATGCTCTAAATGAACTTTGACCCTTAATAACTTTAGTTGTTGTTTGCCCCAAAACAAAAATATACCGTTATGTTCACTACAAAATTACCTATCGATCCCAATTTTGGTTTTTTTTCTGCATTTGTTCCAAAAAAAGTACCCCCCAACGAGCAGTTTTTTGCTTGTAATTTTTAACGGTTACTACTAATGGCGGCGATATACCAACAGGTTATTCATAACCTCTAACGAGATTTTAGCCGAGCTTCTCTTTCCAACATGTGGTGTGTTGCTTTTGAGTTTTCCTACAAGTTGGCGGGACCTACAGTTTTTTGCCGACTCCGAACGGCACTTGCAAAGCAAGTGAATTTTTTGCTGAGAAGCTTCTCATTGCAGAAATACACCCGGAGAGTTTGCCAAACTACTGCCGAGGGGCGACCCCTTTTAGAAAAATAATTTTTCTAAATAATTTTTTATGTTACTTTTGCCGGGCATCGAACCGCCACGACTTGGTGTAGAAGGCCGAACACTTAACCGCTACACCACGGCGGCCGCCTTTAAACGGTTAAAAAAAGTTAATTTCTGCTTTCGGATTCTCAATCTACTCGTAAATACGCGTCTTTTGAGCTCTTATTATTATTATAAGGCCTTATTACACCGCCTCCAGTAATAAGGCCTTACGATCTATTGTGTGACCTATCAGCTTATTGCTGTATGCGGATGCTCTTTATAAATTTGAGCACCTCCTCAGGTTTTTTATTCCATATCACGAACGAATTGAGAGTGACACCACCTAGGTAGCAAACTCTCTTTCTTGCTAACGCAATGCATTCGCAGAGTATGTGAACCGGCGTTTCATCGTCCAGTTCGCAAAACCGAGAAATTGTTGTATCTGACAGATTCAATTTACTCAGGTGATAACGTAGACTACAATGTCCCGTATAATACCCAGTGAGGGTTCTTAGATCCACCCTTCTTAGATTTATGAGCCAGGCCGATGCTCTTTGCGATGGTTCTATAAAGAGCTTGGCCTGCCTCGGTCCTAGGCTTCTAAGCCAATGCTGCCTAACTGTTTGCCTTCCCAGTTGCTTATGGTTTCCCTTACGTGGGAAGGGTTCCGTGTTTTGCAAGGTGGTCCGCTTGTTGCCGTCATGTCGTTCATGCCCTGGGACCCAACCTAACAAAACTTTGTTTTCGGCCCCCAGATAATTAAGGCTGTGACGCACTCATCAACAAGCTTCGAAGTTATTGTGTACGACGGCAAGGCACGTAGGGCGGCCTGACTGTCCGGCATAATGTAGATTCGCTTAGAGAATAGTCCTCTTCGGAGGCATTCTCTGCCACAGGTTTCTATTGCATGGACTTCCGCTTGGAAACTATTTTTTGTAGTTTGTTCCATAGATACCAGCTCCCGTTTTACCATCTGCCAGCTTCGATCCATCCGTATACCAAATCTCCGAATCGGATTCAGCATATGGGTTGCCTGTTTCCCATCACTTCCTTGCAATATAGGACCGTTTATGAAGTTCGTGACTATCTTCATATGTCCTGTCATATTTCCTATTTTTAGATCAGAAACATTTTGAAGTCTCAATGCAGCAAGGGTGGCTTCCTTCTCTATCAGAATAGGGCACTTAAAGCATCAGCAGGGCACGTTCTCATTGCACCTGTTATACCGACACAGACCAGCCGATGCAGCTTACTTAATTTAGTTGCCGCTGTTCTTTGAGCAGTCTTAGGCCACCAGACTAGGGAAGCGTAGGTGACTATTGGCTTCACAACTGTATTAAAGGACCAATACGTCATTTTGGGAGATAGCTCCCATGTTTTGCCATAAAGTCTAGTGCAGGCGAAAAAAGCCCTCGATGCTTTACTTATTGTAGCCTCCAAATGAGCATTCCATGTGAGGGTCTTGTCCAATGTTACTCCTAGGTATTTTGCTTAAGTTGAAAAACTTATGCGGCTGCCTTCTAGGGACGGCTCTAACAAGAGCAACTTTCTTCGCCGCGTGAAAGGCACCAATAATGTTTTGTTTGGGTTAATAGATAGCCCTTTGCTAGCATACCATCTCTTAATGATGCGCAGGGCTTGTTGCATGCGATCGGATACTGTTTCCTCATGCATTCCTGTTACGCAGACAACCAAGTCATCTGCATAGCAACGAACGTGAAAGCCATTGCCCTTCAAAAGGTGAAGAAGTTCATCTATGACTAGGGTCCAAAGTAGAGGAGAAAGTACACCTCCTTGAGGGCATCCTCTTGTGGCCACGATAGAACCAGCACTCCCTCCTATCTCAAAGCTAATTTTTCTTTGCTTTAGCATGGCCAGCACCCAGCGGGTAATCATTGGGCTTACGTCCTTTCTAATCATGGCTTCCTCAATGGCCTGATACGACGATTTATCGAAAGCTATGGGCTATGTTTTCAGACTCTATGGCCTTTTCAATTTTTTCGGTAAGGTTGGTTTATACACAGAGGAAGTTTCTTTAAGTTTTCTTCCCTAATGTGCTGATCCAAAATTTTCTTCATCCCTTTTAGGAGAAAGGAACTGAGACTTATTTGTCGATATGACGATGCCAGATTTTTCGGTTTCCCTGGTTTCGTTATAAAAACAACCTTAACCTCTGTTAGGAATATATCCTAACAGCAGGGATGCTCTATGTAAATTTGATAGGACTGGGGCTGTATGGTTGATTCCTTGCTTCAACAGACAAGGATAGACCACATCCGGTGTTCGGGATTTGAAAGGTCTGAAGGTCGATAAAGCCCATTGGACATTTTTGACATTAGTTAGCTTTGCTGCCAGGCTCTTTTCTCCTCCACTAAAAGTTGGAGAATTATCTACTATAGGATGTGAGTGTACAGTATGGAAAGCATTGTTTATACCTACTATAGTTTGGCAACTTATTTTCTTCTTCTTACGAATTTGAGTGGAAGGCACTGGCTGAGTGACTCCAAATGAAATGGAACGAAAGAATAGTATGAAGCCCAATAAGCCATTTTGTTTGATATCAACCTGAGACGCATTTGAGATGAAACCTTCAACGTCAATTCTCACTTTTTGAAAACTTAATATCAATTAATCAATCAATTAATTTTCGATTTAATGATAAACTACCAGTAGCACATCAACTTTTTGGCTAAATGAGTATTAACTTGAGGTATAATTAAATATAAAAATTATACTATAAATGTGCGGCAGTTTCTACCTTCACAGTTTTTATACATACGACCCCCTCTACCATTCCCTAAAATAAATTTTGTCGAAATGGTGGTACATTATTGACCCTCATTATTTACCAAACGTTTGAGAAAATATTTTTCTGTGCTTATGGGGAATATGCTGTGCGTGTGTATTGGTGTGTTTTTTGCGAGTTGCGCTACTATATAAGGTATACAATGATGGAAAGTGAGTAGCAAGCAAGAGTTTGCATGTGTCTTCCGGCTGCTTGGTGTAGCTCCCATCTGAATTCTTCAGAGTACCAATGACGTTGCTATGGCCTCTCACAATGGCTTTTGCAGCCGTACAGCCGTAGGGAGATCTTTAATATTTTCGCAGTGTACTCTCCAGGTTGCCCTCTTAGACTTCCTAAGTTCTTTATTGTAGGAGGTTACAGCATTTTTATAGGATAACCAGTCTCCCGTATATTGAGCTGTATTGAACAACCTTCTTGCTTGACATCTTAATTGTGCACGCTTTTTGTTCCACCAAGGCACATCCCGTTGTACACGTTTTTTCACGCACCGTAGTTATCGGTTGCCGCTTTCTACCATGGTGAAGCGAAATAGTCCCCAACGAAATGGGATTTCTGAAAACGGACTCATGATCAGAGAAGTGATCCATGTCGAACACAATATGTTTGTGGTCCGACATTGATTCCTCCCGCGAGACGTGCCAATTTGTGACAGCGAAGGCCAAGTTTTGACTACATAGAGTAAGGTCAAGAACCTCCCCTCTAATAGCAGGTGCTCACCCCTGTTATTTATGTTCGTACTACCCCAAGCTGTATGGTGGAGTTTGCGTCACAGCAATTGTCTGTTGACAATACTCAATGAGGAATTTGGATTCAGCAGTAAGGGCCGCTTCCTCCTCACCCCGAAAGTAAGCTGATGCCAAAATGGCCTCTTTTTCACCTCTTGGAATTTTTGCCCAAAATGCAACCAAATCAGCCGTCATAAACTGTAGGAGCGGGATAAACGACATTTTTTTGTTTAGAAGCATCGCCGCCCTGGGACGGGAACCGGTGGCAAAGATTAATTTACCATCAGCACCAGGGTTCGTATTTGCACACAAATGTGCAGCACATATGTGTAATTTTGGCTTACACACATGTGTTGTGTGCATTGAGAAAAGAGTTGGCACACTGCACATGTGTGTGCTTCAAAATTATTTAGGCACATACTCTTGTGCTGTGTGTAGAAAAATTTTTAAAACAAGTGTGCATTTTTTTGCTCTCAAAACAAAACAGACACATTACTTGCTGATATTTCTGTAAAATAATAAAAAAAGATTTAATTTTCAATTATTTTCTAAAAATTGTTTATTTGTTTTCAGTTCTCCAAATGATGTTTCGATTTACGGTGTCACCTAACGCGTAGGATAGGTGAAAGGCGAGCTATCCGTAGATCAGCCATCGAGTGCACATCACAGCCTGTGTATACATACATTGCTGCTGCGGGATGGCTGATCTCCCACCTCTCATTACCCATCTTATCCTTCCTTACAGAAGGAGGGGGACATGACCTATAACTTTTCACTTTGTCTCCATCTTCTCCGCATGTTGTCTGTCCTGAACTGACTACTCCTTGATTTCTTGAGTACCTACGTGTCAGCTCAACAGTCTTCTCTCCTTTATGATCCCGAGCCATTTGGCCCACCGGTTTCGTCCCTAATCGGATGATGGTCTTATGATCTATGTATCTGTTTAATAGTGAGCGGCACATTAGGTGTCCCGTCCAGGTATGAGAAAAATTTCTTTTTGAGATATGATATCGGAAAAGGTGTAAAAATTTGCATAATTGAATACAGAGTTGCATGTATTTATGTATGTTAAGGTAAATTTCAAATATATAAGCCAATTTCAATTTCTAAAACCCAAATTAGTTGGTAATAGTTCGTCTTGCAACAATAGCAATATTTGTACTCTTTGAAGATTGCTAGAGCCCTCAAGTCGTAGTTGTTTTTAACTTTTAATAGCCATTTCGTAATCTGCTATCAAACACGCAAGTTTTAAGGGGTATTGCGACAAAATCCCCAAACATAAAATCCCCATGTTATGAATAAACAAGATTACCGTGTAAAAAAGTTATTCGGGGTCAAAAGTGGAGAAAAATGGAATAAAAACTTAAAATTTGGATTTTTCTTGATTTCCGCCCCGACTAACTTTTTTTCGCAGAATTCGGATCGATTTTGAACTTTTGCAGTTTTGTTCCAGGGGGCGAACCTAAGCTCCTGACAAAAAAATTGGCTCTGTGGGATTTTTTGTTTTACAAGATAAACTAAATTTATTTTTATTTTTTTTAATTATGCAGGGAGAAAAGGTGGCTCCAAAAAACCTCTGACTCCGAACATCTTTTTTAGCACATATGGGATCGATGGGGATTGAAGATTCTGTTTGACGGCGAACCTAAGCTCTCCACAAATATTTGGCTCTGTGGGCATTATTGTTATTTCAAATGTTTATTTTTCTTGTTTTTTGTATTTTTTGTAAATTGTTGTTGTGACTTTATTTTTCCTATGAAAATACAAAAAAATAGGGAAAAATACAAAGAAAGAAAAATACAAAGTGGTTTGAGATGGGACTGAATTACAGAATACAGCCATAAAACAAAAAGCTTAATAAATTTTAAAAAATATTGAGCATAGATCAGGCATTGAACTCACGCCCTGCGTGGCAAACGAAGACCCTATCGACTTGGCTAATGCTGCATATTAGTTGCA
Source organism: Campiglossa producta (assembly GCA_964058755.1). NCBI lineage: Eukaryota > Metazoa > Arthropoda > Insecta > Diptera > Tephritidae > Campiglossa > Campiglossa producta. Next base: position 590,724 of record CAXKVI010000012.1, read on the forward strand.
ATGACAAAATAACCAACTCATTACCTGCAGACCCAATTGTTCAATACCCATTTTATTTCGATTTAGGGGATTCTGAGTTTGGGGATTTTGAATTAGGGGATTTCGGTTTTGGGGATTTTGATTTTGGGGATTTTGATTTGGTGATTTTGTTGTGTTTTCTAGCATTCTAGCCTCAAAAATTAGCATGCTTTTTCGATTTCCCATTTTTTCTTTCAAAAATTGTCAAAAATGCAAATATCCATGTACAACAAAGATAGTTACAGGTTCTTAAAGGAAATTGAGTGGGCTACAAAAAAGGTTAAACACCTTTTTTTTTGTAAAGTTACTATTTCAAAACTTATTTAGTATCAAATTTTAAAAAATCATATTTCCGTATTTTTTTGTGTTTTTGATCAAATTTTTTTACGAAATTTTGTTTATTGATATTCTACATGGTTAATCATTATTATATGATGTATATTAATATATGCTTCCTCTGCGAAGGTGTAGTTTTACAGTGCAAGAACAAAAAAACAAAAAGTTGACGGATCTGTGAACTCAATACATGAATTTTCATGTATTTTGGCGAGCTAAATCCAAATCCGTGATCAGAGTTAACCTGACAGGTCGCAGTTCTTCTCTAACGTAACAAAGCCATCACAAAATAATATTGGACTTTTTGCAAGGGTAGGGCCGAACTTCGAGCCCGTTGTTGAATTCTGATATCGAATTTGGACTCAGCAGCCAATTTCCCTTAAGAATATGTATTTAGCTTTATTCGATGTTGATTTTTTCATGTTTCGCAAATTTTCAAACCAAAATCGGGAAATCCAAAAAACATGCCAATGTTTGAGGCTAGAATACTAGAAAACGGCTAGTCTGAGAAAATTTCAGTCTAGGCAGCTTTTGTAGGGAATTAAATTTCCTACAAAAATATGTTCAGGTAAATGGTGATTTTCAACAATGATTTGTCGTTTTTATACCAAATTGGAGGTTAAGTCTGTAAAATATAAACTAGCAATGATAGACTTCTAGACTTTAATTTAAAAATCTGAAAAAATTACAGTAACTTTTTCAATATAGTTTTTGAAAAAAAAACGAAATTTTTTATTTTTGGCCCAAACTAATGTTCATCGCGTTCCACCTACCAAAATGCGGAATAACCTAAACGTTCCAGCGACGTTTCTGCGGAACTGTGCACCTATATCCATCTCTCTCTTGCTTTAATATGAAATTATAAAACTATATTTATTTCATTCTATTTGTGATGTGGATATTTGTACTTTTCACTCCCTTTATTTCTTTAACTATTTTAGAAACTAACTAATTAATAGGGAATATACTACCGACTGCATAAAATCCGATAACGACTAATCGGTTATTAATATGACAGCTAACCGAACAAAATACGTCAATTAAAGTCCGGTAACCGGGTTGGAGACTTTTATGAAAGCGGCCCTAAATGTGTACATATACAATATGTGTACATATACAATATATGCGGTCGAAATATGACAACGCGCCAATAAAATTTTGATATTTTATTTAAATAATATATGAAAAATAGCTAACAATGTGCAAGGAATTGCACGCTGCATGGAGGAACCCTTTTTGTTTGTCTCTTAAGACCCCCATACAGTTCCGTATGAACGTGAGCGTGAATGAGTGGAGACTTTTTTTGCGTACGCAAAGGAAAAGAATTCCAAATCAATTCTTTTGTGCGTTCACGCACATCTGTCAATTGAGTTCAATTCTCCAAAAATTAAAAAAAAATCCAAAGTTTTCGTGGTAATTGCCAAAATTTAACACTCACTTGCGAGAGCCTTGTGTCACTTTGCGTTCTCACACACTTCACAGTGAGATTGTAAAATAAGCAATTTAAAACATATTTTACACTTTCACTTAATTTTAAATGCACTAATATGAAAGATATTTTAGTTATTTATAAACTTACACATGATTTTTTTTTTGAAAAAAGCAAGGTCTGAAACCGATTAAAATAACGTTCGGGTTACGGTTTCGGTTTTGCAACGTGTTTCGGTTTCGGTTCCGGTTTCGTTCTTCAACATTTATTTCGATTTCGGTTACGGTTTCGTTCCGGTTTCGGTTACCAAATAAAAACACAAACAAAATAAATTTTACTACTAAAATAGTCAAGTACCTATGTAGCTTCGAAATAGATCTGAATTTTCATAACTTTTTCCTGCTGCCATGATGGGATTTCTCTAATATAATAATAAATTTTATTAACGCTATGCATGGATGAAATTTCTGCAAAACAAATTCCTAGAATTAACTCTACTTTTTTATTAGAAAAATATTAAATGAAATGTATAAATCGCCAAAAACATTAATATGAGTGGTGCTTTCTGAGTCAAGCCTGAACATTTCGTTTTCGTATCTCGTAAATTTTTTTCGGTCGCTTCATTCAACTATAATCAAATTTCCTCTTTCAGAATTTTTATACTAAGGTTAAAACGCGTATTTTGTAACCTTGCTCGACAATCCTCCCTGAAAGTTTTCAGAGTACCTGTTTGTGCCCACTTAAAGAAGTGATACATTAAAAAAATTCAAAACCGTTTGGAACCGGTTCCGGCTTTTGAAACGGTTTCGGTTTCGTTCTTTTCCAGATCAAAATAACGGTTACGGTTTCGGTTTCGGTTTTGAAAAATGAATCGGTTTTAATCGGTTACGGTTACGGTTTCGGTTTCGGTTTCGGTTTCAGTCCTTGGAAAAAAGAAGTAATATAAACATATTACACAAAAGAAAATTTCTCACGCTCACGCATGTTCACGCTCAAAAAGAAGTGTATACAGGGCTTTAGCAGCAAAAAATGGCCATTGTGCATTTATTTATTACATATAGAAACATGCAAAAAAGATCAAATTTCTTTCATTCATTTCATTCTGTTTAATAAAGTCGGTTAAGAACAGATTTTATATTGCTATATACACCTTAATTTGATTATTTAGTGAGTTTTTCACGTGTTTTTTGCAGTTTTAGTAGGATAGAAAGAAATACAATTTCCAAAATTGTGGCGAATTGAAAATGTGTCATCGATCAAAATCTTTTTATTGTTGTTGTCCAAAATTAATGAAAATACTTATGTTCTTTTTGGAACATATTGACACATCAGTTTCGATGTAATAAAACTGTTGGTTGTTTTGCTAAAATCTTACCTTACTACAGTTATAGAAACAGTTATAAAAACGTGAAAGCTTATTAAATTGCAATTTTAAGAGAAATGAAATAAGTCCCAAAGAAAGCCCCTGCGGGTTGGGGTTCTAGAATATGCCCGCGGTAGGTATGCCTGTCGCAAAAGGCGACTAAAATCCAAAGAGAGGACAACTCAATAAAACCCGTAATCCCGAGTGTGAATGGCACTACGTGGGTTGAATGGCACTACGTTAGTGTGTCTTATAACGGTGGCCTCCAGATACCTGGCGCCCTCTGGTTGTTATTAGTCTTACTGGGATATCGGGGGCTCTGTCTCAGCTGACCTTCTTTCCCCTACACTCGTGGGAATTATATGTACCGATTAAATGAGAAAAACCATATTTTAGATCATGATAAAGTTGAATTGCTTTCAAGTGATCAGGCCAGATCTGGCCTTTCGGTTGATACCGGATCAAAAGCTGAAACCGGAGGCATGGTGGGGCTGAATAGGCCCCTCCATGATACTGAAAATGTTGGAAAACGAAACCGCCTTAGAAATTGCCAAACAGCCCCAAGGGCCGGTACAAAAGGAGGCGACCAATAAAAGGGGGCGATCCAATAGCACGACCCCACCAAATTTCCAAAAGAGGACAAGGCAGATGCCTCCTCTTGATGGAGAGGCAGCCAGTGCCTTAGTAACCGTAGCTCATCCTGACGGTGTGTCATCGAGATCTTTTAGAGATGCCCTGACCACTATTAAGCTGGACATAATCCCACAGGATTATCCTAGTACCATCTGGTCTTCTGCACAACTGAAGATCATAAGAAGGGCCATTTTGAGTAAAGTGTTTAAATTTCAAGTTGGCACTATTAGTCCCCGCTTCACGGGCTGCGCGATTCGCCAAGGATGGCTTTCAATTGTCTGCGATGATGAATACTGCAGAGTGGTTAAAGACATCGTCCCAAAACTAGTTCCTTGGGAGGGGGCGAAACTGAAGGTAGTCTCGGATGCGGAAGTACCCCGTCGCATTATCTTTGTCGGGTATTTTAAAGAGGACGATTGCCCTCAAACGAGCATATCCTCAGAGTTATTTGTGTTCAAAACCCGGCCCTAGACACCAGATACTGGAGAATCCTCACTCGGACAAGTAGGGCCACAGTGGCCGAAATTGCAATAGCTGTAGATCCGGTGTCAGCTGAAACAATCCGTCACCATAATAATACAATCAGTTTGGCGTATGCCAAAGTGAAACTTCGGCTTAAAACCAAACCGTCTCTGCCCCGGGTAGCTGATGAAGCCAGCGGCAATGATGAAAATGTTGCGGTAGAAAAGAAGGCTGTAGAACAAACAGCCTGCAGCTCAAAATCGGCAGAGGTGACGCAAGGCTTGGAGGATGTACAAACTAAGACTCAGCTGGAGCCCACAGCAGAAGCTACGATTATCGAGACTCCACCGCCCTCTCAAAGCCGGCAAATAAATCAATTACATAGCGAGAACCCTAGACCCGGGGTCGACAAAAAAACGGGCCAAAGTCAGGCATCTAATGGAGATGCTTTGCTCAGTGGCGACCTGAAGTCATGGGTGGCGGATAGGGACCGCAAAAAATCTTTCCCAGCAAACTTTCGCAGTTCGAGGCGTCTAAAATGCCTCCAAGTGAATCTGCACCATGCCAAGGCAGCTTCGGATGTTCTTAGCAGAAGATTCAGCAGCGAAGTGGCCTTCATTCAAGAACCATGGATTTTACATGGTTCTGTAAAAGGTTTAAGCAGTACTGACTGTAAATTAATATATGCCACCGGTTCCCGTCCCGGCGATGCTTCTAAACAAGAAACTGTCGTTTATCCCGCTCCTACAGCTTATGACGGCTGATTTGGTTGCAGTTTGGGCAAAAATTCCAACCCCAAGAGATGAAAAAGAGGCCATTTTGGCATCAGCTTACTTTCCCGGTGAGGAGGAAACAGCCCCTACTGCTGAATCCAAATCCCTCATTGAGTATTGTCAACAGAAGGGTATCTCATGGGTCATCTGCTGTGACAAAAAAATAGGGAAAAATACAAAGAAAGAAAAATACAAAGTGGTTTGAGATGGGACTGAATTACAGAATACAGCCATAAAACAAAAAGCTTATTAAATTTTAAAAAATATTGAGCATAGATCAGGCATTGAACTCACGCCCTGCGTGGCAAACGAAGACCCTATCGACTTGGCTAATGCTGCATATTAGTTGCAATGACAAAATAACCAACTCATTACCTGCAGACCCAATTGTTCAATACCCATTTTATTTCGATTTAGGGGATTCTGAGTTTGGGGATTTTGAATTAGGGGATTTCGGTTTTGGGGATTTTGATTTGGAGATTTTGTTGTGTTTTCTAGTATTCTAGCCTCAAAAATTAGCATGCTTTTTCGATTTCCCATTTTTTCTTTCAAAAATTGTCAAAAATGCAAATATGTACAACAAAGATAGTTACAGGTTCTTAAAGGAAATTGAGTGGGCTACAAAAAAGGTTAAACACCTTTTTTTTGTAAAGTTACTATTTCAAAACTTATTTAGTATCAAATTTTAAAAAATCATATTTCCGTATTTTTTTGTGTTTTTGATCAAATTTTTTTACTAAATTTTGTTTATTGATATTCTACATGGTTAATCATTATTATATGATGTATATTAATATATGCTTCCTCTGCGAAGGTGTAGTTTTACAGTGCAAGAACAAAAAAACAAAAAGTTGACGGATCTGTGTACTCAATACATGAATTTTCATGTATTTTGGCGAGCTAAATCCAAATCCGTGATCAGAGTTAACCTGACAGGTCGCAGTTCTTCTTTAACGTAACAAAGCCATCACAAAATAATATTGGACTTTTTTGCAAGGGTAGGGCCGAACTTCGAGCCCGTTGTTGAATTCTGATATCGAATTTGGACTCAGCAGCCAATTTCCCTTAAGAATATGTTTATTTAGCTTTATTCGATGTTGATTTTTTCATGTTTCGCAAATTACACTGGTTTACAGCCAAAATGCACCAGAGACGCCATAGTGAAATTCCTATGTAAAATCACCTCCTAATTCCGAAAATCAAGGTTATTTTTACTGGAATGGTACCGTTTTTGAGATATTTACGATTTACCGTTATTTCAAAAAACAAAAAAGATGGCTCCACTTAATCGTGTATATCTCAAGAACAAACTGAGCTCTTCCAAAACGGTTTGAAAAATTTGAAAGCTAATAAAATTTACTATAATCAGTACATACAACACTTTTTGCTAGGTCCTCCAGATTCAAACATATTGAACAATCATTACGGATTTTTTTAATTTTTTTTGTAAAAATATAAAAAAATTTGTACTTTGCGAGGAATCATCTCGAAAACTTTTTGTTTTTTAGCAGATATTTTCCCCCCCCTCTAAGCTCTGTTTTATTACAAAAAAAAACAAGCTATCAGTGAACAAAATCGATGAACTAATGCAAAAGTTATAAGCATTCAAGTAAATATATCCATTTAATGCTTAAGTACCCTACTGGTACATATGTGTTAGTATTCGTATATCAGTTAGTTAGCAGGTAGATTTTCGAAAAGTTATTAGATACAAAAAGCTGTTAGTGTCGTTTTCTCAAACCTAGGTACATTTCAAACAAGAGCATATTTTTGAGGCAGGTAGTGTTTTCTTTGTAAAACTAGGGAACCTTTTTGTTTAGGTAGGCTTGAATTTTTACTGGATCTAAGTATAAATAAGAGTACATGCGCCTTGTTCCTTCATAATATCTGCAAGGCTCGCCGGATACTGTTCAGTTTATAATTGCAGTTTATAACCCGTCATTTACTTAAAAATAAAAAATGAATAAAAGGGCGCGAGAGTTTGAGTGTACAAATGATCCAGATATGTTCTGTTTCATCTGCGGTAAATTTATTGTTAAAAGTATGAGACGTGTGTTTTCAAATCCTTTGAAAGTTACATACTATAAGTGTTTTGGAATTGAGCCTAAAAACCATGGACACCGAATACTGTGTGCACCACATGCCGAGTCGAATTGATTTCTTCGGAAACCGGAACAAAAAGTTACGTTGTAAAAATTAGGAATTTGTTCCCTTTTAATGCATAGCTGACTAATTTCTGCAACTATCTATTTAGGCGGTGTGTGAAATTACACCAATGAAGTGGAGGGAACCAAGTCCAGAAAAGTAACCTATGCGAGCGTATCTACAGTGTCATTACCAGAACTAATTTCAACAGAATCGACATTGCCAGAATCAAATTTAACTTTAGTTCCGGCTCCAGTTTCATTGTCAACAGTAGTATCTGATTACGCGGCATCATGTTGTACTGAATTTCAAACGGAAAACGAAAGAAATTCTTTGTCACAAGCACAACTCAATGATTGGATAAGGGATTTGGAATTGTCAAAGGAAAAGGCCGAACTACACGCCTCTCGAATGCAACAATTTAAATTTGTTTCATCCGATGTTAAGGTAACATATTATAGAACTCGTCACGAAGAATTTTCCAAGTACTATACGAAGGAGGACAGTATTTGTTACTGCAAAGACATTGCTGGTCTATTCAAACAATTTGGTGAACCATATGATTCAAAAGAGTGGCGATTGTTCATAGACGGCTATAAATTAAGTTTAAAGGCCGTATTATTGCATATTGGCAACCAAAAGCCATCTATCCCGATCGCGCATGCAGTAAATACGAAGGAAACATATGAGATAATGCAAAAATTGCTCAAGTTAATCAAATACGAAGAACATGATTGGAAAATATGTGCCGATCTTGAAGTCGTTGGAATGCTATGTGGTCTACAAAGTGGATACACGAAATACTGTTGCTTTCTATGCAAAGGGGATAGCCGAGCTCGTCAAGACCACTACATCATAAAGGATTGGCTATGATGGGCGACTACTGTTGGTTTCTCATAAGAGAAACCGATCCTAATCTAAATAAGCGTCAAAACAAGACACATAACTTTTTCAATTATAAAATAAGATCATAGAGTTAAGACAGAACCATATGTACATATGCTATTATTTGTAGGGTACTTAAGTATTAAATGGATATATTTACTTGAATGCTTATAACTTTTGTATTAGTTCATCGATTTTGTTCACTGATAGCTTGTTTTTTTTGTAATAAAACAGAGCTTAGAGGGGGGGGGAAATATCTGCTAAAAAACAAAAAGTTTTCGAGATGCTTCCTCGCAAAGTACAATTTTTTTTATATTTTTACAAAAAAAATTTAAAAAATCCGTAATGATTGTTCACTATGTTTGAATCTGCAGGACCTAGCAAAAAGTGTTGTATGTACTGATTATAGTAAATTTTATAAGCTTTCAAATTTTTCAAACCGTTTTCGAATAGCTCAATTGGTTCTTGAGATATACACGATTAAGTGGAGCCATTTTTTTTGTTTTTTGAAATAACGGTAAATCGTAAATATCTCAAAAATGGTACCATTCAAGTAAAAATAACTTTGATTTTCGGAATTAGGAGGTGATTTTACATAGGAATTTCACTATGGCGTCTCTGGTGCAGAAAAAAAGTTGGAATTTGTGATCCAGTGTTATCAAACCAAAATCGGGAAATCCAAAAAACATGCCAATGTTTGAAGCTAGAATACTAGAAAACGGCTAGTCTGAGAAAATTTCAGTCTAGGCAGCTTTTGTAGGGAATTAAATTTCCTACAAAAATAAGTTCAGGTAAATGGTGATTTTCAACAATGATTTGTCGTTTTTATACCAAATTGGAGGTTAAGTCTGTAAAATATAAACTAGCAATGATAGACTTCTAGACTTTAATTTAAAAATCTGAAAAAATTACAGTAACTTTTTCAATATAGTTTTTGAAAAAAAAACGAAATTTTTTATTTTTGGCCCAAACTAATGTTCATCACGTTCCACCTACCAAAATGGGGAATAACCTAAACGTTCCAGCGAAGTTTCTGCGGAACTGTGCACCTATATCCATCTCTCTCTTGCTTTAATATGAAATTATAAAACTATATTTATTTCATTTTATTTGTGATGTGGATATTTGTACTTTTCACTCCCTTTATTTCTTTAACTACTTTAGAAACTAACTAAATAATAGGGAATATACTACCGACTGCATAAAATCCGATAACGACTAATCGGTTATTAATATGACAGCTAACCGAACAAAATACGTCAATTAAAGTCCGGTAACCGGGTTGGAGACTTTTATGAAAGCGGCCCTAAATGTGTACATATACACAAGCTGATGCGCTTGAAATTTTACTGCGAAATATATTGGTACTAGGTCGGAATATGACAACGTGCCAATAAAATTTTGAATTTTTATTAAAAAAATACATGAAAAATAGCTAACAATGTGCAAGGAAATTGCACGCTGCACGTAGGAACCTTTTTTGTTTGTCTCTTAAGACCCCCATACAGTTCCGTGTGAACGTGATCGTGAATGAGTGGAGACTTTTTATTGCGTACGCAAAGGAAAAGAATTCCAAATCAATTCTTTTGTGCGTTCACGCACATCTGTCAATTGAGTTCAATTCTCCAAAAATTAAAAAAAAAATCCAAAGTTTTCGTGGTAATTGCCAAAATTTAACACTCATTTACGAGAGCCTTGTGTCACTTTGCGTTCTCACACACTTCACAGTGAGATTGTAAAATAAGCAATTTAAAACATATTTTACACTTTCACTTAATTTTAAATGCACTAATATGAAAGATATTTTAGTTATTTATAAACTTACACATGATTTTTTTTTGAAAAAAGAAGTAATATTCACATATTACACAAAAGAAAATTTCTCACGCTCACGCATGTTCACGCTCAAAAAGAAGTGTATATAGGGCTTTAGCAGCAAAAAATGGCCATTTGTGCATTTATTTATTACATATATAAACATGCAAAAAAGATCAAATTTCTTTCATTCATTTCATTCTGTTTAATAAAGTCGGTTAAGAACAGATTTTATATTGCTATATACACCTTAATTTGATTATTTAGTGAGTTTTTCGCCTGTTTTTTGCAGTTTTAGTAGGATAAAAACAAATACAATTTCCAAAATTGTGGGCGAATACATAATTAAATATCAATTTTTTATAAATTACACGTATTTATTGTTTTTGAGTATTTTTAGGGCCTAAAACAACATTGTTCTACCTTTTTTTCCTATTTTTTGTGTTTTATCAGCAACTTTTTTCGTCGGTAAAATTTGCCACCTTTTGGAGATTTTACGAGATGGCTAAAATTGCAGAATCGCAATCAAAAACAGCTGACTTACGTTATTTTGAGTTCATCGCTTAAATATGCCAAAAAATGAACCAAAGATGGAGATTTATAGAGATTTTCTTCACTGGAATCGCAAAAGTCGCTAAACTTTGGCAAAATGAATTTAGAGATTTTAGAAGATGGAGATTAAGCATTAGCGACTGCGCCACGCAGTTCCCCCACCAACTTTTTTTTCCTGCCTGCCTTTTCATAATCTCTACATATAATAAAATTGTAAATTTCTGTCGGTCTGTATGTATCTCTAAGTTATCGGGCCAATATTTGGACCAGTCCTTTTCTACTTTTCGGCGATCAAAATCAACTGTTTAAAACACCCAAGCAGTAAAATTGAAAATGTGTCGTCGATCAAAATATTTTTATTGTTCTTGTCCAAAATTAATGAAAATACTTACGTTCTTTTTGGAACATCATCATCATCATTTATTGGCGCTTAACCGCCTAAGCGATTTTGACCGTTGCATATCAAAGCACGCCAGTCATTCCTTTTTAGCGATAACTGACGCCAATTAGAAACCCCAAGGGAGTTCAAGTCATCCTCCACCTGTTGTTTCCATCTCAGTCGAGGCCTCCCCCTTCCTCTGCTGCCGAATTCAGGCAACGATAGGAAAACCTTCTGTGCTGGAGCTTCTTTGTCCATTCGCATAACATGGCAAAAGTTACGTTGTAAAAATTAGGAATTTGTTCCCTTTTAATGCATAGCTGACTAATTTCTGCAACTATCTATTTAGGCGGTGTGTGAAATTACACCAATGAAGTGGAGGGAACCAACTTTCCATTCAACGGACTGCTATATTTGTACTACAAAAGTACTTGGGGTTGGAAAGTCCAGAAAAGTAACCTATGCGAGCGTATCTACAGTGTCATTACCAGAACTAATTTCAACAGAATCGACATTGCCAGAATCAAATTTAACTTTAGTTCCGGCTCCAGTTTCATTGTCAACAGTAGTATCTGATTACGCGGCATCATGTTGTACTGAATTTCAAACGGAAAACGAAAGAAATTCTTTGTCACAAGCACAACTCAATGATTGGATAAGGGATTTGGAATTGTCAAAGGAAAAGGCCGAACTACACGCCTATCGAATGCAACAATTTAAATTTGTTTCATCCGATGTTAAGGTAACATATTATAGAACTCGTCACGAAGAATTTTCCAAGTACTATACGAAGGAGGACAGTATTTGTTACTGCAAAGACATTGCTGGTCTATTCAAACAATTTGGTGAACCATATGATTCAAAAGAGTGGCGATTGTTCATAGACGGCTATAAATTAAGTTTAAAGGCCGTATTATTGCATATTGGCAACCAAAAGCCATCTATCCCGATCGCGCATGCAGTAAATACGAAGGAAACATATGAGATAATGCAAAAATTGCTCAAGTTAATCAAATACGAAGAACATGATTGGAAAATATGTGCCGATCTTGAAGTCGTTGGAATGCTATGTGGTCTACAAAGTGGATACACAAAATACTGTTGCTTTCTATGCAAAGGGGATAGCCGAGCTCGTCAAGACCACTACATCATAAAGGATTGGCTATGATGGGCGACTACTGTTGGTTTCTCATAAGAGAAACCGATCCTAATCTAAATAAGCGTCAAAACAAGACACATAACTTTTTCAATTATAAAATAAGATCATAGAGTTAAGACAGAACCATATGTACATATGCTATTATTTGTAGGGTACTTAAGTATTAAATGGATATATTTACTTGAATGCTTATAACTTTTGTATTAGTTCATCGATTTTGTTCACTGATAGCTTGTTTTTTTTGTAATAAAACAGAGCTTAGAGGGGGGGGAAATATCTGCTAAAAAACAAAAAGTTTTCGAGATGCTTCCTCGCAAAGTACAATTTTTTTTATATTTTTACAAAAAAAATTTAAAAAATCCGTAATGATTGTTCACTATGTTTGAATCTGCAGGACCTAGCAAAAAGTGTTGTATGTACTGATTATAGTAAATTTTATAAGCTTTCAAATTTTTCAAACCGTTTTCGAATAGCTCAATTGGTTCTTGAGATATACACGATTAAGTGGAGCCATTTTTTTTGTTTTTTGAAATAACGGTAAATCGTAAATATCTCAAAAATGGTACCATTCAAGTAAAAATAACTTTGATTTTCGGAATTAGGAGGTGATTTTACATAGGAATTTCACTATGGCGTCTCTGGTGCAGAAAAAAAGTTGGAATTTGTGATCCAGTGTTATCAAACCAAAATCGGGAAATCCAAAAAACATGCCAATGTTTGAAGCTAGAATACTAGAAAACGGCTAGTCTGAGAAAATTTCAGTCTAGGCAGCTTTTGTAGGGAATTAAATTTCCTACAAAAATAAGTTCAGGTAAATGGTGATTTTCAACAATGATTTGTCGTTTTTATACCAAATTGGAGGTTAAGTCTGTAAAATATAAACTAGCAATGATAGACTTCTAGACTTTAATTTAAAAATCTGAAAAAATTACAGTAACTTTTTCAATATAGTTTTTGAAAAAAAAACGAAATTTTTTATTTTTGGCCCAAACTAATGTTCATCACGTTCCACCTACCAAAATGGGGAATAACCTAAACGTTCCAGCGAAGTTTCTGCGGAACTGTGCACCTATATCCATCTCTCTCTTGCTTTAATATGAAATTATAAAACTATATTTATTTCATTTTATTTGTGATGTGGATATTTGTACTTTTCACTCCCTTTATTTCTTTAACTACTTTAGAAACTAACTAAATAATAGGGAATATACTACCGACTGCATAAAATCCGATAACGACTAATCGGTTATTAATATGACAGCTAACCGAACAAAATACGTCAATTAAAGTCCGGTAACCGGGTTGGAGACTTTTATGAAAGCGGCCCTAAATGTGTACATATACACAAGCTGATGCGCTTGAAATTTTACTGCGAAATATATTGGTACTAGGTCGGAATATGACAACGTGCCAATAAAATTTTGAATTTTTATTAAAAAAATACATGAAAAATAGCTAACAATGTGCAAGGAAATTGCACGCTGCACGTAGGAACCTTTTTTGTTTGTCTCTTAAGACCCCCATACAGTTCCGTGTGAACGTGATCGTGAATGAGTGGAGACTTTTTATTGCGTACGCAAAGGAAAAGAATTCCAAATCAATTCTTTTGTGCGTTCACGCACATCTGTCAATTGAGTTCAATTCTCCAAAAATTAAAAAAAAAATCCAAAGTTTTCGTGGAATTGCCAAAATTTAACACTCATTTACGAGAGCCTTGTGTCACTTTGCGTTCTCACACACTTCACAGTGAGATTGTAAAATAAGCAATTTAAAACATATTTTACACTTTCACTTAATTTTAAATGCACTAATATGAAAGATATTTTAGTTATTTATAAACTTACACATGATTTTTTTTGAAAAAAGAAGTAATATTCACATATTACACAAAAGAAAATTTCTCACGCTCACGCATGTTCACGCTCAAAAAGAAGTGTATATAGGGCTTTAGCAGCAAAAAATGGCCATTTGTGCATTTATTTATTACATATATAAACATGCAAAAAAGATCAAATTTCTTTCATTCATTTCATTCTGTTTAATAAAGTCGGTTAAGAACAGATTTTATATTGCTATATACACCTTAATTTGATTATTTAGTGAGTTTTTCGCCTGTTTTTTGCAGTTTTAGTAGGATAAAAACAAATACAATTTCCAAAATTGTGGGCGAATACATAATTAAATATCAATTTTTTATAAATTACACGTATTTATTGTTTTTGAGTATTTTTAGGGCCTAAAACAACATTGTTCTACCTTTTTTTTTCCTATTTTTTGTGTTTTATCAGCAACTTTTTTCGTCGGTAAAATTTGCCACCTTTTGGAGATTTTACGAGATGGCTAAAATTGCAGAATCGCAATCAAAAACAGCTGACTTACGTTATTTTGAGTTCATCGCTTAAATATGCCAAAAAATGAACCAAAGATGGAGATTTATAGAGATTTTCTTCACTGGAATCGCAAAAGTCGCTAAACTTTGGCAAAATGAATTTAGAGATTTTAGAAGATGGAGATTAAGCATTAGCGACTGCGCCACGCAGTTCCCCCACCAACTTTTTTTTCCTGCCTGCCTTTTCATAATCTCTACATATAATAAAATTGTAAATTTCTGTCTGTATGTATCTCTAAGTTATCGGGCCAATATTTGGACCAGTCCTTTGGGGTCGTGCATATATGACGTCACGCGATTTTTGGTAGTTTTTGACCCCCCCCTCCCCCCATGTCACACCCAGTCACAAACGCCAGACCCCCCCCCTCCCCCTCGAATGTCACATCACACCCTTAATAAATATAAATTCAATATTTATTTGACATAAAATCTGATACATATTTAGAATGTTTATATTAATTATTAAATAATATTTGCCAATCGAAAGAATGAAAACGTGCTAAATTTGAAAACGCTCATGGACGTTGCACGCTAGAACACATGCAAAAAATAACGTGACATCACGTAAGTGCTACTCCCCCCCTCCCCCCATGTCACATTTCGTCACAAATCGCAGACCCCTCCCCCCCTCAAAGAGCGTGACGTCATATATGCACGACCCCTTTTCTACTTTTCGGCGATCAAAATCAACTGTTTAAAACACCCAAGCAGTAAAATTGAAAATGTGTCGTCGATCAAAATCTTTTTATTGTTCTTGTCCAAAATTAATGAAAATACTTACGTTCTTTTTGGAACATCATCATCATCATTTATTGGCGCTTAACCGCCTAAGCGATTTTGACCGTTGCATATCAAAGCACGCCAGTCATTCCTTTTTAGCGATAACTGACGCCAATTAGAAACCCCAAGGGAGTTCAAGTCATCCTCCACCTGTTGTTTCCATCTCAGTCGAGGCCTCCCCCTTCCTCTGCTGCCGAATTCAGGCAACGATAGGAAAACCTTCTGTGCTGGAGCTTCTTTGTCCATTCGCATAACATGGCAAAAGTTACGTTGTAAAAATTAGGAATTTGTTCCCTTTTAATGCATAGCTGACTAATTTCTGCAACTATCTATTTAGGCGGTGTGTGAAATTACACCAATGAAGTGGAGGGAACCAACTTTCCATTCAACGGACTGCTATATTTGTACTACAAAAGTACTTGGGGTTGGAAAGTCCAGAAAAGTAACCTATGCGAGCGTATCTACAGTGTCATTACCAGAACTAATTTCAACAGAATCGACATTGCCAGAATCAAATTTAACTTTAGTTCCGGCTCCAGTTTCATTGTCAACAGTAGTATCTGATTACGCGGCATCATGTTGTACTGAATTTCAAACGGAAAACGAAAGAAATTCTTTGTCACAAGCACAACTCAATGATTGGATAAGGGATTTGGAATTGTCAAAGGAAAAGGCCGAACTACACGCCTATCGAATGCAACAATTTAAATTTGTTTCATCCGATGTTAAGGTAACATATTATAGAACTCGTCACGAAGAATTTTCCAAGTACTATACGAAGGAGGACAGTATTTGTTACTGCAAAGACATTGCTGGTCTATTCAAACAATTTGGTGAACCATATGATTCAAAAGAGTGGCGATTGTTCATAGACGGCTATAAATTAAGTTTAAAGGCCGTATTATTGCATATTGGCAACCAAAAGCCATCTATCCCGATCGCGCATGCAGTAAATACGAAGGAAACATATGAGATAATGCAAAAATTGCTCAAGTTAATCAAATACGAAGAACATGATTGGAAAATATGTGCCGATCTTGAAGTCGTTGGAATGCTATGTGGTCTACAAAGTGGATACACAAAATACTGTTGCTTTCTATGCAAAGGGGATAGCCGAGCTCGTCAAGACCACTACATCATAAAGGATTGGCTATGATGGGCGACTACTGTTGGTTTCTCATAAGAGAAACCGATCCTAATCTAAATAAGCGTCAAAACAAGACACATAACTTTTTCAATTATAAAATAAGATCATAGAGTTAAGACAGAACCATATGTACATATGCTATTATTTGTAGGGTACTTAAGTATTAAATGGATATATTTACTTGAATGCTTATAACTTTTGTATTAGTTCATCGATTTTGTTCACTGATAGCTTGTTTTTTTTGTAATAAAACAGAGCTTAGAGGGGGGGGAAATATCTGCAAAAAAACAAAAAGTTTTCGAGATGCTTCCTCGCAAAGTACAATTTTTTTTATATTTTTACAAAAAAAATTTAAAAAATCCGTAATGATTGTTCACTATGTTTGAATCTGCAGGACCTAGCAAAAAGTGTTGTATGTACTGATTATAGTAAATTTTATAAGCTTTCAAATTTTTCAAACCGTTTTCGAATAGCTCAATTGGTTCTTGAGATATACACGATTAAGTGGAGCCATTTTTTTTGTTTTTTGAAATAACGGTAAATCGTAAATATCTCAAAAATGGTACCATTCAAGTAAAAATAACTTTGATTTTCGGAATTAGGAGGTGATTTTACATAGGAATTTCACTATGGCGTCTCTGGTGCAGAAAAAAAGTTGGAATTTGTGATCCAGTGTTATCAAACCAAAATCGGGAAATCCAAAAAACATGCCAATGTTTGAAGCTAGAATACTAGAAAACGGCTAGTCTGAGAAAATTTCAGTCTAGGCAGCTTTTGTAGGGAATTAAATTTCCTACAAAAATAAGTTCAGGTAAATGGTGATTTTCAACAATGATTTGTCGTTTTTATACCAAATTGGAGGTTAAGTCTGTAAAATATAAACTAGCAATGATAGACTTCTAGACTTTAATTTAAAAATCTGAAAAAATTACAGTAACTTTTTCAATATAGTTTTTGAAAAAAAAACGAAATTTTTTATTTTTGGCCCAAACTAATGTTCATCACGTTCCACCTACCAAAATGGGGAATAACCTAAACGTTCCAGCGAAGTTTCTGCGGAACTGTGCACCTATATCCATCTCTCTCTTGCTTTAATATGAAATTATAAAACTATATTTATTTCATTTTATTTGTGATGTGGATATTTGTACTTTTCACTCCCTTTATTTCTTTAACTACTTTAGAAACTAACTAAATAATAGGGAATATACTACCGACTGCATAAAATCCGATAACGACTAATCGGTTATTAATATGACAGCTAACCGAACAAAATACGTCAATTAAAGTCCGGTAACCGGGTTGGAGACTTTTATGAAAGCGGCCCTAAATGTGTACATATACACAAGCTGATGCGCTTGAAATTTTACTGCGAAATATATTGGTACTAGGTCGGAATATGACAACGTGCCAATAAAATTTTGAATTTTTATTAAAAAAATACATGAAAAATAGCTAACAATGTGCAAGGAAATTGCACGCTGCACGTAGGAACCTTTTTTGTTTGTCTCTTAAGACCCCCATACAGTTCCGTGTGAACGTGATCGTGAATGAGTGGAGACTTTTTATTGCGTACGCAAAGGAAAAGAATTCCAAATCAATTCTTTTGTGCGTTCACGCACATCTGTCAATTGAGTTCAATTCTCCAAAAATTAAAAAAAAAATCCAAAGTTTTCGTGGTAATTGCCAAAATTTAACACTCATTTACGAGAGCCTTGTGTCACTTTGCGTTCTCACACACTTCACAGTGAGATTGTAAAATAAGCAATTTAAAACATATTTTACACTTTCACTTAATTTTAAATGCACTAATATGAAAGATATTTTAGTTATTTATAAACTTACACATGATTTTTTTTGAAAAAAGAAGTAATATTCACATATTACACAAAAGAAAATTTCTCACGCTCACGCATGTTCACGCTCAAAAAGAAGTGTATATAGGGCTTTAGCAGCAAAAAATGGCCATTTGTGCATTTATTTATTACATATATAAACATGCAAAAAAGATCAAATTTCTTTCATTCATTTCATTCTGTTTAATAAAGTCGGTTAAGAACAGATTTTATATTGCTATATACACCTTAATTTGATTATTTAGTGAGTTTTTCGCCTGTTTTTTGCAGTTTTAGTAGGATAAAAACAAATACAATTTCCAAAATTGTGGGCGAATACATAATTAAATATCAATTTTTTATAAATTACACGTATTTATTGTTTTTGAGTATTTTTAGGGCCTAAAACAACATTGTTCTACCTTTTTTTCCTATTTTTTGTGTTTTATCAGCAACTTTTTTCGTCGGTAAAATTCGCCACCTTTTGGAGATTTTACGAGATGGCTAAAATTGCAGAATCGCAATCAAAAACAGCTGACTTACGTTATTTTGAGTTCATCGCTTAAATATGCCAAAAAATGAACCAAAGATGGAGATTTATAGAGATTTTCTTCACTGGAATCGCAAAAGTCGCTAAACTTTGGCAAAATGAATTTAGAGATTTTAGAAGATGGAGATTAAGCATTAGCGACTGCGCCACGCAGTTCCCCCACCAACTTTTTTTTCCTGCCTGCCTTTTCATAATCTCTACATATAATAAAATTGTAAATTTCTGTCGGTCTGTATGTATCTCTAAGTTATCGGGCCAATATTTGGACCAGTCCTTTTCTACTTTTCGGCGATCAAAATCAACTGTTTAAAACACCCAAGCAGTAAAATTGAAAATGTGTCGTCGATCAAAATCTTTTTATTGTTCTTGTCCAAAATTAATGAAAATACTTACGTTCTTTTTGGAACATCATCATCATCATTTATTGGCGCTTAACCGCCTAAGCGATTTTGACCGTTGCATATCAAAGCACGCCAGTCATTCCTTTTTAGCGATAACTGACGCCAATTAGAAACCCCAAGGGAGTTCAAGTCATCCTCCACCTGTTGTTTCCATCTCAGTCGAGGCCTCCCCCTTCCTCTGCTGCCGAATTCAGGCAACGATAGGAAAACCTTCTGTGCTGGAGCTTCTTTGTCCATTCGCATAACATGGCCCAGCCAGCGGAGTCTTTGGGCTTTAATTCGCTGGACTATGGTCACATCTGCGTAGAGCTCGTACAGCTCATCCTTAAATTTCCTTCGATACTCGCCGTTGGCATCACGGGAAGGACTATAAATCTTCCGGAGAACTTTTCTCTCAAATACTCCAAGGGCCATCTCATCTTCTCTTGACATTGTCCATGAATCTGAGCCATACATCAGGACAGGTATGATGAGAGACTTATAGAGCGTGATCTTTGTTCTTCGAGAAAGGACTTTACCTCTCAATTGCCTACTCATTCCAAAGTAGCACTTGTTGGCAAGAGTGATTCTCCGCTGGATTTCTAGACTGATATTATTTTCGGTGTTAATACTGGTTCCCAAATAGACGAAGTCCCTCACAGTTTCAAATTTGTAACTATCAACAGTGACATGCCCTCGTGAAGGGTTGACACCTTGCCGCGGTACGAGGGCTTAAGTCGATAGCCACAGGGCTGCGCTGCCCTTGTGATCATAGTGCCGCCGGTACTACATCACGAGAGAAGCCAAGCCTCTCTGGCGCGACGACTAAGATCTTCCCCCTCCCAATCCAGGGTGTTATGCGACCACGTGCCCATTGGACGTTTGCAGCCGGGAGGCAAATCGTGGCTGTAATCGAACGGAGCCTCTCTGATACCGGGCCGCCTCGGAGAGTAACTATGGCCTTACCGCGGCATGGGGCTCTGCCGCGGCGGACGACACATTCCCCATACTCTTCCTTTGACCCTAAACTGGCCTTGCCCGGCAAGGGGTCGTACGAACAAGATGAAAAAAAGTAATAAAAACCTTAAAAATAATGATACAACCATGTATACTGCCCAGCAGAGGAGGAAAATGCTGGAGCAAGCGAGAACGCAACGTCGGAGGACAAACTCCATTTCTTCATCAGCCGAGAGGTCGACAGCGATGGCAACTACGAGTCGATCAGCTCTGGATAATAAGGGGGCAATCCCCAAAGTAAGTACCGGTACAAACACGGTGAAGCCAACAACGGCTGATGCTAGAGCCCTAGTAAGTGCCGGTACCGAAACCAAGTCTTTAACGTCTGTGGCAGTGGTCTCACGACCTGGCCCCAGAGATCCAAATAAGGGAACGACCGCGATGGCAACTACGGGTCGAAATTTACCCCAAAAGACATCTCCCAGTCGCTCTGAGTACTTGGACAAAAGAGCGGCCGCGAGGATACTGAAGAAATACGAGGGTATTTCACAAGAGACGCTATCGCCGAATGCTAGGAAGACGGTGGAGATGGCTGAAACTATCTTACCGAACTTCCAAAGCGATTACGCGCCAAAGAAGGTTAATATAAATCCCTTCAAACGCCAGAGATCGGACGTGGATTTAAAACCTCACCCGAAGCGGCAGCAACACGCTCACGTAATGGGTAAACTCAGCTTTGCTGAAGTGACTAAGGATAGGATCCTCATAGGCGTCATTGACCGAGGTAATGAAAACTGGGCCATCCCTAGGGACCAGTGGCGGTTCGTCCGGAACGCTATCGGTAATGCCCTTCTCGACATTATGGATGAGTCTCCGGGTGCCACTCCGATGGGTTCTGATGCGGGATGGCACCAGGGCCGAATCAAGGTATTCGCTTGCGAGGATGCAAAAACTGTTGCACTGTACAAGGCAGCAGCTGCAAGACTAGGTGAGATCTACCAAGGGGCAAGAATCGAGGTTGTCGACTGGAAGGACATCCCGGCTCGGCCAAGGGCAAGAGCGTGGATTCCTGCTATCCCTGCTGAACCTGAGAGAATTCTCAGGATGCTGAGGATCATGAACCCGTCTCTCCCGACGCAGGACTGGGGTGTAAATCTGGTCGAGGACGCGGTAGGGCCTGATAGGCAAGTGGTCTTCACCTTGAATAAGGAGGCACTCGAGCCCCTTAAACGGTGCAATGGACGAGTGCACTACGGCATGGGTCAGATCGTGATCCACGTATACCGCGGCGATGCACAGCGCGCTGCTATTTCGGCTGCACCGGAGGACTCGGACATCGCAGTGCCGGAAGGGGAGTCGGAGATGTCCGACTCGGAAAGTATGGTATCTGCCACGTCAAATGGCGAAGGAGCAGTGAACAGCTCGGAGATGGGAGACAGCCTGCTGGACGGGGAGGACCTCAACGTCACAGTGATAGCAGCTAGTCCTGAGCGCACCACAGTTGACACTGCCACAGTTAGGAGGATCTCTGCCACGCCAAACCGTGGTCTGAAGAAATCGTCGTTGAAAGATAAGCCTCCAGACGAGGTGGAACTCGACGATACGGCGGTGGCAGGGAAGTCTGAGCACTCTCATGTTGGTGGTGATTCAGATAAACCTGCACAAATCTAAAGCAGCCTCGGCTGCTTTAATCAGTCGTCTCTCTAAAGGCGACGTAGATGTGGTCCTCATCCAAGAACCCTGGGTCAACAGCTCAAGGATTTGCGGTTTGGGGACTAAGGGTTATAAGCTTATTCGAGCCAGCGAGGGGGGCCGGGTTAGAGCCTGTATTTTAGTTAAGTCTGAGCTGAATGCATTTCTCTTGCCCAACTATACCAATGGTGACGTTACAGCTGCCAGTTTAACAGTCGACAGTACCAGTCTGACGATTGCGTCGGTCTATATGCCCTACGACGCCGAAGAACCTCCGCCACAGAGGGAGGTAAAAGACCTGGTGGCAAATTTTTCCATGGGTCATCTTATTATCGGAACTGACGCCAATGCTCATCACGTCCAGTGGGGAAGCTCCGATATCAATGCTAGAGGAGAGTCGTTGTTTGACTATTTGTTAACAACTAACCTGGTAGTTTGCAACGTGGGTAACGAACCTACGTTTATTACTAAAACCCGTAGGGAGGTAATAGATCTCACTATTTGCAGCGAAGGCGCTTATGAGTGGGTCAGAAAATGGCGCGTTCTCGATGAGCACTCATTCTCCGACCACCGGTACGTAGAAATAGTTCTAGACTTTTCTGTTGAGCAGCCGGTTATGAAACGCAACCCACGTAACACTAACTGGCAGCTACACAATGAAATACTATCTAGGGACTTACCAGCACTGCCCCCACAAGTCCCCTCATCAGTAGGGGAGTTGGAGGATCTGGTAAAGACCTTTACAACGGCGCTCTCGAATGCCTTAGAGCAGGCTTGCCCAGTGCCAAAACCACGTGGTAAACATAGGCCGCATTGGTGGTCCTACGACCTGGACTCGCTCCGAAAATCATGTAGGACACAATTTAATAAGGCCAAGAGCCTTGGCACGGAGACTCAATGGCTCGAATATAAAGTTGAACTCAGGGCCTACAAAAAAGCTCTGAGGCAGGCGAAGAGAGTATCGTGGAGAAATTTCTGCACTGGGGTCGAAAATGTCGACGATACAGCGAGACTTAGACGAGTGCTCTCAAAAACTCAAACAGCCACAAGCTATTTGCGCAAACCTGACGGATCCTGGACCAGCACGGAGAGGGAAACCCTAGAGCTGCTCTTGAATACGCACTTCCCAGGGAACTTGCATGAGGAACCCGTAGCACCTACAACAAACCTGGCTGTATACATACCCATCACGGAGGAAAAGGTTAGGTGGGCGGTTAAGAGCTTCGAACCGTTCAAGGCTGCCGGGCCAGACGGGATTATTCCCGCACAACTCATAAACACGCTGGAGACATCAGCCAAATGGCTGGTATTTCTCTATACAGCCTGCCTGGCTCTTAGCTACATTCCGTGCTCCTGGAGAAGTGCCACGGTAGTGTTTATTCCTAAGGCGGGGAAGGCGTCTCATTACGAGCCGAAGGACTACAGGCCGATCAGTCTCTCATCCTTTGTGCTCAAAACCTTCGAGAGGATAATAAATGACTACCTCTCCTCTACTATTGATAGCAACCTGATCTGTAGCTATCAGCATGCATACACCAAAGGGAAATCTACAGAAACTGCGCTTCACAGCCTAGTTTCTGTTATTGAAAAATCGCTGTATGAGAAGGAGTACTGTCTTGCGGCCTTTTTAGATATTGAAGGAGCCTTCAACAACATAAGCCCTGATGCTATAAACACCGCTTTAACAAGTCTGGGCATAAGCAGGTCTCTTATTGGACTTATTGATCAACTGCTAAGGGGTAGACGAATAGTTTCATCACTGGGCTCGGTTGACATATCACGCTATGTCACAAGGGGAACGCCTCAGGGTGGTGTTCTCTCCCCGCTTCTATGGAACCTCACTGTCAACTCGATGCTGCGAGACACAAGCTGGGGTGGCGGGAAGGTAGTGGCATATGCAGACGACTTAGCTATAGTATATAGGGGCAAATTCCCACAAACCCTGTGCGACTTGATGCAAGCAGCACTGCGAGAGGTTTCCTCATGGTGCTCGCGCTGCGGACTGAGCATCAACCCGGGAAAAGTAGAACTGGTTCTTTTCACCAACCGCTATAAGATACCACCGCTAACACTACCAAAACTGAATGACGTCAGGTGCACGTTGGCTGACAAAGCCAAGTTCTTAGGCACAGTTCTGGACAGGAAACTAACCTGGAAGGAGAATGTTCTTCAGCGCCAGAAGAAAGCGTGTATTGCACTCTACACATGCAAAAGAGCCATTGGAAAGAAATGGGGGCTCAGCCCCAAAATATGCAAATGGATCTACACCGCAATCATTCGACCAATCATGCTCTATGGAGTTGTGGTATGGTGGCCTGCGCTGAGCAAGGCAACAAACCTTAATCTGCTAGGTAAAGTACACAGATCTTGCATGATCTGTATAAGCGGTGCGTTAAGAACAACGCCCAATGAAGCACTCCAGGCCATTCTTGGCATTTTGCCACTCGATCTGGAAGGGCACCGGGTAGCAGCAGCATCGGCTCTACGTCTAAGGGAAACGTCCGGCTGGGGCGCAAGCACTACTGGACACGCCTGTATTTTGGGATCCTATAGCTTTCTTCCGTTGAGCACGGATCGTTGTGCGACCACAACAGTCGGAGATAGCTGTTTTAAAATCAACATTCCCAGCAGGGAAGAATGGGAGAGCACGGATCGGAGTCCCGCCACTCATGGCGGCACTTCCATTTATACTGATGGCTCGAAGTTAGACGGCAGAGTTGGAGGAGGGGTTTATTCAAAGGATCTGAACCTTGAGCTCTCCTTCAGACTACCTGATCACTGCAGTGTCTTCCAGGCTGAAGTTTCAGCAATCATGGACGCCGCGGCCTGGATAGGCCAACACACTATCGGACACGACATTTTTATATTCAGCGACAGCCAGGCGGCCATCAAATCCCTTGGCTCTTATTCGTTCAACTCTGAACTGACGCTCAGCTGTCGTCGATCTCTACAGGAGATGGCCCAACAGAATCGCGTGAACCTCACATGGGTCCCGGGGCATAGGGACATTGAGGGAAATTGTAGGGCAGACGAACTTGCGAGGCAGGGCACGACCAAGCAGGTTCTTCGGGATAAAGAGCGCTTAGGTATGCCGTTTGCCACTTGCAAGCTTATGCTGAAGGAGTACACACTCCGCCAAGCCAACGAAAGATGGCTGCAATCTCCAGGATGCCGGATATCCAAAGAAACCTGGCCGAAATGGGATCATAAAAGATCGAGACAAATTTATGCCCTAAGGAGAAGAGAAATCTCCATATTAATAGGCGTATTGACTGGGCACTGCCTCATTGGTAGGCACGCAGAAAGACTTGGTGTGCCCTACCGACGATGCTGTAGGAGTTGTAAGGATGATGAGGAGGAGGAAACGGTGGAGCACCTCATCTGCAACTGCCCGGCTTTAAGTGGCGCGAGAATGCGCTTTTTGGGAGTTCCCTTCCTGGTTAGCCTACGCCAGGTCACGGAGCTGGACATAAAGGACCTGATGGCCTTCATCAAGTCATCTAAATGGTTCGAGGAGGAGTAACGGTGTCGGTATAGGAACGTCAGTCCCGGGATTCTGCTATGTGGAGAATTCCGTTAATACCGGGATTTTCCATATGGCAGGGTCCCGGAACTGACTTTCCTAGTGTTGGTGGTATCACAACGGGCCTTTTAATACTGGCCTAGGTGTGCCTCTACGGTAGCCACTTGAACCTAACCTAACCTAACAGTGACATGGCTGCCAAGGCGCAGGTGCGACAGCAAATACTTCGTCTTGTCCTCGTTCACGGCAAGACCCACTTTTTTCGCTTCCTTATCCAGTCCAGAGAAGGCAGCGCTTATGGCGCGGTTGTTAAGGCCAATTATATCAATATCATCGGCATACGCCAGCAATTGCACGCTCTTGTAAAAGATTGTACCATTGCGGTTTAGCTCTGCTGCTCGAATTATCTTCTCCAGCATCAGATTAAAGAAATCGCACGAAAGGGAGTCGCCCTGTCTGAAGCCTCGCTTGGTTTCAAATGGCTCAGAGAGGTCCTTCCCGATTCTGACGGAGCTGTTGGTATTGCTCAGCGTCATTTGGCAAAGCCGTATAAGCTTTGCAGGGAAGTCAAATTCAGACATGGCGGCATACAGGCAACTCCTTTTTGCGCTGTCAAAAGCGGCTTTAAAATCGACAAAGAGATGGTGAGTGTCGATTCTCTTATCATGGGTCTTCTCCAGGACTTGGCGTATCGTGAAAATCTGGTCGATGGTAGACTTACCAGGTCTAAAGCCACACTGATAAGGTCCAATCAGTTTGTCTACGATGGGCTTCAGCCTTTCACACAACACGCTAGAAAGAACCTTATATGCGATATTAAGAAGACTAATTCCGCGGTAGTTGGTGCGGTTAGCGGGATCGCCTTTCTTGTGGATTGGGCAAAGCACACTTAAATTCCAATCCGGAGGCATGCATTCGTCTGACCATATTCTGCATAAGAGCTGATGCATGCTTTTTACCAGCTCTTCGCCTCCGTGTTTGAACAGCTCGGCGGATAGTCCGTCTTTTCCAGGCGCTTTGTTGTTTTTGAGCCGGGATATAGCTATCCTCACTTCATCATAGTCAGGTGGTGGGACGACTTTTCCATCGTCAGGGACTGGGGTATCGGGTTCGACGTCTCCTTCGCAATTTGGCAGTGAGGAGAAGTGCTCCCTCCATAATTTAAGTACACTTTGTACGTGTTCCGTCATCCGCCGGAACTTTTCATAGAATTTTCGGGCATCATTCCTGTCAGCCAGCATCTCAAGCTCCTCACACTCACGCCTTTCGGCCTCACTTTTCTTTTTTCTGAAAAGGCGTCTCTCTTCCTTCTTTGCCTCACGATATTGTTGCCATACACTGCGGGTTGCGCCCGTTCGCAACGTCTCCTTGTAGGCAGCGTCCTTTTTTTCGAGGCAGTTTTGCATTCCTCATCGTACCAGTTGTTCTTGCGGGCTCGCTGGAACCCTATAGTGGCCTCAGCGGCGGTACGCAATGAGTGAGAGATATGCTTCCATTGCTCGGTTACATCGTTAGGTCGGGGATTGCCCTCTGCTAGCAGGTGTGAGAGTCGAGTGGGGAAATTATCAGCTGTCTGTGTCACGCTCAACTTCTCGACGTCAAACTTTCCTTCCGTTACTGTGCGCACTTTCTTCGTTGCACAGAGGCGTGTGCGTATCTTGGCTGCGACAAGATAATGGTCAGAGTCAATATTGGGACCACGCAGTGTACGCGCGTCCAGAACGGTGAAGCTATGTCTGCCGTCAATCAAGACATGATCAATCTGGTTTCTAGTTCTTTGATCAGGGGACAGCCAGGTGGCTTGGTGTATTCGCTTATGCTGGAACCTGGTACTACTGATGACCATATTGCGAGCAGCGGCGAAGTCAATCAACCTAGTGCCGTTGGGTGATGTTATATCGTGGAGACTAAATTTTCCAACTGTAGGACCAAAGACTCCTTCCTTGCCCACCTTGGAATTAAAATCGCCGAGCACGACTTTGATATCATGTTGGGGGCAGCGATCATAAGTTTGTTCAAGTTTATCGTAGAAGGAGTCCTTCTCTGCGTCGTCCGTCTCCTCAGTCGGCGCATAGGCGCAGATAAATGTTACGTTGAAAAACCTCGCCTTGATGCGGATCGCAGCGAGACGCTCGTCCACAGGAGTGAACGCTAATACTTGGCGGCGAAGTCTCTTTCCCACCACGAATCCTACACCACGCGCTTTGCCGCGTGTCTGGCCACTGTAGTATACGTCACAAGGACCGATGGTCGTCTTTCCTTGCCCCGTCCATCGCATTTCCTGCAGGGCGGTGATGTCGGCCTTTGTGCCTACGAGGACATCAACCAGTCGGGCAGCGGCACCGTCCCTTGAAAGGGTCCGGACATTCCCGGTACATGCCCTAATATCCAAATCATTATGTCTTATTCGTTTTGCCGGGTCGTCAACATTAAAGGGGGTTCTCATCCGAGGCTTTGATTTTGTTTTCATTGGAATTAAGTTTTTTACGTGGCGGGTCCCAAACCCAGCGCACAACCCGTTTTTGGAACATATTGACACAAAAATATCAGTTTCGATGTAATAAAACTGTTGGTTGTTTTGCTAAAATCTTACCTTACAACAGTTATAGAAACAGTTATAAAATCGTGAAAGCTTATAAAATTGCAATTTTAAGTGAAATGAAATAAGTCCCAAAGAAAGCCCCTGCGGGTTGGGGTTCTAGAATATGCCCGCGGTAGGTATGCCTGTCGTAAAAGGCGACTAAAATCCAAAGAGAGGACAACTCAATAAAACCCGTAATCTCGAGTGTGATCCGTTCCGTGCTCGTGGGTTGAATAGCACTACGTTAGTGCGTCTTATAACGGTGGCCTCCAGATACCTGGCGCCCTCTGGTTGTAATTAGTCTTACTGGGATATCGGGGGATATGTCTCAGCTGACCTACTTTTCCCTAAACTCGTGCGAATTATATGTACCGATTAAATGAGAAAAACCATACTTTAGATCATGATAAAGTTGAATTGCTTTCAAGTGATCAGGCCAGATCTGGCCTTTCGGTTAATACCGAATCAAAAGCTGAAACCGCAGGCATGGTGGGGCTGAATAGGCCCCCTCATGATACTGAAAATGTTGGAAAACGTAAGCACTTGAATGGTGCCGCTCGTAAGCATCTTAAGAAACTCCTGGCTAAGGTTGTCAGATACGAAACCGCCTTAGAAATTGCCAAACAGCCCCAAGGGCCGGTACAAATGGAGGCGACCAATAAAAGGGGGCGTCCAATAGTACGACCCCACCAAATTTTCAAAAGAGGACAAGACAGATGCCTCCTCTTGATGGAGAGGCAGCCAGGCCTTAGTAACCGTAGCTCATCCTGACGGTGTGTCATTGGGATCTTTTAGAGATGCCGTGACCACTATTCAGCTGGACATAATCCCACAGGATTAACCTAGTACCATCTGGTCTTCTGAACAACTGAAGATCATAAGAGAGTTATTTGTGTTTAAAACCCGGCCCTAGACACCAGATACTGGAGAATCCTCACTCGGACAAGTAGGGCCACAGTGGCGGAAATTGCAATAGCTGTAGATCCGGTGTCAGCTGAAACAATCCGTCACCATAATAATACAATCAGTTTAGCGTATGCCAAAGTGAAACTTCGGCTTAAAACCAAACCGTCTCTGCCCCGGGTAGCTGATGAAGCCAGCGGCAATGATGAAAATGTTGCGGTAGAAAAGAAGGCTGTAGAAGAAACAGCCTGCAGCTCAAAATCGGCAGAGGTGATGCAAGGCTTGGAGGATGTACAAACTAAGATTCGGCTGGAGTCCACAGCAGAAGCTACGATTATCGAGACTCCACCGCCCTCTCAAAGCCGGCAAATAAATCAATTACGTAGCGAGAACCCTAGACCGGGGTTCGACAAAAAAACGGGCCAAAGTCAGGCATCTAATGGGCATGCTTTGCTCAGTGGCGACCTGAAGTCATGGTTGGCGGATAGGGACCGCAAAAAACTTTCGCAGTTCGAGGCGTCTAAAATGCCTCCAAGTGAATCTGCACCATGCCAAGGCAGCTTCGGATGTTCTTAGCAGAAGATTCAGCAGAGAAGGTCTGGGAGTAGCCTTCATTCAAGAACCATGGATTTTACATGGTTCTGTAAAAGGTTTAAGCAGTACTGACTGTAAATTAATATATGCCACCGGTTCCCGTCCCAGGGCGGCGATGCTTCTAAACAAGAAACTATCGTTTATCCCGCTCCTACAGTTTATGACGGCTGATTTGGTTGCAGTTTAGGCAAACATTCCAACCCCAAGAGGTGAAAAAGAGGCCATTTTGGCTTCAGCTTACTTTCCCGGTGAGGAGGAAACAGCCCCTACTGCTGAATCCAAATCCCTCATTGAGTATTGTCAACAGAAGGGTATCTCATGGGTCATCTGCTGTGACGCAAACTCCCACCATACAGCTTGGGATAGTACGAACATAAATAACAGGGGTAAGCACCTCCTGGAGTTTATTAGTAGTCATAACACTACTTACTTACTTAAAATAGCATTTAACCGCCTGGGCGATTTTGGCCGTCCAACATGTTACGCCAGTCAGTTCTTTGTTGAGCCAACTGGCGCCAATTAGAGACACCGTGTGCTCGCAGGTCTGCCTCTACTTGGTCCTGCCATCGAAGTGGTGGTCTCCCTCTTCCTCTACT
Source organism: Campiglossa producta (assembly GCA_964058755.1). NCBI lineage: Eukaryota > Metazoa > Arthropoda > Insecta > Diptera > Tephritidae > Campiglossa > Campiglossa producta. Next base: position 620,600 of record CAXKVI010000012.1, read on the forward strand.
TCCACCGGCGGCTGCCGATAAAAATACCTGGTCTCAGCTGACCTTCCTTCCCCTACATTCGTGGGAATTATATGTACCGATTAAATGAGAAAAACCATATTTTAGATCATGATAAAGTTGAATTGCTTTCAAGTGATCAGGCCAGATCTGGCCTTTCGGTTGATACCGAATCAAAAGCTGAAACCGCAGGCATGGTGGGGCTGAATAGGCCCCTTCATGATACTGAAAATGTTGGAAAACGTAAGCACTTGAATGGTGCCGCTCGTAAGCGTCTTAAAAAACTCCTTGCTAAGGGTGTCAGATACGAAACCGCCTTAGAAATTGCCAAAGAGCCCCAAGGGCCGGTATAAATGGAGGCGACCAATAAAAGGGGGCGATGCAACAGTACGACCCCACCAAATTTCCAAAAGAGGACAAGGCAGATGCCTCCTCTTGATGAAGAGGCAGCCAGTGCCTTAGCAACCGTAGCTCATCCTGACGGTGTGTCATCGGGATCTTTTAGAGATGCCCTGACCATTATTAAGCTTGACATAATCCCACAGGATTATCCTAGTACCATCTGATCTTCTGAACAACTGAAGATCATAAGAAGGGCCATTTTGAGTAAAGTGTTTAAACTTCAAGTTGGCACTATTAGTCCCCGCTTCACGGGCTACGCGATTCGCCAAGGATGGCTTTCAATTGTCTGCGATGATTTTGATACCGGCTAGTCTGTGTCGGTATAACAGGTGCAATGAGGACGTGCCCTGTTGATGCTTTAAGTGCCCTTGTGGGAATACCTCTTTTCCCTATTATAATAGAGAAGGAGCATTTCATAAATAGTCCTATATTGCAAGTAAGTGGTGCAATAACTCTTACGCTCAGGATCACGCGAAACTTTGAAGTTTCGATCGTAGATCGGGAATCCTTATGCTGAATCCGATTCGGAGATTTGGTATACGGATGGATCGAAGCTGGAAGATGGTAAAACGGGAGCTGGTATCTATGGACCAAAATACAAACAATCGGTACCGATGGGTAACTACCCCACTATCTTTCAAGCGGAAATCCACGCAATAGAATTATGTGGCAGAGAATGCCTCCAAAGAAGACTATACTCTAGGCGAATCTACACTATGTCGGACAGTCAGGCCGCCCTACGTGCCTTGCAGTCTTATAATACAACCTCGAAGCTTGTCGATGAGTGCGTCACAGTCCTAATGATCTGGGAGCCAAACAAACAAAGTTTTGTTAGGTTGGGTCCCAGGGCATGAAGGGCATGACGGCAACGAAAAAGCAGATCACCTGACAAAACATGGTGCTCCAACAGCATTTTATGTTCCGGAACCCTTTTGTGGACTCACGAAGGCCCACGTAAAGGAGACCATAAGCAACAGGGAAAATAAACAGTTTAGGCAGCATTGGCTTAGCAGCCTAGGGCAGAGGCAGGCCAAACTCTTTATTGAACCCTCGGGTGGCTATTTTTTCGCCCTTTCCCAAACATTTTGTATGGGGAAAAAATGGCATTTTCTTTAAAATTTTGAAACATTTTTTCAAATATTTTAACACAGTCTAAAAGATGAAGCTCTGAAGCTTCCAAAATGGTTAGCCATGTGCGATTATCTTAACTATTAAAATAATTACAGCCATTTCAAAATGACACATATACACAGTAACACGTATAAAAACTAGTAAATTTTGAATGGCTGTAATTATTTTAATAGTTGAGATAATCGCACATGGCACACCATTTTGGAAGCTTCAAAGCTCAATTTTAAGAGTATGTAAAAATGTTTTGAAAACTTTGAAAAATTAAGAGAAAATTCACTTTGAAAAAAAAGGCCATTTTTCTCCATACAAAATGTATGGGAAAGGGCGAAAAAAATAGCCACCCCTAAGGGTTAAGTTAGAGCGCTAATTTTTTGCTAGGCTTATTTTCTCATCAATACCTAAAGTTTCAGGGGGTAAGACCGAAAAACAACAATTTTTTTTTTTATTTGAATCACCCTAATGTACATACGTGTGCTTTGGCAGGTACCTTGACTTTGTCACAGCGGCTTTGGAAACTGCTATCAAGGAACATACAGCAGTTGCATATTCAACTCCTCTTTCGAACGCTGAAATCAAAGACCGAAATCTACGCCCTAACGGAGCAGTAGAAGCCAGTAGAGCCAATAGGAACAAGAATGCCTGTAGGAGTAAGGGTCCTACGAGTGCTGTTGTGAAACAAAGAGGCAGGAAGGACGCCTAGACAGAAGGTAGAATCGTCAGGGCGAAAGACGTGGGATGCTAAAATACTGGAGTGTCCAGTAATGCTTGCGGCCCTGCAGGACGTTTTCCTTAGACACAGAGCCGATGCTGCTGCTACCCGGTGCCCTTCCAGATCGAGTGGCAAAATGCCAAGAAAGGCCGCTTATACAGATCATACACGATCTGTGGACTTTACCTAACAAATTTAGGTTTGTTGCCTTGCTCAGCGCAGGCAATCATACCACAACTCCATAGAGCATGATTGGTCGAATGATTGCAGTGTAGATCCATTTGCATATTTTGGGGCTGAGCCCCATTTCTTTCCAATGGCTCTTTTGCAAGTGTAGAGTGCAATACACGCTTTCTTCTGGCGCTGAAAAACATTTTCCTTCCAGGTTAGTTTTCTATCCAGAACTGAGCCTAGGAACTTGGCTTTGTCAGCCAAGTACAGCCGCACGGTATTCGGTTTTGGTAGGTTTAACGGTGGTATCTTATAACGGTTGCTGAAAAGGACAATTTCGACTTTTCCCGGGTTGATGCTCAGTCCGCAGTGCGAGCACTAAGAGGAAACATCTGGCAGTGCTACTTGCATCAAGTCACACATGGTCTGTGAGATTTTGCCCCTATATGCAATAGCTAAATCGTCTGCATATGCCACTACCTTCCCGCCCCCCAGCTTTTGTCTCGCAGCAACGAGTTGACATTGAGCTTCGATAGAAGCGGGAAGAGAACACCACCCTGAGGCTTTCCCCTTGTGACATAGCGTGATAAATCAACCGAGCCCAGTGATGCGACTATTCTTCTACCCTGTAGTAGTTGATCAATAAGTCCAATAACGGGCTTATGCAGCTGAAGGCTCTTTCAAAGTCTATGAAGGCCACGAGACAGTTATCCTTTTCATGCAGCGATTTTTTAATAACAGAAACTAGGCTGTGAAGCCAGGTTTGCTGCAGGTGCCGAGGGTTCCTCACGCAAGTGCCCTGGCCTCCATGCTGGTCCAGGATCCGTCAGGTTTGGGCAAATAGCTTATGTCTGTTTGAGATTTTGAGAGCACTCGTCTAAGTCTCGCTGTATCGTCGACATTTTCGACCCCAGTACAGAAATTTCTCCACGATACCCTTTTCGCCTGCCTCAGAGCTTTTTTATAGGCCCTAAGTTTAATTTTATAATCGAGCCATTGAGGCTCCGTGTCGATGCTTTTAGCCTTATTAAATTGTTTCCTGCAGGTTTTGGTTGCTCTACATTAAAGTCTAAAACTATTTCCATGTACCGGTGGTCGGAGAATATATGTGCCATTTTCTAACCCACTCATAAGCGCCTTCACTACAAATAGTGATATCTATGACATCCCTAAGGGTTTTGGTGATAAAATTAGGCTCACTACCCACGTTACAAACTACCAGGCTGGTTGTTAATAGGGAATCGAACAGAGACTCGCCCCTGGCATTGATATCGGAACTTCCATATTGGACGTGGTGAGCATTAGCGTCCGCTTCAATAATAAGATAGCCCGTACAGAAGTTTGATACCAGATTTTTTACCTCCCTTTGTGGTGGAGGTTCTTCGGCGTCGTAGGGCATATAGACCGACGCCACCGTCACGCAGGTGCTGCCGACCGTTAAACTGACAGCGGTAATATCACCATTTATATAGTTAGGTAGAAGAAAAGAGTTAAGCCCACACTTGACCAAAATACAGGTTCTGAACTTGCCCTCCTCGCTGGCTCGAATGACCTCAAAGCCCAATCCGCATATCCTCGAGCTGTTGACCCAGGGTTCTTGGATGAGGACCACATCCACGTCGCCTATAGAGAAACGACTACTTAAATCAGCCGAGGCTACTTTAGATTTTTGCAGGTTTATCTGAAGCACCACCAACATGAGAGCGCTCAGACTTCCCTGCCGTCCCCATATCGTCGAGGTTTGCCCCATTCCGGAGGTTGCCTATCAACGACGAGTTGTTCGGATTAACTGCCCGATATGGCGTTGCGGGAGTCCTGCTGTCTGTAGCGTCAGATGTTAATCCGGCGTTGTGTTTTCGCTTGCTCCAGCATAGTTCTTCTCTGCTGCGGAGTAAACGAAGTCGTTAATTGCTTTGTATTTTGTGTGTTCTTCATCTTGTTCGTACGACCCCTCGCCGGACAAGGCCAGCTTAGGGTCAAGGGTAGTGTAAGGGGAAGTGTGTCCTCCGCCGGGGCAGAGCCCCATACCGCGGTAAGACCATAGTTACTCCCTGAGGCGGCCCGGTATCAGTGAGGCTCCGTTCGACTACAGCCACGATTTGCCTCCCGGCTGCAAACGTCCAATGGGCACGGTATCGCATAACACCCTGGATTGGGAGGGAAAAGTTTTGCACATTTATATAGCGAGCCGCTTGCTGCAAGACAGACGCTCGCTTACAGCCGCACCTCATGGTGTACAGACGCTGCGAAAAAGACCCAGGTGAGCCCTTAAACCAAGTATGTCAGAGTGGCCCCACCGGGGCTCCCTCTCTTTCTGCCGCGAGCCTAGGTAGCTCAACGTTGCCCAGAGTGCACGAACGAGGACGCAAGAGTCGGGATTGAGCGCGGTCACTCAGCAACCACACCCCATTACACTCCCAATAGAGTATTAGATTAGATTAGAAAAGAGATACACGTGTTGTTGCATGGTATTTTTATCTTATTTCCTTGCGCAGTGTGAATTTCATTGTCTGTTTGGAGTAAGAAAAGGGGTTGTTGTCGAAGCCTCCCACGCAGTCATCTTTCACGAATTTTTTCATAAAATTAAATTTTTGTTCGCTGATTTCTTTAAGTGTAAATGGATCTGAATCATTTATTTTTAATAATATACACGATAAAAATCTCGAAACACAGTAAAATTCAAGAAAATTAAGCCTGTTAAATCTACTAAAAAAATTACATCGATACATATCTCCAAAAAGCGGAAATAAAAATAAAGTGAAAATATTTTCCCCTGCAGTTCACCTGTCGAACTGACTCATTTGAATTCGCCATTTCGACGCCGTTTACATTGGCAGATTTGCATTTGACTTCACCTTCCCTGCAAGAATCTTCTACCAGGACACAAAGACAACGAAAGAAAATGCACCACCGTGATGGTTTAAACTCCTGTAGAGTTATAATAATCAAAGAGCCAAGAAGGCTTATGTCTTTTCCTGGTAGAATTGGCCCATTTTCTTAAAAAAATTTGTAGAAATTGCATAGTGCATCAGTATTCACACGTAATTTACACATTAAGGTTCTTGCTGGGCAATTCTAAATGTGGAACACATGCAGGGTTCCTATTTAGAGGAGCTGTGTATTGCATTCTTCGGCAAATGAGGTGATGGAATTCCAAATTTGGAAAATGAGATTTGTATTGAAAAAAAAACCCCAAATTTGCCGAATTCGGTGCAGTGTAAATGTACTATAAATGTATTATAAAGGCTGGTCTTCATTATAGCTCCGGGCAAATGATCAAATATTCATCAAATTGAATGGCATTCGCATATCTTTGTGAGGGTTAAGCGTTCAGCAGAATCAATCCGTCAGTACGTCGAAATAACTGACAGTAAAGTAGACTGCGGGTGTTTGTATGCGTAACGGATGGTGTAACGGTATGCCTACCTCGGGCATATTCTAAACCCCTAAAGGCTGGTTTTCACTAGGTCAAATTTTGACAACTTTTATTGACTTTATCGAAATAAGCAACCAAATCTCGATATGTACCGAATGCCATTAAATTTGTTCAATCGCCCGGAGCTATTAGGTCAAATGGTGTCAAATTTCATCGACTTTATCGAGATTTGGTTGTTTATTTCGATAAAGTCGATAGAGTTTGTCAAAATTTGACCCAATGAAAACCATTGAGGGATAAACAATGATTAGCACACAGCCTTATATAAACATTTGAAGGCAAAAAATCCAATCCAGAGTGATGTCACACATTACATCCATATTGAACATCTATGGATCGTGATTCATATCGATGGATCGCGATTCATATTGATGGATCGCAAATTGACGCTACACATTGTATTTGAAGGTAGAACGGGTACACCTAAGGACACGATAGTTGCCTGTTTGATCAACATTGTCGTGTCGCGTCGCTAGGTGTACCCTTAGCTTAAATCATCCTTTAGGTGCTAATGGAATCAAATACCAACCTTTTATATTTTTTCTTAAATAAATCAGTAAATTTTATTTACAAATCATAGTTTACCACAACCAGTGTTTACGTTCTAGCAAGCAGAGAAGGCTGTGTGTCAATTTGTATTTCTTTTCGTCAGAGTAAAATGAGGTGAACAAATTTCCTATGGTGTAACAAAAATTTGCCATTTTGCTGTGCCAAACGAAATGGTAAAATATAGGCATAATTAGATATCGTTAACGCTAACGCCATGCCCATAACGCTAGGCATCTCCAATGTGAACAATTAGTCATGCAGTAACCATAAAGAAGTGACAATTTGATTAAAACAAAGAAAAAGATTGGCAGCAAATTACACATATGCTTACTCACCGAGGTAATACACACCGAAAAGAACAAATAAAAGCTTAAAAATGTGCGAAAATTCACGATCACAAACTTTAAGGGGTTAGGGATATGGCGAAAAATCAAAAACCAATTGGTTGGCTATGGTATGGTACACGCGTTAGGGTTATGGTATGGCATTACTAATCGTTTACATTGATTTTCATAAGTTTGGTTGGAACAGCTGATTAGCGTTATGGGAATGGCGTTAGCGTTAACGATAATTAATTATGCCGTATGACAGGTAAATTTTGACGTATGAAAAAAAAGCACGTGCAAGAGGAAATATTCTGTGACGAAATTGTCAATTTACGTGTTTTTCATGCATTTATATTGCGTATTATACCCATTATATTATATTTTAGTGTTAATTACCGCGTGTGAACATAAATTTATTTGAAATAATATGAATGCTAACAGCACATGCATCCCTGTGCTCACATTATTGGTTGTCAAAATTTGACCTAGCCCCCTGAGCTAGGTCAAATTCTGACGTTCATATACACCAAGTTAACTGTAAGAATTTACAGCTGTCAAAATTTGCTTTTTTAAACCAATTGGCACACGGCCGAAGGTAGCAAATACGAACATCTGCAAAACGTATTGCCAAAAGCAGCGTTGCCATTTGATACAATTGTATCAATAGGAGTGTTCGCTGTTCATTATGGATTGAACGTTTAAAAGCGCCAGAAACCTAAGGCGATAAAGAGAACATTACCAATATATTTTTTGTAAATAAGGGGATTCATCAACTCTTATAAGTTTACGAAATGCGTAAGTTTATACATTTATCAGCTCAGTTAGATGAACGCCCTAGATAAATTTATGTGTACTTGATGTCAAACAAAAACTTTTTATTCTCATTAAAAAAGTAATTTTCGACCCATTTTCAGCATATTCTTCTCTTTTTGTCCAGTGTGCATTGAATGCATCAAAAAATTACATGTCGAACGTCGTCATTGCATTGTATAAATTTACGCACTCTTTTACACGCCAAAATCGACGCGGAAGTCATAGTGTATCAATACAAGTGTGAACTGTAGCTTTGACAGAAATGTCAAAACACACTTCCACGTCAAATCACAAATGTCAAAACACACATCCATGTCAAAAATCTGGGTTGCTATTGTTGTTTTCGTTGCGATCGGGTTGTGTGCAGCACCGAATATCAATGAAACAGGGTTCTTGTTTGCACAAAAATGTTGCTGTGTTGCCCAACTTTTTCACTTCAGTTTCTAGGGCAACTTTTAAGCGAATCTTTCAGTTTATACTTTATATCAAAGAAAAAAAAGACACAAAATAAAAAAACTTAAAACTAGTAAATTTTATTTATTTTACAGAAAAATTTTGAGGTAAGCATCTTCGAAATGAGAAATTAGACAGAAAATGAAAACAAACGTTTTTTTTGGAAACATGTATATACGATGTTTTTAGATAGATTTACTATCAAATACATATCTTAGCACAAAGAAGGCTTCAAACCCCAAAATTTGGTATTTGTTTCCTTTAGGGGTCAACTCCTAATAAATTAGCTAGAATTATGCAAGATAGCTCATTATACGGGGTTTGGCCTCAGGATCACGAATCCGGAAGCGCTTTTTTAATATTTTGCTTCTCTGAAGAGAACCCGCCCCAATTTTGGTACCGGACCCGGGTCAATTTTCGGGTTTTTGACCATTACTTTCCACAAACACAAAAAAAAATTAAAAAGCGCTTCCGGATTCGAGATCCTCAGGCCAAAGCCCGTATTTTGAGCTATCTTCCATAATTCTAGCTAATTTATTAGGAGTTGATCCCTAAAGGAAACAAATACCAAATTTTGGGGTTTGAAGCTAATTATTAGCAGTTGTTTGTTATTTGTTTAATAGAAAATAGTGAGCAGACTCGAAAGAGTTATTCTAACTAATAATTTTATAGAATTCGCTGTTATTTATGTTAAAAAAAATCAAATTTCTAAGTTTTAGCGAACTACTTTTTTATGCAACCTACTACTAATTTTTTATACCAAATCGAATGCAACTCGGCGCAAAATGATGCTCTTTTTCCAAAAAAACAACTCTGATGAACAGGTGTTAAACTCATTTTGGAATTTTGACGTCTATGCAGAAGAGTTTACACTTGTATTGGTACACTATGGCGGAAGTTTATCAAATTCAGTTAATTTACACACTTGATAAATTTATACGTTTACACGCTTTGTAACATATGTAATGATAAAAAGACTACTAACAAGCGGTAATGTATCACCTACAAACGATTTAGAAGCTATTGACTATATTTAATTTCACATTCAATGCAGAAATAAAAACTGTCTGCCAACTTTCGTTTAGAAATTGAATGCTCTATTAATACGAATATATGACTGTCAAACAAAATGAATTAGCTAACAAAGACCTTCAAACGATCTGCATAGAAAAAAGTTCAAAATTCGAAAGTTGTACCTCAACCTTACCATTAAATTTTGGGGATTTTTGGTTATTCAGGGTAACAAAATGGATTACTAACAAACGTTAATATATCACCTACAAACGATTTAAAAGCTATTGACTATATTTATTTTCACATTCCATGCAGAAATAAAAAGTGTCTCCCGAGTTTCGTCCAAAAATTGAATGCTCTATAATTACGAATATATTAACTATCAAACGAAAGGAATGAACTATCAAAGGCCTGCAACGACTTTCAAACGATGTGCATTAAAAATAGTTGAAAGTTCAACATAAGCACTGCCAAGTATGCGCCGCCCTTCTTGTCAAACTAGAAGCAGCCATCGCGTAGCACCTTTATTTTATTACTACTCGTTGGGTCACACCTAACAAGCCGGCAACATTAGGTTAGGTTAGGTTCAGGTGGCTGCCGCAGAGGCACACCTAGGCCAGGATTAAAGGGCCCGTTGTGATACCACCAACACTAGGAAAGTCAGTTCCGGGACCCTGCCATATGGAAAATCCCGGTATTATCGGGATTCTCAACATGGCAGAATCCCGGGACTGACGTTCCTAAACCGACACCGTTACTCCTCCTCGAACCATTTAGATGACTTGATGAAGGCCATCAGGTCCTTTATGTCCAGCTCCGTGACCTGGCGTAGGCTAACCAGAAAGGGAACTCCCAAAAAGCGCATTCTCGCGCCACTTAAAGCCGGGCAGTTGCAGATGAGGTGCTCCACCGTTTCCTCCTCCTCATCATCCTTACAACTCCTACAGCATCGTCGGTAGGGCACACCTAGTCTTTCTGCGTGCCTACCAATGATGCAGTGCCCAGTTAATACGCCTATTAAGCGGGCTACTCACCTGCCAAGAAATGTCAAACTCCATATAAAAAAACGATCAAGAAATGGTCAAGAACTATTTTCACACGTCAAATTTTCTTGAGCCAATACTTAGCTAATAAGAAACAAGTAAGGAAAGCTGTCTTCGGCTGTGCCGAAGGCTATATACCTTTCATGAACAAGCGTCACGATTTTCACTGTTCGATCCCCAGTACAGCCTGTTTCAATTTAACTATATTTACTATACACATTACACATCTTTGTTATAATTTAAAAAAACTTACAAAATAATAGGATCCGAGTTATCGGAACAATCGATTGTATGGAGGCTATATATTATACGTGTTCAATTGTACTGACTTACACTATACACATTACATATGTAGAAAGTACTAAAGGTGCAATATTTTACGTTCCTAACTTTTTAAATGCGGAAGTATTGGCCAAAAAACCTTATATCGGAACAACCGGTTGTATGGGGCTATATGTTATATTTACCCGATCTTCTTGATTTTCCTCTACACACTACATAAATTGAAAGTACTCAAGTTGCAAAATTTTATGTTCCTAACTTTTTAATTGCAGAAGTTTTGGCCAAAAAACCTTATATCTGAACAATCGGTTGTATGGGGGCTATATGTTACATTTGCCCGATCTCGTTGATTTTCACTATATACACTACATAAATAGAAAGTACTCGAGTTGCAAAATTTTACGTTCCTAACTTTTTAATTGCAGAAGTTTTGGTCAAAAACCTTATATCTGAACAATCGGTTGTATGGGGGCTATATGTTACATTTGCCCGATCTTGTTGATTTTCACTATATACACTACATAAATAGAAAGTACTCGAGTTGCAAAATTTTACGTTCCTAACTTTTTAATTGCGGAAGTTTTTGCCAAAAAACCTTATATCTGAACAATCGGTTGTATGGGGGCTATATGTTACATTTGCCCGATCTCGTTGATTTTCACTATATACACTACATAAATAGAAAGGACTCGAGTTGCAAAATTTTACGTTCCTAACTTTTTAATTGCAGAAGTTTTGGCCAAAAATTCGTATATCTGAACAATCGGTTGTATGGGGGCTATATGTTACATTTGCCCGATCTCGTTGATTTTCACTATATACACTACATAAATAGAAAGTACTCGAGTTGCAAAATTTTACGTTCCTAATTTTTTAATTGCGGAAGTTTTGGCCAAAAAACCGTATATCTGAACAATCGGTTGTATGGGGGCTATATGTTATACTGGTCCGATCTTGTCAGTTCCGACAAATGATTCCTATAATACAAAATGGTAGCCACATACAAAATTTCAGCCAGATATCTCAAAAATTGAGGGACTAGTTTGCGTTCAAACAGACACACGGACAGACGGACATGGCTAAATCAACTCAGCTTGTCATCCTGATCATTTCGGTATACTTATTGATGGGTCCATCTCTTCTTCTTCTCATACTTACAAACATCGGACCAAAGTTATAATACCATTTCATGTTCATGAAAGGTATAAAAATACTACAATTTTCGATGGTTGGCAAAGCCGGTTTACCTCAAGAAATAAATATGCTCGTATATATATTTCTTGAGGTAAACGTTCAGATTCACGGTAAAGATGAGTATATACTTCGCTGCACATGTTTTATACATTTTTATAATGATAATCTGCAATAAAATGGAAAATGCCGTAAACGTCAAAATTTCTTGAGCGGGCATAAGAAATATATGCTCGTTTTTTTTCTTGAGGCATTTCTTGGCAGGTGAGTAGCCCGCTTTAGTATGGAGACTTCTCTTCTTCTTAATTAAATTTGTCTTGATCTTTTATGATCCCACGTATAGCACGAAAAATTCATGGATCGCGAACCGGATCGCCAAATTTTTAGAAATTATGAAATCCGGATCGTGGATCATTCAATTAATATTGTGATCCATCATAGCGTTTTGTGTTTTCGGTAAATAGTATATAGATATCATTCCCTACTCCATTGCATTTGCTTTACTTGTTGTTTTAATGAAATGAAAATAACAATATATACATTTTTTAAAAGGGATCGCGGAATGTTTCAACAAATATTGGAACAAGTGCAGAATACATACATTTGTCCAAAAAAAAAAAAAAAAATTGGGCTTGAAAGAGGGTTTTACGCTGAATTTAACGGTACTTTTCTTTTTTGGTGCACTCGAAGGGTTAAAAAGATATTCAAGGTCAAAGGTCAAAAATTTTTTTTTTCATATCAAAATATCTTGCAAACTGGTAAATGGATTTTTAAAATTGTTTGTTCCTAAATTTTCTCTTCGAAATACCTTTCATTCAATGTATACTTTATTAACCCTTTGACACACTATGTACTAAAAATGAACAAAAAAGCAAATTTCGTTCAAAAACGATCAAATACTTAATTTTCTTTTAGAATGGCCATCTTATAAAAAAATAACCCTGGGCTACGCCATGCCAACTCCGGGTGGTTGCCTCTATGGGCGGGATTCATGGTATTTATGTGCAGAACACCTTTCTGAGTAGGCGGCCTTCGGCCGCGCTTATAAAAAATAACCCTGGGCTACGCCATGCCAACTCCGGGTGGTTGCCTCTATGGGCGGGATCCATGGTATTTATGTGCAGAACACCTTTCTGAGTAGGCGGCCTTCGGCCGCGCTTATAAAAAATAACCCTGGGCTACGCCATGCCAACTCCGGGTGGTTGCCTCTATGGGCGGGATCCATGGTATTTATGTGCAGAACACCTTTCTGAGTAGGCGGCCTTCGGCCGCGCTTATAAAAAATAACCCTGGGCTACGCCATGCCAACTCCGGGTGGTTGCCTCTATGGGCGGGATCCATGGTATTTATGTGCAGAACACCTTTCTGAGTAGGCGGCCTTCGGCCGCGCTTATAAAAAATAACCCTGGGCTACGCCATGCTAACTCCGGGTGGTTGCCTCTATGGGCGGGATCCGTGGTATTTATGTGCAGAACACCTTTCTGGGTAGGCGGCCTTCGGCCGCGCTTATAAAAAATAACCCTGGGCTACGCCATGCCAACTCCGGGTGGTTGCCTCTATGGGCGGGATTCATGGTATTTATGTGCAGAAGACCTTTCTAAACCACTTTTAGTTCCTTTTTTTTACTCCAAAAAAAAAATTAACCCTGAGCCGATTACTTTTTTTACCTTTTTATAATGGAAATACACCATTTTCATATAGCAATATGTGTATAAAATGAAAGCTTATTGCATTATCTACAATATTTTACCATCTAACGATACCGTTAACGGGACATTTTTTCGTTTTTTAAACAGTTTTATTCATTTCCATTGGTTTTTTTTTATAAAAAACATAGTTTTCATATAAAAATTTTACATAAAGGTGGGAGTGTTATACATTAAATGAAAGGTATTTTTATTACCTAAATATTGGTATTTAACATTTTCTAATCCGATAAGTAGTTTGAAAGATATTTCGATTTAAAAAAAATTAAAAATTGCCCTTTTAAGTGGAATTACCCCTAAAGTTTTTATTTGCACCAAAAAAAAATTATACGTTTCAACTTTTCGCAAATACCGCTATCGATCCATATAAATATTTTTTTGATTTGCGAAATGTATGTATTCTGCACTTATGCCCAAATATTAACTGTGTAGCTAGCTGTTCGTGATTCATAAATACCGATAAAATGTTCTCCTGTAGCTTCGCTTTTTTTTTTTAATTCCCAGCAAATTGTTGAATTCAACTCGGCTGGCATTCTTTTTTGTGTTTTCTATTCGTGTTTACACTTGTCAATTTTTCTTGAAAGCAATTTTGAAACAAAATATGGGCGAACAAGGAGGAGTGAAAGAAATAGCAAGAAAAACTTGATACGAGTTGACGGTACGCTAAGTGTACTATTCCCCTCTCTTCTCACCCCCTTCGCCTGTTTCGCGGCAGAGTTGAATTCAATAATTGCCTGGTGTAAAAGGTCACATTCATTGTGTATCAATACCAAGTGTAAACTCTTCTGCATAGACGTCAAAATTCCAAAATGAGTTTAACACCTGTTTGAGATTGTGGTTAATAACAAGTGTGATATCATAGACATAGTCGTGAAAACTTCAAAGTGAGTTTAGTCACCTGTTTTTAATTTCCTTTTCTGTCTCACTTCTTTCCATCTTCCCATCTCTTTCTACCATTAGGTAAAAGATAGGAGACCGCCATGTTGATGTGTGCAGGATGTTAAACAACGCCATTTGCTTTTCTGTTATTCGGTGCTGGCGACATTTTAATATGTGCAGGATGTAAACAAACCGAAATTTTAATGTGTGTTGTCAAAAGAAGAGTTCACACTTGGTATTGATACACAATGGTCACATTGCAGCATGCCTGTTTCGTATTTTCTTGGTCCACTTATTTAAACATTTGAAGGCAAAAACTCCAATCCATATAGTGATGTCACACATTACATCCATATTAAACATCCATGGATCGCGATTCACATCGATGGATCGCAAATTGACGCTACAAATTGTACGGGTACACCTAGCGACACGATAGTTGCCTATTTGATCAACATTGTTGTGTCGCGTCGCTAGGTGTACCCTTAGCTTAAATCATCCTTTAGGTGCTAATGGAATCAAATACCAACCTTTTATATTTTTTCTTAAATAAATCAGTAAATTTTATTTACAAATCATAGTTTACCACAACGTTCTAGCAAGCAAAGAAGGATGGGTGTCAATTTGTATTTCTTTTCGTCAGAGTAAAATGAGGCCATTTTGCTGTGCCAAACGAAATGGTAAAATATAGGCATAATTAGTTATCGTTAACGCTAACGCCATGCCCATAACGCTAGGCATCTCCAATGTGAACAATTAGTCATGCAGTAACCATAAAGAAGTGACAATTTGATTAAAACAAAGAAAAAGATTGGCAGCAAATTACACATATGCTTACTCACCGAGGTAATACACACCGAAAAGAACAAATAAAAGCTTAAAAATGTGCGAAAATTCACCATCACAAACTTTAAGGGGTTAGGGATATGGCGAAAAATCAAAAACCAATTGGTTGGCTATGGTATGGTAAACGCGTTAGGGTTATGGTATGGCATTACTAATCGTTTACATTGATTTTCATAAATTTGGTTGGAACAGCTGATTAGCGTTATGGGAATGGCGTTAGCGTTAACGATATATAATTATGCCGTATGACAGCTAAATTTTGACGTATGAAAAAAAGCACGTGCAAGAGGAAATATTCTGTGAATAAATTTTCAATTTACGTGTTTTTCATGCATTTATATTGCGTATTATACCCATTATATTATATTTTAGAGTTAATTACCGCGTGTGAACATAAATTTATTTGAAAAAATATGAATGCTAACAGCACATGCATCCCTGTGCTCACATTATTGGTTGTCAAAATTTGACCTAGCCCCCTGAGCTAGGTCAAATGCTGACGTTCATATACACCAAGATAACTGTAAGAATTTACAGCTGTCAAAATTTGCTTTTTTAAAGCAATTGGCACACGGCCGAAGGTGGCAATGCGGTTAAAGACATTGAAAAGTCAACGAACCAGATACAGGGCTTCAATAACGAGCGCCTTTAATTTCTCCAATGAAATTAATAACACAACGCCTTCGGCCGAATTGGAAGTTAGAATTTCCAATTTGAATGAAGCATGGAAACAATTGCAAATCATCGAAAATCAAATAAACGAGTTGGAAGATAATACCGACGATGAAAGTGCTTTGTCGTCGTTCATGCAGTACGAAGAAAAATACATACAGACACTTTCCCGCATAACCACATGTTTGCGAGAAAAAACAAGAAGCAGCGAGTAGGCAACAGACTCCACAGTCAGCAGTTAACGAGTTGCAATTAGGGCTGCAAAATTTGGTATTTCAGCATAATGACGTTGTATTACCGAAATTGACAGTACCGACTTTTTCGGGCGAATATAGTGCATGGAAAACATTTAGCGAAATTTTCAAAGGAGCTGTAGACTCAAAGGCAAATTTATCGAATACACAGAAATTTTACTACTTATCCTCATTTTTAGCTGGCGAAGCTGCAGATTTGATCAAAAACATACCAGTTACGAACGAAACTTATGCAGAGGCATGGAATAAACTTGAACAACGTTATGATAGGCCACATTTGGTAGCAAGAGCATTCATTAAAGGTTTCATGAAATTGCCAACCGCAACAACAACAAACCCGAAAGTATTACGGAAAATTATTGATGGCGCAGATGAATGTTTGCGTGGATTATCAGCAATTTACATCAAAGAACGCGACCCTTGGTTAATATTTATTCTTCTTAACAAATTGGATGCAGAAACACGTCATCACTGGTTTGAACACATTGGATCGCGAACCAGTATACGAGCATATTTATTTCTTGAGGTAAACCGGCTTTGCCAACCATCGAAAATTTTAGTATTTTTTTTATTAGCTGAGTATTGGCAGAAGAAAATTTTACGTGTGAAAACAGTTCTTGACCATTTCTTGATCGTTTTTTTATATGGAGTTTGACATTTCTTGGCAGGTGAGTAGCCCGCTTAATAGGCGTATTAACTGGGCACTGCATCATTGGTAGGCACGCAGAAAGACTAGGTGTGCCCTACCGACGATGCTGTAGGAGTTGTAAGGATGATGAGGAGGAGGAAACGGTGGAGCACCTCATCTGCAACTGCCCGGCTTTAAGTGGCGCGAGAATGCGCTTTTTGGGAGTTCCCTTCCTGGTTAGCCTACGCCAGGTCACGGAGCTGGACATAAAGGACCTGATGGCCTTCATCAAGTCATCTAAATGGTTCGAGGAGGAGTAACAGTGTCGGTTTAGGAACGGCAGTCCCGGGATTCTGCCATGTGGAGAATCCCGATAATACCGGGATAAAGGTGCTACGCGATGGCTGCTTCTAGTTTGACAAGAAGGGCGGCGCATACTTGGCAGTGCTTATGTTGAATTTTCAACTTTTTTTGTTAGTAGTCTATCTATCACTGCTTGAAATCAAAGAATTCAAATTTTATTAGGGAAATCCATTTTGTTACCCTGAATAACCAAAAATTTCCAAAATTTAATGGTAAGGTTGAGGTACAACTTTCGAGTTTTGAACTTTTTTCTATGCAGATTATTTGAAGGTCGTTTGTAGGTCTTTGTTAGCTAATTCATTTTGTTTGACAGTCACATATTCGTATTAATAGAGCATTCAATTTCTAAACGAAAGTTGGCAGACAGTTTTTATTTCTGCACTGAATGTGAAATTAAATATAGTCAATAGCTTCTAAATCTTTTGTAGGTGATACATTAACGCTTGTTAGTAGTCTTTTTATCATTACATATGTTATAAAGCGTGTAAACGTATAAATTTATCAAGTGTGTAAATGAGTGTGTAAAAGAGTGCGTAAATTTATACAATGCAATGACGACGTTCGACATGTAATTTTTTTAATGCATTCAATGATTTGCAATTGTTTCCATGCTTCATTCAAATTGGAAATTCTAACTTCCAATTCGGCCGAAGGCGTTGTGTCATTAATTTCATTGGAGAAATTAAAAGCGCTCGTTATTGAAGCCCTGTATCTGCTTCGTTGACTTTTCAATGCGGTTAAAGACATTGAAATCTATTTGATACGTTTAAACAAACGCTACAAAAATTCGCTTATTAAAACTCCTTGCGCACAATGATGTGATGTCCAGAAAAAATTCGGCTTGAATTGACCAATAATGTAGAATAATAATTGGCTTATTTCTTTAATAATAAAATGGACTGTATTTAATTCAGATGGTTTTACAATGCTATGTTAAATTTCAGTTTGATGAAATTCTGTATCTATAAAAATTAGTGTTGTAGAGGTATCCATTCAAGGTTGCATTTTTGACGTAGTATATTACCCAGGGATGATTTCATTTCGCATCAGCTATGGTATGGTAAACGCGTTAGGGTTATGGTGTGGCATTACTAATCGTTTACATTGATTTTCATAAGTTTGGTTGGAACAGCTGATTAGCGTTATGGGAATGGCGTTAGCGTTAACGATAATTAATTATGCCGTATGACAGGTAAATTTTGACGTATGAAAAAAAGCACGTGCAAGAGGAAATACTCTGTGAATAAATTTTCAATTTACTTTTTTTTCATGCATTTATATTGCGTATTATTCCCATTATGGCGGCCGCCGTGGTGTAGCGGTTAAGTGTTCTTCACCAAGTCGTGGCGGTTCGATGCCCGGCAAAAGTAACATCAAAAATTATTTAGAAAAAGAATTTTTCTAAACGGGGTCGCCCCTCGGCAGTAGTTTGGCAAACTCTCCGGGTGTATTTCTGCCATGAGAAGCTTCTCAGCAAAAAATTAATTTGCTTTGCAAGTGCCGTTCGGGGTCGGCAAAAAACTGTAGGTCCCGCCAACTTGTAGGAAAACTCAAAAGCAACACACCACAAGTTGGAAAGAGAAGCTCGGCTAAAAATCTCGTTAGAGGTTATGATAACCTGTTGGTATTTCGCCGCCATAAGTTTTTTTTTTTATTATTCCCATTATATTATATTTTAGTGTTAAATAACGCGTGTGAACATAAATTTATTTGAAATAATATGAATGCTAACAGCACATGCATCCCTGTGCTCACATTATTGGTTGTCAATATTTGACCTAGCCCCATGAGCTAGGTCAAATTCTGACGTTCATATACACCACGATAACTGTAAGAATTTACCATCACGCTGTCAAAATTTGCTTTTTTAAACCAATTGGCACACGGCCGAAGGTAGCAAATACGAACATCTGCAAAACGTATTGTCAAAAGCAGCGTTGCCATTTGATACAATTGTATCAATAGGAGTGTTCGCTGTTCATAAAAGCGCCAGAAACCTAAGGCGACAAAGAGAACATTACCAATATATTTTTTGTAAATAAGGGGATTCATCAACTCTTATAAGTTTACGAAATGCGTAAGTTTATACATTTATCAGCTCAGTTAGATGAACGCCATAGATATATTTATGTGTACTTGATGTCAAACAAAAACTTTTTATATCGAAATTCTTATTAAAAAAGTATTTTTCGACCCATTTTCAGCATATTCTTCTCTTTTTGTCCAGTGTGCATTGAATGCATTAAAAAAATTACATGTCGAACGTCGTCATTGCATTGTATAAATTTACGCACTCTTTTACACACCAAAATCGACGCGGAAGTTTATCAAATTCAGTTCATTTACACACTTGATAAATTTATACGTTTACACGCTTTATAACATATGTAATGATAAAAAGACTACTAACAAGCGTTAATGTATCACCTACAAACGATTTAGAAGCTATTGACTATATTTAATTTCACATTCAATGCAGAAATAAAAACTGTCTGCCAACTTTCGTTTAGAAATTGAATGCTCTATTAATACGAATATATGACTGTCAAACAAAATGAATTAGCTAACAAAGACCTACAAACGACCTTCAAACGATCTGCATAGAAAAAGTTCAAAACTCGAAAGTTGTACCTCAACCTTACCATTAAATTTTGGAATTTTTTGGTTATTCAGGGTAACAAAATGGATTTCCCTAATAAAATGTCCGCCGCGAGGTACTGACGCGGGCTGGCACCAAGGTCAGATCAAAATATTCGCGTGCGAGGATGCAAGAACTGTCGCACTGTATAAGGCAGCAGTTGCAAGACTGGGTGAAGTCTACCCAGGGGCAAGGCTAGATGTCGTCGACTGGAAGGACATTCCTGCTCGGCCAAGGGCAAGGGCATGGATTCCTTCCGTCCCTGCAGAACCCGAGAATATTCTTGAGATGCTGCAGGTCTGGAATCCGTCTCTCCCGACGCAGGATTGGGGCGTCAATCTGGTCGATGATGTGGTTGGGCCCAATAGACAGGTGGTTATCACTCTGAATAAGGAGGCGCTCGAGCCCCTTAAACGGTGCAACGGACGAGTGCATTACGGCTTGGGTCAGATCGTGATCCACGTATACCGTGGCGATGCACAGCGCGCTGCTATTCCGGACGCTCCGGAGGACTCGGAGATCGAGGCATCGGAAGGGGAAGCAGAGGAGTCCGACGCGGAAAGTATGTTATCCGCCACGTCAAATTGCGATGGTGCTGCGAACAACTCGGCGATAGAAGAAAGCCTGCTTGACGAAGAAGGCCTCGACGTCACGATCGTGGCTAAACCTGAGCACACTAACGTTGATGCTGCTTCAGACAGCAGGGTTCCCGCCACGCCAAATCGTGCAGGTGCTCTGAACAACTCCTCGTTGAGAGACAGCCCCCGGAACAGGCCAGACCTCGACGACACGCTGGCGGCGGGGAAGTCTGAGCTCTCTCATGTTGGTGGTGCTTCAGATAAATCTGCACAAATCTAAAGCAGCCTCGGCTGTTTTAAGCAGTCGTCTTTCTAAAGGCGACGTAGACGTGGTCCTTATCCAAGAGCCCTGGGTCAATAGCTCTAGGATCTGTGGATTGGGGACTAAGGGGTACAAGCTCATCCAAGCCAATGATGAGGGCAAGGTCAGAACCTGTATTTTGGTAAAGTCTGAGCTAAACACCTTTATATTACCCAACTACTCAAATGGTGACGTTACAGCTGCCAGCTTAACAGTCGGCAGCAACAGCCTAACGATGGCGTCGGTCTATATGCCCTATGACGCCGAAGAACCCCCCCCTCTGGTGGATAATTTCTGTACGGGCTATCTTATTATTGGAGCTGACGCTAATGCTCATCACGTCCAGTGGGGAAGCTCCGATATTAACGCTAGGGGCGAGTCTCTGTTTGACTACCTACTAACAACTAACCTGGTGGTTTGTAACGTGGGTTACGAGCCTACTTTTATAACTAAAGCTCGTAGGGAGGTTATAGACCTCACTGTTTGTAGCGAAGGCGCTTATGAGTGGGTCAGAAAATGGCGTGTTCTTGATGAGCATTCATTTTCTGACCATCGGTACATAGAAATTGTGTTCGACTTTATTGTTGAGCAGCCAGTTATGAAACGAAATCCACGCAACACTAACTGGCAGCTACATAACCAAATATTAGCTAGGGACCTACCAGTATTACCTCCACAAGCCCTCTCATCAGTGGGAGAACTGGATGATCTGGTAACGACCTTTACAACGGCGCTCTCAAATGCCCTAGAGCAGGCTTGTCCAGTACCAAAACCACGCGGCAAACATAGACCCCACTGGTGGTCTTACGACCTGGATTCGTTCCGTATATCATGCAGGAAGCAATTTAACAAGGCCAAGAGCATCGGTACGGAGCCTGAATGGCTCGAATATAAAGCTAAACTGAGGGCCTATAAAAAGGCTCTAAGGCAAGCGAAGAGAACTTCGTGGAGAAATTTCTGCACCGGGGTCGAAAAAGTCGATGATACAGCGAGACTTAGACGAGTGCTATCAAAAACTCAAACAGCCATTAGCTATTTACGGAAGCCTGACGGATCTTGGACCAGCACGGAAGGGGAAACCCTGGAGCTGCTCCTGAACACACACTTTCCGGGGAACTTGTATGATGCACCTGTAGCATCTGCAACAAACCTGGCGGTAAACATACCCATTACGGAGGAAAGGGTAAGGTGGGCAATCAAAAGCTTTGAGCCGTTCAAGGCAGCTGGGCCAGACGGGATTTTCCCCGCACAACTCATAAACACGCTGGAAATATCAGCTAAATGGCTGGTAGTTCTCTATTCAGCCTGCCTGGCTCTTAATTACATTCGGTGCTCCTGGAGAAGCGCCACGGTAGTCTTTACTCCAAAGGCTGGGAAGGCCTCACACTATGAGCCTAAAGACTACAGACCGATCAGTCTCTCGTCTTTTGCACTTAAAACCTTCGAGAGGATAATTAGCGATTATCTCTCCTCTACTATTGATAGCAACCTTATTTCTAGCTATCAACATGCATACACCAAAGATAAATCAACGGAAACTGCGCTCCACAGCCTAGTCTCTATTGTTGAAAAATCATTGCACGAAAAGGAGTACTGTCTCGTGGCCTTTCTGGACATCGAAGGGACTTTCAACAATATAAGGCCGGAGGCTATTAACACTGCTTTAACAAACCTGGGCATAAATAGGTCTCTTATTGGACTAATTGATCAACTACTAAAGGGAAGGAAAATAGTTTCTTCACTGGGAACAGTTGATCTTTCACGCTATGTCACAAGAGGAACGCCTCAGGGTGGTGTTCTCTCCCCGCTCCTATGGAACCTCACCGTAAACTCGCTGCTACGAGACACAAGGTGGGGGGCGGGAAGATAGTGGCATATGCAGACGATTTAGCTATTGCATATAGGGGCAAATTCCCACAAACCCTGTGTGACTTGGGGGGCGGGAAGATAGTGGCATATGCAGACGATTTAGCTATTGCATATAGGGGCAAATTCCCACAAACCCTGTGTGACTTGATGCAAGTAGCACTCCGAGAAGTTTCTTCATGGTCCTCTCGCTGCGGACTTAGTATCAACCCGGGAAAGGTGGAGCTTGTCCTTTATACCAGGCGGTACAAGATACCACCGTTGAACCTACCAGAACTAGATGGCGTGCGCCTGAACTTAGCTGACAAAGCCAAATTCCTAGGCACAGTTCTAGATAGAAAGCTTAACTGGAAGGAGAATGTCATCCAGCGCCAGAGGAAAGCGTGCATTGCACTTTACACGTGTAAAAGAGCCATTGGCAAAAAATGGGGGCTCAGCCCCAAAATTTGCAGATGGATCTACACTGCGATAATCCAGCCAATTATGCTGTATGGAGTCGTGGTATGGTGGCCTGCGCTAAGAAAGGCAACAAACCTAAATCTGTTAGGGAAAGTCCACAGATCGAGCATGATCTGTATAAGCGGGGCGTTAAGAACAACGCCCAATGAAGCTCTCCAGGCCATTCTTGGCTTTTTGCCACTCGATCTGGAAGGGTACCGGGCAGCAGCAGCATCGGCTGTGCGTCTAAGGGAAACGTCCGTCTGGGGCGCAAGCACTATTGGACACTCCTGTATTCTAAGATCTTACAGCTTTCTCCCTCTGAGCACAGATCGGTGTGCGACCACAACAGTCGGAGATTGTTGTTTTAGAATAAACATTCCCAGCAGGGAAGACTGGGAGAACATAGATCGGTGTCCCGCTACTAATGGCGGCACTTTTATATACACCGACGGCTCGAAGTTAGACGGCAGAGTCGGAGGAGGGGTTTACTCAAGGGATTTGGACCTAGAACTCTCCTTTAGACTACCTGATCACTGCAGCGTCTTCCAGGCCGAAGTTTCTGCAATCATGGACGCCGTGACTTGGATAGGTGAACGCACCATCGGACAGGATATCTGTATTTTCAGCGACAGCCAAGCGGCCATCAAATCCCTTGGCTCTTACTCGTTCAACTCTGAACTGACGCTCAGCTGTCGTCGATCTCTTCAAGAGATGGCCCAACAGAACCGCGTGAACCTCACATGGGTCCCGGGACACAGGGACATTGAGGGAAACTGTAGGGCAGACGAACTTGCCAGGCAGGGCACGACCAAGCAGATTCTTCAAGATAAAGAGCGCATAGGTATGCCGTTTGCCACGTGCAAGCTAATTCTGAAGGAGCATACACTCCGCGAAGCCAACGAAAGATGGCTACAAGCCCCAGGGTGCCGGATATCCAAGCAAACCTGGCCAAAATGCGATCTTAAAAGATCTAGACACATATACGCCGTAAAAAGGAAGGAAATCTCCATATTAATAGGTGTTTTAACCGGGCACTGCCTTATTGGCAGGCACGCAGCAAGGCTAGGCGTTCCCTACCGACGATGCTGCAGGAGTTGCAAAGAGGATGAGGAAGAGGAAACGGTGGAGCACCTCATCTGCAACTGCCCGGCCTTAAGCGGAGCGAGAAGGCGCTCTCTGGGAGTTCCCTTCCTGGTTAGCTTAAGCCAGGTCGCGGAGCTAGACATAAAGGACTTGATGGCCTTCATCAAGTTATCAAAATGGTTCGAGGAGGGGTAGCGGTGTCGGTTAGGAGTGTCAGTCCCGGGTTTCGGCTATATGGAGAGTCCCGACAGCACTGGGATTTTCCATATGGCCGGGCCCCGGGACTGACTTTCCTAGAGTTTGGTTGTATCACAACGGGCCTTTTATTACTGGCCTAGGTGTGCCTTTGCGGCAGCCACTTCTACCTACCTAATAAAATGTTAATTCTTTGATTTCAAGCAGTGATAGATAGATTACTAACAAACGTTAATATATCACCTACAAACGATTTAAAAGCTATTGACTACATTTATTTTCACAATTCATGCAGAAATAAAAAGTGTCTGCCGAGTTTCGTCCAAAAATTTAATGCTCTATAATTACGAATATATTAACTATCAAACGAAAGGAATGAACTATCAAAGGCCTACAAACGACTTTCAAATGATCTGCATTAAAAAAAGTTGAAAATTCAACATAAGCACTGCCAAGTATGCGCCGCCCTTCTTGTCAAACTAGAAGCAGCCATCGCGTAGCACCTTTATCCCGGTATTGATTGATTGATTGATTGATTTATTCATTTTTCTTTCAAAATAAACATATGTATGTAAGTAATATTACAATATTAACTTAACTTAAATTATAATAAAATATTAAAAGAAAGAAAAAGTAAGGCATTCTGTAAAAAGTATTAATATTTTAGTATCGTATGCCATCTCACGAGGCATTTAATGCACATTAACAAAAGTGTGTGGGGTGAAATTTAGAATAAAACTACACATTGTAAGATAAATTTAAATTTAATTAATTTGGTTTATAAACAAGCGGTTTACATGCTCTTGAGATTATAAAATATAGTTCAAGTTTACTAAGTTGAAGGGTTCAGCAAAATTTTGATGTCGTCGTGTGATTGTTCTAATAAAAATGATTTAACCTTTAATAAAAATGTACGCAAATTTCTAATGACTCGCATAGTACCAGGTAGCGCATTGAAAGCCTTGCAAGAAACAATACTGAAGAAGTTACTGAAGTGAGTTGTGCGAGATGTGGCAACATAAACAAGTCCGTGTGAGTTTTGCCTTAAATTGTAGCTATCAGAGATCAGGCTATGCAAATAACCACAGCGAACGAAAAATATCTTTAAAGCCTTGTAGTAGTACATATGCTTTACGGGAAGAATTTTCAGGTTTCTAAACAGGTCAATGGTGTGATGAAGACGATTTGCATTCGATATTTTCCTTATGACACATTTTTGAATAGTTAGAAGCTTCTGGATTCTACAATAGGATGTACCTCCCCAACAGCTTATACCATAGTCTAGCTTTGAGTGGACCAACGCGTAGTATATAGTTTTGAGAGTTGCGTTTGAACAAATCTTTCTCAAGCTATAAAAGTAACGAACGGTACATCTCATGTAGGACTTTAAACGAGATATATGAATAGACCAACTTAAGTTATTGTCAACAGAAACACCCAGGTACTGAAAGTCGCTGACTTCTTCAATAGAGAAACACTTTTCACAACAGTCCTTATCAAAATTAAATGACTTTTCTGAACACAGTATAGCATTTAGAGCGTAGCGCTTGCAGTCAGCGGCATGAAATACTATGGCTATTTCAGGTGACATTTTTGGATGTAGATTGAAATACATAATCTTAGTTTTCTTGCTAACAATAAGCTTATGTTCAGCAAACCACGCCCTTACCAAATGTACATCATTATTCACGCCAGCTACCATATCCAGATAGTTAGATGAACCGTACGCAATGGCCAGGTCGTCTGCGAAAGCCGTAACTTTTCCAAAAAATGGTAAAGAAAAGATTGAGTTCAGATATACCAAAAATAATATTGGGCCCAAAACAGATCCTTGAGGTACTCCTAACTTGATTGTAACAGGATTACTTAAACTGCTACCAACCTTTACTTGCTGCACTCTCCCCGATAGGTACGATTCTAACCAATTATAGAAAAAACCACGGAAGCCAGCGGAAAACAATTTATGAAGTAGAATTTTGTGGTCTACCATATCAAACGCTTTCGTTATATCAACGAACAATCCAGCACAGTTCTTTTTGTTGTCAATTTCCCTATATATAAAGGAGCAAAAATCCAACAGGGCATCTTCTGTTGACCGCCCATTTCTGAATCCATATTGCATAGGGCTAAAGAAGTTCTTATTTTCAAGAAAAGAAAGAATTCTGCATTTAACTAGTTTCTCAAAAACTTTAGAAATAGAGGAGAGTAGAGAGATTGGCCTATAATTATTCACATCTTTTTTGTCGCCCTTTTTAAATAAAGGGATCACAAGAGCACATTTCAAATCAGCAGGACAGGTTCCAGACAAGACACTAGAATTAAAAAGATGTGTTAAAACATCAACTAAGTTAAAAGCAATGTTTTTTATAAAGGTTTCAAAGAAAAAACTGTCACCTTCATTTGTAGGTGCAGCTATTGAGGAAAAAGATTCACATGAATGTGCGGAACAATCAGATTGCCCAACTGACGAGAAATGGTCATTAAAAATATTTGCTATTACTTCGGCGTCATCGAAAATCTCTCCACTATCACCATCACATAAACGAATTTCTTTATTATTTGTTTTGCTCTTCCGATTAAGAAGACTGTTCACGATATCCCATTCTTTTTTTGAGTTACCATACGAGGACCTTAACGCGTTACGATAATACGTATCACGGGCCAAACGGACTTCTTTTCTCAAGTCCCTGCATAGTTTCAGATATCGGCTACGAAGGTTAGCATTTGACGGGTGCTTATGACTCTTTGTACCTAATTTATTTTTTAGACGAATTTTTTTCACTAGCTCATTGCTAATCCAGGGTTTGATTTTTGATTGCTTCCTACCTGGATTATAAAGAAAACTTGCAGCCTTAATGTGACCTTGCAGAATGCTTAAAAACATATTGTAAGCATGTGATACATTTCCCTCAGTATATACAACGTCCCAAGATTCAAACCGTAACCGTAGGTTAAGCAAACCGAAATTTATTTTGTTTAAGTTAGAATTAACCTCATTTGAACTATTGCTGTTTTTGCTAACATTATTTATTATTAAACCCGTCATGGTATGGTCTGTAATATTAAAATTAACGTTTAGGCTATTAAAGTTAAAGTTCGTATCAGAACTACTCCGACAGAAAATGTGATCAAGGCAACTTCCAGAAATAATACAAGTTGGTTCGCTTAAGTATGACTTTAGGCCATGATTCGCCATAAGGGTATCTGTTGTAGCATTTAGGTTTAGTATATCTAAATTAAAATCTCCTAATAAAGCAATATTACCAGAACTTTCATCACTGGTTTGAACACATTGGATCGCGAACCAGTATACGAGCATATTTATTTCTTGAGGTAAACCGGCTTTGCCAACCATCGAAAATTTTAGTATTTTTTTTATTAGCTGAGTATTGGCAGAAGAAAATTTTACGTGTGAAAACAGTTCTTGACCATTTCTTGATCGTTTTTTTATATGGAGTTTGACATTTCTTGGCAGGTGAGTAGCCCGCTTAATAGGCGTATTAACTGGGCACTGCATCATTGGTAGGCACGCAGAAAGACTAGGTGTGCCCTACCGACGATGCTGTAGGAGTTGTAAGGATGATGAGGAGGAGGAAACGGTGGAGCACCTCATCTGCAACTGCCCGGCTTTAAGTGGGATAAAGGTGCTACGCGATGGCTGCTTCTAGTTTGACAAGAAGGGCGGCGCATACTTGGCAGTGCTTATGTTGAATTTTCAACTTTTTTTGTTAGTAGTCTATCTATCACTGCTTGAAATCAAAGAATTCAAATTTTATTAGGGAAATCCATTTTGTTACCCTGAATAACCAAAAATTTCCAAAATTTAATGGTAAGGTTGAGGTACAACTTTCGAGTTTTGAACTTTTTTCTATGCAGATTGTTTGAAGGTCGTTTGTAGGTCTTTGTTAGCTAATTCATTTTGTTTGACAGTCATATATTCGTTTTAATAGAGCATTCAATTTCTAAACGAAAGTTGGCAGACAGTTTTTATTTCTGCACTGAATGTGAAATTAAATATAGTCAATAGCTTCTAAATCTTTTGTAGGTGATACATTAACGCTTGTTAGTAGTCTTTTTATCATTACATATGTTATAAAGCGTGTAAACGTATAAATTTATCAAGTGTGTAAATGAGTGTGTAAAAGAGTGCGTAAATTTATACAATGCAATGACGACGTTCGACATGTAATTTTTTTAATGCATTCAATGATTTGCAATTGTTTCCATGCTTCATTCAAATTGGAAATTCTAACTTCCAATTCGGCCGAAGGCGTTGTGTCATTAATTTCATTGGAGAAATTAAAAGCGCTCGTTATTGAAGCCCTGTATCTGCTTCGTTGACTTTTCAATGCAGTTAAAGACATTGAAATCTATTTGATACGTTTAAACAAACGCTACAAAAATTCGCTTATTAAAACTCCTTGCGCACAATGATGTGATGTCCAGAAAAAATTCGGCTTGAATTGACCAATAATGTAGAATAATAATTGGCTTATTTCTTTAATAATAAAATGGACTGTATTTAATTCAGATGGTTTTACAATGCTATGTTAAATTTCAGTTTGATGAAATTCTGTATCTATAAAAATTAGTGTTGTAGAGGTATCCATTCAAGGTTGCATTTTTGACGTAGTATATTACCCAGGGATGATTTCATTTCGCATCAGCTATGGTATGGTAAACGCGTTAGGGTTATGGTGTGGCATTACTAATCGTTTACATTGATTTTCATAAGTTTGGTTGGAACAGCTGATTAGCGTTATGGGAATGGCGTTAGCGTTAACGATAATTAATTATGCCGTATGACAGGTAAATTTTGACGTTTGAAAAAAAGCACGTGCAAGAGGAAATACTCTGTGAATAAATTTTCAATTTACTTTTTTTTCATGCATTTATATTGCGTATTATTCCCATTATGGCGGCCGCCGTGGTGTAGCGGTTAAGTGTTCTTCACCAAGTCGTGGCGGTTCGATGCCCGGCAAAAGTAACATCAAAAATTATTTAGAAAAAGAATTTTTCTAAACGGGGTCGCCCCTCGGCAGTAGTTTGGCAAACTCTCCGGGTGTATTTCTGCCATGAGAAGCTTCTCAGCAAAAAATTAATTTGCTTTGCAAGTGCCGTTCGGGGTCGGCAAAAAACTGTAGGTCCCGCCAACTTGTAGGAAAACTCAAAAGCAACACACCACAAGTTGGAAAGAGAAGCTCGGCTAAAAATCTCGTTAGAGGTTATGATAACCTGTTGGTATTTCGCCGCCATAAGTTTTTTTTTTTTTATTATTCCCATTATATTATATTTTAGTGTTAAATAACGCGTGTGAACATAAATTTATTTGAAATAATATGAATGCTAACAGCACATGCATCCCTGTGCTCACATTATTGGTTGTCAATATTTGACCTAGCCCCATGAGCTAGGTCAAATTCTGACGTTCATATACACCACGATAACTGTAAGAATTTACCATCACGCTGTCAAAATTTGCTTTTTTAAACCAATTGGCACACGGCCGAAGGTAGCAAATACGAACATCTGCAAAACGTATTGTCAAAAGCAGCGTTGCCATTTGATACAATTGTATCAATAGGAGTGTTCGCTGTTCATAAAAGCGCCAGAAACCTAAGGCGACAAAGAGAACATTACCAATATATTTTTTGTAAATAAGGGGATTCATCAACTCTTATAAGTTTACGAAATGCGTAAGTTTATACATTTATCAGCTCAGTTAGATGAACGCCATAGATATATTTATGTGTACTTGATGTCAAACAAAAACTTTTTATATCGAAATTCTTATTAAAAAAGTATTTTTCGACCCATTTTCAGCATATTCTTCTCTTTTTGTCCAGTGTGCATTGAATGCATTAAAAAAATTACATGTCGAACGTCGTCATTGCATTGTATAAATTTACGCACTCTTTTACACACCAAAATCGACGCGGAAGTTTATCAAATTCAGTTCATTTACACACTTGATAAATTTATACGTTTACACGCTTTATAACATATGTAATGATAAAAAGACTACTAACAAGCGTTAATGTATCACCTACAAACGATTTAGAAGCTATTGACTATATTTAATTTCACATTCAATGCAGAAATAAAAACTGTCTGCCAACTTTCGTTTAGAAATTGAATGCTCTATTAATACGAATATATGACTGTCAAACAAAATGAATTAGCTAACAAAGACCTACAAACGACCTTCAAACGATCTGCATAGAAAAAGTTCAAAACTCGTAAGTTGTACCTCAACCTTACCATTAAATTTTGGAATTTTTTGGTTATTCAGGGTAACAAAATGGATTTCCCTAATAAAATGTCCGCCGCGAGGTACTGACGCGGGCTGGCACCAAGGTCAGATCAAAATATTCGCGTGCGAGGATGCAAGAACTGTCGCACTGTATAAGGCAGCAGTTGCAAGACTGGGTGAAGTCTACCCAGGGGCAAGGCTAGATGTCGTCGACTGGAAGGACATTCCTGCTCGGCCAAGGGCAAGGGCATGGATTCCTTCCGTCCCTGCAGAACCCGAGAATATTCTTGAGATGCTGCAGGTCTGGAATCCGTCTCTCCCGAAGCAGGATTGGGGCGTCAATCTGGTCGATGATGTGGTTGGGCCCAATAGACAGGTGGTTATCACTCTGAATAAGGAGGCGCTCGAGCCCCTTAAACGGTGCAACGGACGAGTGCATTACGGCTTGGGTCAGATCGTGATCCACGTATACCGTGGCGATGCACAGCGCGCTGCTATTCCGGACGCTCCGGAGGACTCGGAGATCGAGGCATCGGAAGGGGAAGCAGAGGAGTCCGACGCGGAAAGTATGTTATCCGCCACGTCAAATTGCGATGGTGCTGCGAACAACTCGGCGATAGAAGAAAGCCTGCTTGACGAAGAAGGCCTCGACGTCACGATCGTGGCTAAACCTGAGCACACTAACGTTGATGCTGCTTCAGACAGCAGGGTTCCCGCCACGCCAAATCGTGCAGGTGCTCTGAACAACTCCTCGTTGAGAGACAGCCCCCGGAACAGGCCAGACCTCGACGACACGCTGGCGGCGGGGAAGTCTGAGCTCTCTCATGTTGGTGGTGCTTCAGATAAATCTGCACAAATCTAAAGCAGCCTCGGCTGTTTTAAGCAGTCGTCTTTCTAAAGGCGACGTAGACGTGGTCCTTATCCAAGAGCCCTGGGTCAATAGCTCTAGGATCTGTGGATTGGGGACTAAGGGGTACAAGCTCATCCAAGCCAATGATGAGGGCAAGGTCAGAACCTGTATTTTGGTAAAGTCTGAGCTAAACACCTTTATATTACCCAACTACTCAAATGGTGACGTTACAGCTGCCAGCTTAACAGTCGGCAGCAACAGCCTAACGATGGCGTCGGTCTATATGCCCTATGACGCCGAAGAACCCCCCCCTCTGGTGGATAATTTCTGTACGGGCCATCTTATTATTGGAGCTGACGCTAATGCTCATCACGTCCAGTGGGGAAGCTCCGATATTAACGCTAGGGGCGAGTCTCTGTTTGACTACCTACTAACAACTAACCTGGTGGTTTATAACGTGGGTTACGAGCCTACTTTTATAACTAAAGCTCGTAGGGAGGTTATAGACCTCACTGTTTGTAGCGAAGGCGCTTATGAGTGGGTCAGAAAATGGCGTGTTCTTGATGAGCATTCATTTTCTGACCATCGGTACATAGAAATTGTGTTAGACTTTATTGTTGAGCAGCCAGTTATGAAACGAAATCCACGCAACACTAACTGGCAGTTACATAACCAAATATTAGCTAGGGACCTACCAGTATTACCTCCACAAGCCCTCTCATCAGTGGGAGAACTGGATGATCTGGTAACGACCTTTACAACGGCGCTCTCAAATGCCCTAGAGCAGGCTTGTCCAGTACCAAAACCACGCGGCAAACATAGACCCCACTGGTGGTCTTACGACCTGGATTCGTTCCGTATATCATGCAGGAAGCAATTTAACAAGGCCAAGAGCATCGGTACGGAGCCTGAATGGCTCGAATATAAAGCTAAACTGAGGGCCTATAAAAAGGCTCTAAGGCAAGTGAAGAGAACTTCGTGGAGAAATTTCTGCACCGGGGTCGAAAAAGTCGATGATACAGCGAGACTTAGACGAGTGCTATCAAAAACTCAAACAGCCATTAGCTATTTACGGAAGCCTGACGGATCTTGGATCAGCACGGAAGGGGAAACCCTGGAGCTGCTCCTGAACACACACTTTCCGGGGAACTTGTATGATGCACCTGTAGCATCTGCAACAAACCTGGCGGTAAACATACCCATTACGGAGGAAAGGGTAAGGTGGGCAATCAAAAGCTTTGAGCCGTTCAAGGCAGCTGGGCCAGACGGGATTTTCCCCGCACAACTCATAAACACGCTGGAAATATCAGCTAAATGGCTGGTAGTTCTCTATTCAGCCTGCCTGGCTCTTAATTACATTCCGTGCTCCTGGAGAAGCGCCACGGTAGTCTTTACTCCAAAGGCTGGGAAGGCCTCACACTATGAGCCTAAAGACTACAGACCGATCAGTCTCTCGTCTTTTGCACTTAAAACCTTCGAGAGGATAATTAGCGATTATCTCTCCTCTACTATTGATAGCAACCTTATTTCTAGCTATCAACATGCATACACCAAAGATAAATCAACGGAAACTGCGCTCCACAGCCTAGTCTCTATTGTTGAAAAATCATTGCACGAAAAGGAGTACTGTCTCGTGGCGTTTCTGGACATCGAAGGGGCTTTCAACAATATAAGGCCGGAGGCTATTAACACTGCTTTAACAAACCTGGGCATAAATAGGTCTCTTATTGGACTAATTGATCAACTACTAAAGGGAAGGAAAATAGTTTCTTCACTGGGAACAGTTGATCTTTCACGCTATGTCACAAGAGGAACGCCTCAGGGTGGTGTTCTCTCCCCGCTCCTATGGAACCTCACCGTAAACTCGCTGCTACGAGACACAAGGTGGGGGGCGGGAAGATAGTGGCATAGGCAGACGATTTAGCTATTGCATATAGGGGCAAATTCCCACAAACCCTGTGTGACTTGATGCAAGTAGCACTGCGAGAAGTTTCTTCATGGTCCTCTCGCTGCGGACTTAGCATCAACCCGGGAAAGGTGGAGCTTGTCCTTTATACCAGGCGGTACAAGATACCACCGTTGAACCTACCAGAACTAGATGGCGTGCGCCTGAACTTAGCTGACAAAGCCAAATTCCTAGGCACAGTTCTAGATAGAAAGCTTAACTGGAAGGAGAATGTCATCCAGCGCCAGAGGAAAGCGTGCATTGCACTTTACACGTGTAAAAGAGCCATTGGCAAAAAATGGGGGCTCAGCCCCAAAATTTGCAGATGGATCTACACTGCGATAATCCAGCCAATTATGCTGTATGGAGTCGTGGTATGGTGGCCTGCGCTAAGAAAGGCAACAAACCTAAATCTGTTAGGGAAAGTCCACAGATCGAGCATGATCTGTATAAGCGGGGCGTTAAGAACAACGCCCAATGAAGCTCTCCAGGCCATTCTTGGCTTTTTGCCACTCGATCTGGAAGGGTACCGGGCAGCAGCAGCATCGGCTGTGCGTCTAAGGGAAACGTCCGTCTGGGGCGCAAGCACTATTGGACACTCCTGTATTCTAAGATCTTACAGCTTTCTCCCTCTGAGCACAGATCGGTGTGCGACCACAACAGTCGGAGATTGTTGTTTTAGAATAAACATTCCCAGCAGGGAAGACTGGGAGAACATAGATCGGTGTCCCGCTACTAATGGCGGCACTTTTATATACACCGACGGCTCGAAGTTAGACGGCAGAGTCGGAGGAGGGGTTTACTCAAGGGATTTGGACCTAGAACTCTCCTTTAGACTACCTGATCACTGCAGCGTCTTCCAGGCCGAAGTTTCTGCAATCATGGACGCCGTGACTTGGATAGGTGAACGCACCATCGGACAGGATATCTGTATTTTCAGCGACAGCCAAGCGGCCATCAAATCCCTTGGCTCTTACTCGTTCAACTCTGAACTGACGCTCAGCTGTCGTCGATCTCTTCAAGAGATGGCCCAACAGAACCGCGTGAACCTCACATGGGTCCCGGGACACAGGGACATTGAGGGAAACTGTAGGGCAGACGAACTTGCCAGGCAGGGCACGACCAAGCAGATTCTTCAAGATAAAGAGCGCATAGGTATGCCGTTTGCCACGTGCAAGCTAATGCTGAAGGAGCATACACTCCGCGAAGCCAACGAAAGATGGCTACAAGCCCCAGGGTGCCGGATATCCAAGCAAACCTGGCCAAAATGCGATCTTAAAAGATCTAGACACATATACGCCCTAAAAAGGAAGGAAATCTCCATATTAATAGGTGTTTTAACCGGGCACTGCCTTATTGGCAGGCACGCAGCAAGGCTAGGCGTTCCCTACCGACGATGCTGCAGGAGTTGCAAAGAGGATGAGGAAGAGGAAACGGTGGAGCACCTCATCTGCAACTGCCCGGCCTTAAGCGGAGCGAGAAGGCGCTCTCTGGGAGTTCCCTTCCTGGTTAGCTTAAGCCAGGTCGCGGAGCTAGACATAAAGGACTTGATGGCCTTCATCAAGTTATCAAAATGGTTCGAGGAGGGGTAGCGGTGTCGGTTAGGAGTGTCAGTCCCGGGTTTCGGCTATATGGAGAGTCCCGACAGCACTGGGATTTTCCATATGGCCGGGCCCCGGGACTGACTTTCCTAGAGTTTGGTTGTATCACAACGGGCCTTTTATTACTGGCCTAGGTGTGCCTTTGCGGCAGCCACTTCTACCTACCTAATAAAATGTTAATTCTTTGATTTCAAGCAGTGATAGATAGATTACTAACAAACGTTAATATATCACCTACAAACGATTTAAAAGCTATTGACTACATTTATTTTCACAATTCATGCAGAAATAAAAAGTGTCTGCCGAGTTTCGTCCAAAAATTTAATGCTCTATAATTACGAATATATTAACTATCAAACGAAAGGAATGAACTATCAAAGGCCTACAAACGACTTTCAAATGATCTGCATTAAAAAAAGTTGAAAATTCAACATAAGCACTGCCAAGTATGCGCCGCCCTTCTTGTCAAACTAGAAGCAGCCATCGCGTAGCACCTTTATCCCGGTATTGATTGATTGATTGATTGATTTATTCATTTTTCTTTCAAAATAAACATATGTATGTAAGTAATATTACAATATTAACTTAACTTAAATTATAATAAAATATTAAAAGAAAGAAAAAGTAAGGCATTCTGTAAAAAGTATTAATATTTTAGTATCGTATGCCATCTCACGAGGCATTTAATGCACATTAACAAAAGTGTGTGGGGTGAAATTTAGAATAAAACTACACATTGTAAGATAAATTTAAATTTAATTAATTTGGTTTATAAACAAGCGGTTTACATGCTCTTGAGATTATAAAATTTAGTTCAAGTTTACTAAGTTGAAGGGTTCAGCAAAATTTTGATGTCGTCGTGTGATTGTTCTAATAAAAATGATTTAACCTTTAATAAAAATGTACGCAAATTTCTAATGACTCGCATAGTACCAGGAAGCGCATTGAAAGCCTTGCAAGAAACAATACTGAAGAAGTTACTGAAGTGAGTTGTGCGAGATGTGGCAACATAAACAAGTCCGTGTGAGTTTTGCCTTAAATTGTAGCTATCAGAGATCAGGCTATGCAAATAACCACAGCGAACGAAAAATATCTTTAAAGCCTTGTAGTAGTACATATGCTTTACGGGAAGAATTTTCAGGTTTCTAAACAGGTCAATGGTGTGATGAAGACGATTTGCATTCGATATTTTCCTTATGACACATTTTTGAATAGTTAGAAGCTTCTGGATTCTACAATAGGATGTACCTCCCCAACAGCTTATACCATAGTCTAGCTTTGAGTGGACCAACGCGTAGTATATAGTTTTGAGAGTTGCGTTTGAACAAATCTTTCTCAAGCTATAAAAGTAACGAACGGTACATCTCATGTAGGACTTTAAACGAGATATATGAATAGACCAACTTAAGTTATTGTCAACAGAAACACCCAGGTACTGATAGTCGCTGACTTCTTCAATAGAGAAACACTTTTCACAACAGTCCTTATCAAAATTAAATGACTTTTCTCAACACAGTATAGCATTTAGAGCGTAGCGCTTGCAGTCAGCGGCATGAAATACTATGGCTATTTCAGGTGACGTTTTTGGATGTAGATTGAAATACATAATCTTAGTTTTCTTGCTAACAATAAGCTTATGTTCAGCAAACCACGCCCTTAGCAAATGTACATCATTATTCACGCCAGCTACCATATCCAGATAGTTAGATGAACCGTACGCAATGGCCAGGTCGTCTGCGAAAGCCGTAACTTTTCCAAAAAATGGTAAAGAAAAGATTGAGTTCAGATATACCAAAAATAATATTGGGCCCAAAACAGATCCTTGAGGTACTCCTAACTTGATTGTAACAGGATTACTTAAACTGCTACCAACCTTTACTTGCTGCACTCTCCCCGATAGGTAAGATTCTAACCAATTATAGAAAAAACCACGGAAGCCAGCGGAAAACAATTTATGAAGTAGAATTTTGTGGTCTACCATATCAAACGCTTTCGTTATATCAACGAACAATCCAGCACAGTTCTTTTTGTTGTCAATTTCCCTATATATAAAGGAGCAAAAATCCAACAGGGCATCTTCTGTTGACCGCCCATTTCTGAATCCATATTGCATAGGGCTAAAGAAGTTCTTATTTTCAAGAAAAGAAAGAATTCTGCATTTAACTAGTTTCTCAAAAACTTTAGAAATAGAGGAGAGTAGAGAGATTGGCCTATAATTATTCACATCTTTTTTGTCGCCCTTTTTAAATAAAGGGATCACAAGAGCACATTTCAAATCAGCAGGACAGGTTCCAGACAAGACACTAGAATTAAAAAGATGTGTTAAAACATCAACTAAGTTAAAAGCAATGTTTTTTATAACTTGATTGGAAATTCCATCAGAACCACACGATCTGGAGTTATTCAGAGAATTAATGGCTCTTAGGACTTCAATGCCACTAAAGGTTTCAAAGAAAAAACTGTCACCTTCATTTGTAGGTGCAGCTATTGAGGAAAAAGATTCACATGAATGTGCGGAACAATCAGATTGCCCAACTGACGAGAAATGGTCATTAAAAATATTTGCTATTACTTCGGCGTCATCGAAAATCTCTCCACTATCACCATCACATAAACGAATTTCTTTATTATTTGTTTTGCTCTTCCGATTAAGAAGACTGTTCACGATATCCCATTCTTTTTTTGAGTTACCATACGAGGACCTTAACGCGTTACGATAATACGTATCACGGGCCAAACGGACTTCTTTTCTCAAGTCTCTGCATAGTTTCAGATATCGGCTACGAAGGTTAGCATTTGACGGGTGCTTATGACTCTTTGTACCTAATTTATTTTTTAGACGAATTTTTTTCACTAGCTCATTGCTAATCCAGGGTTTGATTTTTGATTGCTTCCTACCTGGATTATAAAGAAAACTTGCAGCCTTAATGTGACCTTGCAGAATGCTTAAAAACATATTGTAAGCATGTGATACATTTCCCTCAGTATATACAACGTCCCAAGATTCAAACCGTAACCGTAGGTTAAGCAAACCGAAATTTATTTTGTTTAAGTTAGAATTAACCTCTTTGAACTATTGCTGTTTTTGCTAACATTATTTATTATTAAACCCGTCATGGTATGGTCTGTAATATTAAAATTAACGTTTAGGCTATTAAAGTTAAAGTTCGTATCAGAACTACTCCGACAGAAAATGTGATCAAGGCAACTTCCAGAAATAATACAAGTTGGTTCGCTTAAGTATGACTTTAGGCCATGATTCGCCATAAGGGTAAGGTAACTATCTGTTGTAGCATTTAGGTTTAGTATATCTAAATTAAAATCTCCTAATAAAGCAATATTACCAGAACTTTCCCTACAAAGAAGAGCTGAAAACTCTTCCAAAACGTTTGAACACAGATCGCACGCAGTCTATAAACACACATAAAACTAAAAAGCTTTTTGGAGATACTTAATGTAACTTTTAAAATATCCGCGCTAGTGACGTTATAATTAATAAAATCACATTCGTCACTACTACGCACAAAAACTCCAACACCACCTGCAGAATAAGAGTCATTAGTGTTTGCAAAAAAATTATAACCAGGTATTTTAAAATCACGGGTTTCATTAGAGCATTGTGTATCAATACAAAGTGTAAACTCTTCTGCATAGACGTCAAAATTCCAAAATGAGTTTAAAACCTGTTTGAGATTGTGGTTAATAACAAGTGTGATATCATAGGCATAGGCGTGAAAATTTCAAAGTGAGTTTAGACACCTGTTTTTAATTTCCTTTTTTGTCTCACTTCTTTCCATCTTCCCATCTCTTTCTACCATTAGGTAAAAGATAGGAGACCGCCATGTTGATGTGTGCAGGATGTTAAACAACGCCATTACTTTCCTGTTATTCTGTGCTGGCGACATTTTAATATGTGCAGGATGTAAACAAACCGACATTTTAATGTGTGTTGTCAAAAGAAGAGTTCACACTTGGTATTGATACACAATGCATTAGAGTATATCCAGATTTCGGAAACAAAAATTAAATCCAGAGGGTTTTTAAACACCTCTAGTTTGCAGAACAATAAATAAAAATTTTGCCGAAGACTTCGTATATTTTGGTGAATTACCGTAAAAGAGTTATTTAAATTAAATAAAAAATTCGAATCGCTAATAGGTTTGACTATGGCGTAGTTGTTTTTATCTAAAAAATTGGCAAAAAACATTATGCAAAATTTAAATTAATAATAATAATTACTACTACTTGACTTTTGATAAATCGTCAAAAGTTTTTAAGAAAACAACTTCGCCACCATTCCACCAAAAAATTCTGACGTGTACATGAAAATCGCCGATACACGTGTATTTTTTGTCCACTTTCCGAAAAAGTCTATTTGGTTCATAGGACAGAAAAAAGTTCGTTTTTGTACCGCAGTGTAATTGTTCGATTTCTTCATTAAAGTTTTGTAAAACATCTGACAATTCAAACAACTTTTTAATTTGAAATTTAATTTTTTGTCAAGTTATAACTTACACTAGTTTACAGCCAAAAAATACAAGGACATTTATGCATATGGGTGAATTGGCACTGATATGCCGAGCACAAAATATATTTTAAAAATTTTTTGTATAGGCAGGTTTTCGAGATATCGGTAATTTTGTGTTTTTTCAGGTATCACTACATTCAAAAATTATTTTCGGCAATGATAAAAAAGCGATGGACGCAAGCGATACCTCGTTCGAAAGGAAATTAAAATACGATTCCAACGACGTATAAAATGTAGGGGTGGGTCAAACGATCGCTGAGCAATAGCTGGCCAAAGTCGAAATTTTGTCGAATTTTTACGATTTTTGAAAAAAATTTGACTTTAAAAATGTTTTTTTCATGCGAAGTTGTAAAAATCAGGAACTTTTTATTTTTTCTAAAATTAGTGTGTATAATTACAAACACTTAAAGCGAAATATTGCCAAGATCTAGGAAAAACTGTATTTTTGGCAATTTTTTTTGTAACTTTCAACATCTCTACTTTTAATTGAATTGTAAAAGGTCGATGTCTGTGTATTGTAGATATTCAAAAAAATATTCCTAGTATTAATCATTACTAAGCCTATAAAGTCCAAATCAACCGTTTTTAGAACTTTTGTCTGTCTGCCTGTCTATCTTCTCAAAAACTGCTAAATGGATTTTGATGAAATTTTCACCATTGTATTAATAGACGTTCACCTTAGAATTTAAGACATCCCTTTTTTCGATAACTCGACCGGTTTCAGAGTTATCGACCAATACGTGGACCAGGGGTGACCAAACATGAGTTCGTACAATATGCGTTTACTGGACGATAAGTCTGAAACCGGTCGATTTTGATGCGTAACTGCCTGGTGCGGGAGAGGAGGAGTGGCGGGTCGGCATGGTTGTAGCCCGGCTGAGGCTCGTCGGCATTGAGGCGCAGTTCTTGCCACTTCTCCTTTCCCAACAGTCACGAAGCAAAATTCCTGGGGATTGTTGCCACCTTTCGTTTGCTTGACGGAGTGTGTACTCCTTCAGCATAAGCTTGCATGTGGCAAACGGCATACCTAAGCGCTCTTTATCCCGAAGAACCTGCTTGGTCGTGCCCTGCCTCGCAAGTTCGTCTGCCCTGCAATTTCCCTCAATGTCCCTATGGCCCGGGACCCATGTGAGGTTCACGCGATTCTGTTGGGCCATCTCTTGTAGAGATCGACGACAGCTGAGCGTCAGTTCAGAGTTGAACGAATAAGAGCCAAGGGATTTGATGGCCGCCTGGCTGTCGCTGAATATAAAAATGTCCTGTCCGATAGTGTGTTGGCTTATCCAAGCCGCGGCGTTCATGATTGCTGAAACTTCAGCCAGGAAGACACTGCAGTGATCAGGTAGTCTGAAGGAGAGCTCAAGGTTCAGATCCTTTGAATAAACCCCTCCTCCAACTCTGCCGTCTAACTTCGAGCCATCAGTATAAATGGAAGTGCCGCCATGAGTGGCGGGACTCCGATCCGTGCTCTCCCAATCTTCCCTGCTGGGAATGTTGATTTTAAAACCGCTATCTCCGACTGTTGTGGTCGCACAACGATCTGTGCTCAGCGGAAGAAAGCTATAGGATCCCAAAATACAGGCGAACGTTTCCCGTAGACGCAGAGCCGATGCTGCTGCTACCCGGTGCCCTTCCAGATCGAGTGGCAAAATGCCAAGAATGGCCTGGAGTGCTTCATTGGGCGTTGTTCTTAACGCACCGCTTATACAGATCATGCAAGATCTGTGTACTTTACCTAGCAGATTAAGGTTTGGTGCCTTGCTCAGCGCAGGCCACCATACCACAACTCCATAGAGCATGATTGGTCGAATGATTGCAGTGTAGATCCATTTGCATATTTTGGGGCTGAGCCCCATTTCTTTCCAATGGCTCTTTTGTAAGTGTAGAGTGCAATACACGCTTTCTTCTGGCGCTGAAGAACATTCTCCTTCCAGGTTAGTTTCCTATCCAGAACTTTGCCCAAGAACTTGGCTTTGTCAGCCAAGTTCAGGTGCACGTCATTCAGTTTTGGTAGTATAAGCGGTGGTATCTTATAGCGGTTGGTGAAGAGAACCAGTTCTACTTTTCGACGTTCAGATTCACGGCAAAGATGAGTATATACTTCGCTGCGCATGTTTTATACATTTTTGTAATGATAATCTGCAATAAAATGGAAAATGCCGTAAACGTCAAAATTTCTTGAGCGGGCATAAGAAATATATGCTCGTTTTTGTTCTTGAGCATTTCTTGGCAGGTGGGTAGCCCGCTTTAGTATGGAGATTTCTCTTCTCCTTAGGGCATAAATTTGTCTTGATCTTTTATGATCCCACGTATAGCATGAAAAATTCATGGATCGCGAACCGGATCGCCAAATATTTGGAAATTTTGAAATCCGGATCGTAGATCGTTCGTGTTTGCAGGTTTTGTGTTTGAAAAAGCCGCAAGTATATGGAAACCCAAAGCTATCTAAGCTGGAGTTAAATGGTGGGCGGCGAGCAGTGTATTATTATTATTGTTGCTATATTATATGGTTGAGGGAGTTGGCCGGGGTTGCCGGTTCGAATCCCACCTCAACCAAAGTCTTTTTAATTTTATTTATTTTATTATTTTTATATTCCATCAAGTCTCATGGACTGTGTTTGGTTCTTTTTAATTATTGGTATGTACCATCAAGTCTAGTGGACTGTGTTTTGGTATTGACACTCTGTATGTATTAATTGGAGCGAGCACTTTGGCTCTGAGAATGCATCGTTGGCTATTCTCACTTCCTTAGAAAACCCCTCAAAATTGTTGGTGGTGAGCACTTGGGCTCTGAGGCATTGGCGGCTATTGGCTTACCCCATTTTGCTTGTGAAAAACCACTTGTGTTTTGTTACACCTTATATTTATTATTTGGTGGTGAGCACTTGGGCTCTGAGGCTTACCCCATTTTGCTTGTGAAAAACCACGTTTTGTGACTGCGACTATAAGCTATGTATTCCGAATATTCCATAAATTATCTGCGAATTACAATAATGTGTAATGCAGATGAAACAAACGAAACCATGTTATGTCGCTTAAACAACGTGTCTTATAATTTATTTATATAGTGAATTTTCAGGTGTACAGCTTGGTCGAAGGTAATTTTTCGAAAAAATTACAGTTAAGGGGGGGTGTCCCTGAATACGCGCCTGGATATAACAAATATAAATTTAAGCTTTATTTATGTTTATTATAGCTCTGTATATTCGGATGCAAAGCATCTGTATGCGAAACTTTCTTATTGTTATGAAATTGGAGCCGTTTTAAACTTTAAAATTTATCTTAATTTTTTCATACAAAATTTTTGTATAGCGCGAACTTTAATATTTAAGGCTAGATGAGGAAACGCTCCTTTATATTATAAAATATTTATTTTAATTGTTTTAATGAAAAAAGCGAATAAAACGCGTGAAAAGTTGATTAAAAATTTTTAGCCGTTTTTCCGGCCAAAATTATAATTTTTTTCGCCGAAATAATTTTTTTAGCCGTTTTTTTTTCTCGATCTAGCCGGATTGCTGAAACAATTCTGGCAACACTGGTTCCCCCATTTTTCTCCAAATCATTACAAATTTCTATTAATTTATGTAAACATCTTCTTGTACCATACATATGTTTTTATGTCTTCCGATTTAAAAAGGGCAGCTGGAAAAATGAAAACTAATTTATGTTTTAAATAAGCGGGGCATGTTGGAAACGAATAAAAAACAGCTAAAACTGAAGATGTGTGCGTGCCCAAGGCACGGAATGAAATACT
This sequence comes from Campiglossa producta, assembly GCA_964058755.1. Classification (NCBI taxonomy): domain Eukaryota; kingdom Metazoa; phylum Arthropoda; class Insecta; order Diptera; family Tephritidae; genus Campiglossa; species Campiglossa producta. Next base: position 663,498 of record CAXKVI010000012.1, read on the forward strand.
TTCAACAGCTTCTAAGTTTTCTTTTCCACAGCTCTCCATTTATAAAATTATTTAGTAAGTTTGATTTTGATAACACTGCTCTACACATATTCTGTCCTATGAACCAAATAGACTTTTTCGGAAAGTGGACAAAAAATAAAAATTCACGGCGATTTTCATGTACACGTCAGAATTTTTTTTCATGTACGTACATAAAAAAAATTTTCAACTTCTTTGGAAAAATTTTCAGAAAATTTTTGAGCATACAGTTTTGTAGCCCATTAAATTGTACTCTAAGAATGTGCAAGTTATATCTCCCTACAAATTTTCCCTGAATTATTCGAATATTTCTTTCAGGGGTGTTGAGTGTTTTCTTCCATACAAGTCACAAACTAAATTTACTTTTGTATGGAGGAAAACACTCAACACCCTTGCCAAAAAAAATTCTAAAAAATCAATTAAAATTTTTAGCGAGTTCTAACTTGCACATTCTTAGAGTAAAATTTAATGGGCTACAAAACTGCATACTCAAAATTTTTCTGAAAATTCTGCCAAAAAAGTTCAAAATTTATGTACACGTCAGAATTTTTTTATGCATACATACATACATAAAAAAAATTCTGACGTGTACATGAAAATCGCCGATACACGTGTATTTTTTGTCCACTTTCCGAAAAAGTCTATTTGGTTCATAGGACAGAAAAAAGTTCGTTTTTGTACCGCAGTGTAATTGTTCGATTTCTTCATTAAAGTTTTGTAAAACATCTGACAATTCAAACAACTTTTTAATTTGAAATTTAATTTTTTGTCAAGTTATAACTTACACTAGTTTACAGCCAAAAAATACAAGGACATTTATGCATATGGGTGAATTGGCACTGATATGCCGAGCACAAAATATATTTTAAAAATTTTTTGTATAGGCAGGTTTTCGAGATATCGGTAATTTTGTGTTTTTTCAGGTATCACTACATTCAAAAATTATTTTCGGCAATGATAAAAAAGCGATGGACGCAAGCGATACCTCGTTCGAAAGGAAATTAAAATACGATTCCAACGACGTATAAAATGTAGGGGTGGGTCAAACGATCGCTGAGCAATAGCTGGCCAAAGTCGAAATTTTGTCGAATTTTTACGATTTTTGAAAAAAATTTGACTTTAAAAATGTTTTTTTCATGCGAAGTTGTAAAAATCAGGAACTTTTTATTTTTTCTAAAATTAGTGTGTATAATTACAAACACTTAAAGCGAAATATTGCCAAGATCTAGGAAAAACTGTATTTTTGGCAATTTTTTTTGTAACTTTCAACATCTCTACTTTTAATTGAATTGTAAAAGGTCGATGTCTGTGTATTGTAGATATTCAAAAAAATATTCCTAGTATTAATCATTACTAAGCCTATAAAGTCCAAATCAACCGTTTTTAGAACTTTTGTCTGTCTGCCTGTCTATCTTCTCAAAAACTGCTAAATGGATTTTGATGAAATTTTCACCATTGTATTAATAGACGTTCACCTTAGAATTGAAGACATCCCTTTTTTCGATAACTCGACCGGTTTCAGAGTTATCGACCAATACGTGGACCAGGGGTGACCAAACATGAGTTCGTACAATATGCGTTTACTGGACGATAAGTCTGAAACCGGTCGATTTTGATGCGTAACTGCCTGGTGCGGGAGAGGAGGAGTGGCGGGTCGGCATGGTTGTAGCCCGGCTGAGGCTCGTCGGCATTGAGGCGCAGTTCTTGCCACTTCTCCTTTCCCAACAGTCACGAAGCAAAATTCCTGGGGATTGTTGCCACCTTTCGTTTGCTTGACGGAGTGTGTACTCCTTCAGCATAAGCTTGCATGTGGCAAACGGCATACCTAAGCGCTCTTTATCCCGAAGAACCTGCTTGGTCGTGCCCTGCCTCGCAAGTTCGTCTGCCCTGCAATTTCCCTCAATGTCCCTATGGCCCGGGACCCATGTGAGGTTCACGCGATTCTGTTGGGCCATCTCTTGTAGAGATCGACGACAGCTGAGCGTCAGTTCAGAGTTGAACGAATAAGAGCCAAGGGATTTGATGGCCGCCTGGCTGTCGCTGAATATAAAAATGTCCTGTCCGATAGTGTGTTGGCTTATCCAAGCCGCGGCGTTCATGATTGCTGAAACTTCAGCCAGGAAGACACTGCAGTGATCAGGTAGTCTGAAGGAGAGCTCAAGGTTCAGATCCTTTGAATAAACCCCTCCTCCAACTCTGCCGTCTAACTTCGAGCCATCAGTATAAATGGAAGTGCCGCCATGAGTGGCGGGACTCCGATCCGTGCTCTCCCAATCTTCCCTGCTGGGAATGTTGATTTTAAAACCGCTATCTCCGACTGTTGTGGTCGCACAACGATCTGTGCTCAGCGGAAGAAAGCTATAGGATCCCAAAATACAGGCGAACGTTTCCCGTAGACGCAGAGCCGATGCTGCTGCTACCCGGTGCCCTTCCAGATCGAGTGGCAAAATGCCAAGAATGGCCTGGAGTGCTTCATTGGGCGTTGTTCTTAACGCACCGCTTATACAGATCATGCAAGATCTGTGTACTTTACCTAGCAGATTAAGGTTTGGTGCCTTGCTCAGCGCAGGCCACCATACCACAACTCCATAGAGCATGATTGGTCGAATGATTGCAGTGTAGATCCATTTGCATATTTTGGGGCTGAGCCCCATTTCTTTCCAATGGCTCTTTTGCAAGTGTAGAGTGCAATACACGCTTTCTTCTGGCGCTGAAGAACATTCTCCTTCCAGGTTAGTTTCCTATCCAGAACTTTGCCCAAGAACTTGGCTTTGTCAGCCAAGTTCAGGTGCACGTCATTCAGTTTTGGTAGTATAAGCGGTAGTATCTTATAGCGGTTGGTGAAGAGAACCAGTTCTACTTTTCGACGTTCAGATTCACGGCAAAGATGAGTATATACTTCGCTGCGCATGTTTTATACATTTTTGTAATGATAATCTGCAATAAAATGGAAAATGCCGTAAACGTCAAAATTTCTTGAGCGGGCATAAGAAATATATGCTCGTTTTTGTTCTTGAGCATTTCTTGGCAGGTGGGTAGCCCGCTTTAGTATGGAGATTTCTCTTCTCCTTAGGGCATAAATTTGTCTTGATCTTTTATGATCCCACGTATAGCATGAAAAATTCATGGATCGCGAACCGGATCGCCAAATATTTGGAAATTTTGAAATCCGGATCGTAGATCGTTCGTGTTTGCAGGTTTTGTGTTTGAAAAAGCCGCAAGTATATGGAAACCCAAAGCTATCTAAGCTGGAGTTAAATGGTGGGCGGCGAGCAGTGTATTATTATTATTGTTGCTATATTATATGGTTGAGGGAGTTGGCCGGGGTTGCCGGTTCGAATCCCACCTCAACCAAAGTCTTTTTAATTTTATTTATTTTATTATTTTTATATTCCATCAAGTCTCATGGACTGTGTTTGGTTCTTTTTAATTATTGGTATGTACCATCAAGTCTAGTGGACTGTGTTTTGGTATTGACACTCTGTATGTATTAATTGGAGCGAGCACTTTGGCTCTGAGAATGCATCGTTGGCTATTCTCACTTCCTTAGAAAACCCCTCAAAATTGTTGGTGGTGAGCACTTGGGCTCTGAGGCATTGGCGGCTATTGGCTTACCCCATTTTGCTTGTGAAAAACCACTTGTGTTTTGTTACACCTTATATTTATTATTTGGTGGTGAGCACTTGGGCTCTGAGGCTTACCCCATTTTGCTTGTGAAAAACCACGTTTTGTGACTGCGACTATAAGCTATGTATTCCGAATATTCCATAAATTATCTGCGAATTACAATAATGTGTAATGCAGATGAAACAAACGAAACCATGTTATGTCGCTTAAACAACGTGTCTTATAATTTATTTATATAGTGAATTTTCAGGTGTACAGCTTGGTCGAAGGTAATTTTTCGAAAAAATTACAGTTAAGGGGGGCTGTCCCTGAATACGCGCCTGGATATAACAAATATAAATTTAAGCTTTATTTATGTTTATTATAGCTCTGTATATTCGGATGCAAAGCATCTGTATGCGAAACTTTCTTATTGTTATGAAATTGGAGCCGTTTTAAACTTTAAAATTTATCTTAATTTTTTCATACAAAATTTTTGTATAGCGCGAACTTTAATATTTAAGGCTAGATGAGGAAACGCTCCTTTATATTATAAAATATTTATTTTAATTGTTTTAATGAAAAAAGCGAATAAAACGCGTGAAAAGTTGATTAAAAATTTTTAGCCGTTTTTCCGGCCAAAATTATAATTTTTTTCGCCGAAATAATTTTTTTAGCCGTTTTTTTTTCTCGATCTAGCCGGATTGCTGAAACAATTCTGGCAACACTGGTTCCCCCATTTTTCTCCAAATCATTACAAATTTCTATTAATTTATGTAAACATCTTCTTGTACCATACATATGTTTTTATGTCTTCCGATTTAAAAAGGGCAGCTGGAAAAATGAAAACTAATTTATGTTTTAAATAAGCGGGGCATGTTGGAAACGAATAAAAAACAGCTAAAACTGAAGATGTGTGCGTGCCCAAGGCACGGAATGCAATACTTTCCACAGCTTCTAAGTTTTCTTTTCCACAGCTCTCCATTTATAAAATTATTTAGTAAGTTTGATTTTGATAACACTGCTCTACACATATTCTGTCCTATGAACCAAATAGACTTTTTCGGAAAGTGGACAAAAAATAAAAATTCACGGCGATTTTCATGTACACGTCAGAATTTTTTTTCATGTACGTACATAAAAAAAATTTTCAACTTCTTTGGAAAAATTTTCAGAAAATTTTTGAGCATACAGTTTTGTAGCCCATTAAATTGTACTCTAAGAATGTGCAAGTTATATCTCCCTACAAATTTTCCCTGAATTATTCGAATATTTCTTTCAGGGGTGTTGAGTGTTTTCTTCCATACAAGTCACAAACTAAATTTACTTTTGTATGGAGGAAAACACTCAACACCCTTGCCAAAAAAAATTCTAAAAAATCAATTAAAATTTTTAGCGAGTTCTAACTTGCACATTCTTAGAGTAAAATTTAATGGGCTACAAAACTGCATACTCAAAATTTTTCTGAAAATTCTGCCAAAAAAGTTCAAAATTTATGTACACGTCAGAATTTTTTTATGCATACATACATACATAAAAAAAATTCTGACGTGTACATGAAAATCGCCGATACACGTGTATTTTTTGTCCACTTTCCGAAAAAGTCTATTTTGTTCATAGGACAGAAAAAAGTTCGTTTTTGTACCGCAGTGTAATTGTTCGATTTCTTCATTAAAGTTTTGTAAAACATCTGACAATTCAAACAACTTTTTAATTTGAAATTAAATTTTTTGTCAAGTTATAACTTACACTAGTTTACAGCCAAAAAATACAAGGACATTTATGCATATGGGTGAATTGGCACTGATATGCCGAGCACAAAATATATTTTAAAAATTTTTTGTATAGGCAGGTTTTCGAGATATCGGTAATTTTGTGTTTTTTCAGGTATCACTACATTCAAAAATTATTTTCGGCAATGATAAAAAAGCGATGGACGCAAGCGATACCTCGTTCGAAAGGAAATTAAAATACGATTCCAACGACGTATAAAATGTAGGGGTGGGTCAAACGATCGCTGAGCAATAGCTGGCCAAAGTCGAAATTTTGTCGAATTTTTACGATTTTTGAAAAAAATTTGACTTTAAAAATGTTTTTTTCATGCGAAGTTGTAAAAATCAGGAACTTTTTTATTTTTTCTAAAATTAGTGTGTATAATTACAAACACTTAAAGCGAAATATTGCCAAGATCTAGGAAAAACTGTATTTTTGGCAATTTTTTTTGTAACTTTCAACATCTCTACTTTTAATTGAATTGTAAAAGGTGGATGTCTGTGTATTGTAGATATTCAAAAAAATATTCCTAGTATTAATCATTACTAAGCCTATAAAGTCCAAATCAACCGTTTTTAGAACTTTTGTCTGTCTGCCTGTCTATCTTCTCAAAAACTGCTAAATGGATTTTGATGAAATTTTCACCATTGTATTAATAGACGTTCACCTTAGAATTTAAGACATCCCTTTTTTCGATAACTCGACCGGTTTCAGAGTTATCGACCAATACGTGGACCAGGGGTGACCAAACATGAGTTCGTACAATATGCGTTTACTGGACGATAAGTCTGAAACCGGTCGATTTTGATGCGTAACTGCCTGGTGCGGGAGAGGAGGAGTGGCGGGTCGGCATGGTTGTAGCCCGGCTGAGGCTCGTCGGCATTGAGGCGCAGTTCTTGCCACTTCTCCTTTCCCAACAGTCACGAAGCAAAATTCCTGGGGATTGTTGCCACCTTTCGTTTGCTTGACGGAGTGTGTACTCCTTCAGCATAAGCTTGCATGTGGCAAACGGCATACCTAAGCGCTCTTTATCCCGAAGAACCTGCTTGGTCGTGCCCTGCCTCGCAAGTTCGTCTGCCCTGCAATTTCCCTCAATGTCCCTATGGCCCGGGACCCATGTGAGGTTCACGCGATTCTGTTGGGCCATCTCTTGTAGAGATCGACGACAGCTGAGCGTCAGTTCAGAGTTGAACGAATAAGAGCCAAGGGATTTGATGGCCGCCTGGCTGTCGCTGAATATAAAAATGTCCTGTCCGATAGTGTGTTGGCTTATCCAAGCCGCGGCGTTCATGATTGCTGAAACTTCAGCCAGGAAGACACTGCAGTGATCAGGTAGTCTGAAGGAGAGCTCAAGGTTCAGATCCTTTGAATAAACCCCTCCTCCAACTCTGCCGTCTAACTTCGAGCCATCAGTATAAATGGAAGTGCCGCCATGAGTGGCGGGACTCCGATCCGTGCTCTCCCAATCTTCCCTGCTGGGAATGTTGATTTTAAAACCGCTATCTCCGACTGTTGTGGTCGCACAACGATCTGTGCTCAGCGGAAGAAAGCTATAGGATCCCAAAATACAGGCGAACGTTTCCCGTAGACGCAGAGCCGATGCTGCTGCTACCCGGTGCCCTTCCAGATCGAGTGGCAAAATGCCAAGAATGGCCTGGAGTGCTTCATTGGGCGTTGTTCTTAACGCACCGCTTATACAGATCATGCAAGATCTGTGTACTTTACCTAGCAGATTAAGGTTTGGTGCCTTGCTCAGCGCAGGCCACCATACCACAACTCCATAGAGCATGATTGGTCGAATGATTGCAGTGTAGATCCATTTGCATATTTTGGGGCTGAGCCCCATTTCTTTCCAATGGCTCTTTTGCAAGTGTAGAGTGCAATACACGCTTTCTTCTGGCGCTGAAGAACATTCTCCTTCCAGGTTAGTTTCCTATCCAGAACTTTGCCCAAGAACTTGGCTTTGTCAGCCAAGTTCAGGTGCACGTCATTCAGTTTTGGTAGTATAAGCGGTGGTATCTTATAGCGGTTGGTGAAGAGAACCAGTTCTACTTTTCGACGTTCAGATTCACGGCAAAGATGAGTATATACTTCGCTGCGCATGTTTTATACATTTTTGTAATGATAATCTGCAATAAAATGGAAAATGCCGTAAACGTCAAAATTTCTTGAGCGGGCATAAGAAATATATGCTCGTTTTTGTTCTTGAGCATTTCTTGGCAGGTGGGTAGCCCGCTTTAGTATGGAGATTTCTCTTCTCCTTAGGGCATAAATTTGTCTTGATCTTTTATGATCCCACGTATAGCATGAAAAATTCATGGATCGCGAACCGGATCGCCAAATATTTGGAAATTTTGAAATCCGGATCGTAGATCGTTCGTGTTTGCAGGTTTTGTGTTTGAAAAAGCCGCAAGTATATGGAAACCCAAAGCTATCTAAGCTGGAGTTAAATGGTGGGCGGCGAGCAGTGTATTATTATTATTGTTGCTATATTATATGGTTGAGGGAGTTGGCCGGGGTTGCCGGTTCGAATCCCACCTCAACCAAAGTCTTTTTAATTTTATTTATTTTATTATTTTTATATTCCATCAAGTCTCATGGACTGTGTTTGGTTCTTTTTAATTATTGGTATGTACCATCAAGTCTAGTGGACTGTGTTTTGGTATTGACACTCTGTATGTATTAATTGGAGCGAGCACTTTGGCTCTGAGAATGCATCGTTGGCTATTCTCACTTCCTTAGAAAACCCCTCAAAATTGTTGGTGGTGAGCACTTGGGCTCTGAGGCATTGGCGGCTATTGGCTTACCCCATTTTGCTTGTGAAAAACCACTTGTGTTTTGTTACACCTTATATTTATTATTTGGTGGTGAGCACTTGGGCTCTGAGGCTTACCCCATTTTGCTTGTGAAAAACCACGTTTTGTGACTGCGACTATAAGCTATGTATTCCGAATATTCCATAAATTATCTGCGAATTACAATAATGTGTAATGCAGATGAAACAAACGAAACCATGTTATGTCGCTTAAACAACGTGTCTTATAATTTATTTATATAGTGAATTTTCAGGTGTACAGCTTGGTCGAAGGTAATTTTTCGAAAAAATTACAGTTAAGGGGGGGTGTCCCTGAATACGCGCCTGGATATAACAAATATAAATTTAAGCTTTATTTATGTTTATTATAGCTCTGTATATTCGGATGCAAAGCATCTGTATGCGAAACTTTCTTATTGTTATGAAATTGGAGCCGTTTTAAACTTTAAAATTTATCTTAATTTTTTCATACAAAATTTTTGTATAGCGCGAACTTTAATATTTAAGGCTAGATGAGGAAACGCTCCTTTATATTATAAAATATTTATTTTAATTGTTTTAATGAAAAAAGCGAATAAAACGCGTGAAAAGTTGATTAAAAATTTTTAGCCGTTTTTCCGGCCAAAATTATAATTTTTTTCGCCGAAATAATTTTTTTAGCCGTTTTTTTTTCTCGATCTAGCCGGATTGCTGAAACAATTCTGGCAACACTGGTTCCCCCATTTTTCTCCAAATCATTACAAATTTCTATTAATTTATGTAAACATCTTCTTGTACCATACATATGTTTTTATGTCTTCCGATTTAAAAAGGGCAGCTGGAAAAATGAAAACTAATTTATGTTTTAAATAAGCGGGGCATGTTGGAAACGAATAAAAAACAGCTAAAACTGAAGATGTGTGCGTGCCCAAGGCACGGAATGCAATACTTTCCACAGCTTCTAAGTTTTCTTTTCCACAGCTCTCCATTTATAAAATTATTTAGTAAGTTTGATTTTGATAACACTGCTCTACACATATTCTGTCCTATGAACCAAATAGACTTTTTCGGAAAGTGGACAAAAAATAAAAATTCACGGCGATTTTCATGTACACGTCAGAATTTTTTTTCATGTACGTACATAAAAAAAATTTTCAACTTCTTTGGAAAAATTTTCAGAAAATTTTTGAGCATACAGTTTTGTAGCCCATTAAATTGTACTCTAAGAATGTGCAAGTTATATCTCCCTACAAATTTTCCCTGAATTATTCGAATATTTCTTTCAGGGGTGTTGAGTGTTTTCTTCCATACAAGTCACAAACTAAATTTACTTTTGTATGGAGGAAAACACTCAACACCCTTGCCAAAAAAAATTCTAAAAAATCAATTAAAATTTTTAGCGAGTTCTAACTTGCACATTCTTAGAGTAAAATTTAATGGGCTACAAAACTGCATACTCAAAATTTTTCTGAAAATTCTGCCAAAAAAGTTCAAAATTTATGTACACGTCAGAATTTTTTTATGCATACATACATACATAAAAAAAATTCTGACGTGTACATGAAAATCGCCGATACACGTGTATTTTTTGTCCACTTTCCGAAAAAGTCTATTTTGTTCATAGGACAGAAAAAAGTTCGTTTTTGTACCGCAGTGTAATTGTTCGATTTCTTCATTAAAGTTTTGTAAAACATCTGACAATTCAAACAACTTTTTAATTTGAAATTAAATTTTTTGTCAAGTTATAACTTACACTAGTTTACAGCCAAAAAATACAAGGACATTTATGCATATGGGTGAATTGGCACTGATATGCCGAGCACAAAATATATTTTAAAAATTTTTTGTATAGGCAGGTTTTCGAGATATCGGTAATTTTGTGTTTTTTCAGGTATCACTACATTCAAAAATTATTTTCGGCAATGATAAAAAAGCGATGGACGCAAGCGATACCTCGTTCGAAAGGAAATTAAAATACGATTCCAACGACGTATAAAATGTAGGGGTGGGTCAAACGATCGCTGAGCAATAGCTGGCCAAAGTCGAAATTTTGTCGAATTTTTACGATTTTTGAAAAAAATTTGACTTTAAAAATGTTTTTTTCATGCGAAGTTGTAAAAATCAGGAACTTTTTTATTTTTTCTAAAATTAGTGTGTATAATTACAAACACTTAAAGCGAAATATTGCCAAGATCTAGGAAAAACTGTATTTTTGGCAATTTTTTTTGTAACTTTCAACATCTCTACTTTTAATTGAATTGTAAAAGGTGGATGTCTGTGTATTGTAGATATTCAAAAAAATATTCCTAGTATTAATCATTACTAAGCCTATAAAGTCCAAATCAACCGTTTTTAGAACTTTTGTCTGTCTGCCTGTCTATCTTCTCAAAAACTGCTAAATGGATTTTGATGAAATTTTCACCATTGTATTAATAGACGTTCACCTTAGAATTTAAGACATCCCTTTTTTCGATAACTCGACCGGTTTCAGAGTTATCGACCAATACGTGGACCAGGGGTGACCAAACATGAGTTCGTACAATATGCGTTTACTGGACGATAAGTCTGAAACCGGTCGATTTTGATGCGTAACTGCCTGGTGCGGGAGAGGAGGAGTGGCGGGTCGGCATGGTTGTAGCCCGGCTGAGGCTCGTCGGCATTGAGGCGCAGTTCTTGCCACTTCTCCTTTCCCAACAGTCACGAAGCAAAATTCCTGGGGATTGTTGCCACCTTTCGTTTGCTTGACGGAGTGTGTACTCCTTCAGCATAAGCTTGCATGTGGCAAACGGCATACCTAAGCGCTCTTTATCCCGAAGAACCTGCTTGGTCGTGCCCTGCCTCGCAAGTTCGTCTGCCCTGCAATTTCCCTCAATGTCCCTATGGCCCGGGACCCATGTGAGGTTCACGCGATTCTGTTGGGCCATCTCTTGTAGAGATCGACGACAGCTGAGCGTCAGTTCAGAGTTGAACGAATAAGAGCCAAGGGATTTGATGGCCGCCTGGCTGTCGCTGAATATAAAAATGTCCTGTCCGATAGTGTGTTGGCTTATCCAAGCCGCGGCGTTCATGATTGCTGAAACTTCAGCCAGGAAGACACTGCAGTGATCAGGTAGTCTGAAGGAGAGCTCAAGGTTCAGATCCTTTGAATAAACCCCTCCTCCAACTCTGCCGTCTAACTTCGAGCCATCAGTATAAATGGAAGTGCCGCCATGAGTGGCGGGACTCCGATCCGTGCTCTCCCAATCTTCCCTGCTGGGAATGTTGATTTTAAAACCGCTATCTCCGACTGTTGTGGTCGCACAACGATCTGTGCTCAGCGGAAGAAAGCTATAGGATCCCAAAATACAGGCGAACGTTTCCCGTAGACGCAGAGCCGATGCTGCTGCTACCCGGTGCCCTTCCAGATCGAGTGTCAAAATGCCAAGAATGGCCTGGAGTGCTTCATTGGGCGTTGTTCTTAACGCACCGCTTATACAGATCATGCAAGATCTGTGTACTTTACCTAGCAGATTAAGGTTTGGTGCCTTGCTCAGCGCAGGCCACCATACCACAACTCCATAGAGCATGATTGGTCGAATGATTGCAGTGTAGATCCATTTGCATATTTTGGGGCTGAGCCCCATTTCTTTCCAATGGCTCTTTTGCAAGTGTAGAGTTCAATACACGCTTTCTTCTGGCGCTGAAGAACATTCTCCTTCCAGGTTAGTTTCCTATCCAGAACTTTGCCCAAGAACTTGGCTTTGTCAGCCAAGTTCAGGTGCACGTCATTCAGTTTTGGTAGTATAAGCGGTGGTATCTTATAGCGGTTGGTGAAGAGAACCAGTTCTACTTTTCCCGGGTTGATGCTCAGTCCGCAGCGCGAGCACCATGATGAAACCTCTCGCAGTGCTACTTGCATCAAGTCGCACAGGGTTTGTGGGAATTTGCCCCTATATACTATAGCTAAGTCGTCTGCATATGCCACTACCTTCCCGACAGTACTCCTTCTCATACAGCGATTTTTCAATAACAGAAACTAGGCTGTGAAGCGCAGTTCCTGTAGATTTCCCTTTGGTGTATGCATGCTGATAGCTACAGATCAGGTTGCTATCAATAGTATTCAAGAGCAGCTCTAGGGTTTCCCTCTCCGTGCTGGTCCAGGATCCGTCAGGTTTGCGCAAATAGCTTGTGGCTGTTTGAGTTTTTGAGAGCACTCGTCTAAGTCTCGCTGTATCGTCGACATTTTCGACCCCAGTGCACAAATTTCTCCACGATACTCTCTTCGCCTGCCTCAGAGCTTTTTTGTAGGCCCTGAGTTTAACTTTATATTCGAGCCATTAAGTCTCCGTGGCAAGGCTCTTGTCCTTATTAAATTGTGTCCTACATGATTTTCGGAGCGAGTCCAGGTCGTAGGACCACCAATGCGGCCTATGTTTACCGCGTGGTTTTGCCACTTGGCAAGCCTGCTCTAGGGCATTCGAGAGCGCCGTTGTAAAGGTCTTTACCAGATCCTCCAACTCCCCTACTGATGAGGGGACTTGTGGGGGCAGTGCTGGTAAGTCCCTAGATAGTATTTCATTGTGTAGCTGTCAGTTAGTGTTACGTGGGTTGCGTTTCATAACCGGCTGCTCAACAGAAAAGTCTAGTGTTCATCGAGAACGCGCCATTTTCTGACCAACTCATAAGCGCCTTCGCTGCAAATAGTGAGATCTATGACCTCCCTACGGGTTTTAGTAATAAACGTAGGTTCGTTACCCACGTTGCAAACTACCAGGCTAGTTGTTAACAAATAGTCAAACAACGACTCTCCTCTAGCATTGATATCGGAGCTTCCCCACTGAACGTGATAAGCATTGGCGTCAGTTCCGATAATAAGATGACCCATGGAAAAATTTGCCACCAGGTCATTTACCTCCCTCTGTGGCGGAGGTTCTTCGGCGTCGTAGGGCATATAGACCGACGCCATCGTCAGACTGGTACTGTCGACTGTTAAACTGGCAGCTGTAACGTCACCATTGGTATAGTTGGGCAAGAGAAAGGCATTTAGCTCAGACTTACCCAAAATACAGGCTCTAACCCTGCCCCCTCGCTGGCTCGAATAAGCTTAAAACCTTAGTCCCCAAACCGCAAATCCTTGAGCTGATGACCCAAGGTTCTTGGATGAGGACCACATCTACGTCGCCTTTAGAGAGACGACTGATTAAAGCAGCCGAGGCTGCTTTAGATTTGTGCAGGTTTATCTGAATCACCACCAACATGAGAGCGCTCAGACTTCCCTGCCACCGCCGTATCGTCGAGTTCCACCTCGTCTGGAGGCTTATCTTTCAACGACGATTTGTTCAGACCACGGTTTGGCGTGGCAGAGATCCTACTACCTGTGGCGGTGTCAACATTGGTGCGCTCAGGACTAGCTGCTATCACTGTGACGTTGAGGTCTTCCCCGTCCAGCAGGCTGTCTCCCATCTCCGAGCTGTTCACTGCTCCTTCGCCATTTGACGTGGCAGATACCATACTTTCCGAGTCGGACGATGTCCGAGTCCTCCTGTGGAGCCGAAATAGCAGCGCGCTGTGCATCGCCGCGGTATACGTGGATCACGATCTGACCCATGCCGTAGTGCACTCGTCCATTGCACCGTTTAAGGGGCTCGAGTGCCTCCTTATTCAAGGTGAAGACCACTTGCCTATCAGGCCCTACCGCATCCTCGACGAGATTGACACCCCAGTCCTGCGTCGGGAGAGACGGGTTCATGATCCTCAGCATCCTGAGAATTCTCTCAGGTTCAGCAGGGATAGCAGGAATCCACGCTCTTGCCCTTGGCCGAGCCGGGATGTCCTTCCAGTCGACAACCTCGATTCTTGCCCCTTGGTAGATCTCACCTAGTCTTGCAGCTGCTGCCTTGTACAGTGCAACAGTTTTTGCATCCTCGCAAGCGAATACCTTGATTCGGCCCTGGTGCCATCCCGCCTCAGAACCCATCGGAGTGGCACCCGGAGACTCATCTATAATGTCGAGAAGCGCATTACCGATAGCGTTCCGGACGTACCGCCACTGGTCCCTAGGGATGGCCCAGCTTTCATTACCTCGGTCAATGACGCCTTTGAGGATCTTATCCTTAGCCACTTCAGCAAAGCTGAGTTTACCCATTACGGGGGCGTGTTGCTGCCGCTTCGGGTGAGGTCCACGTCCGATCTCTGGCGTTTGAAGGGATTTCCATTAAGAAGTTCGGTAGGATAGCTTCAGCCATCTCCACCGTCTTTCTAGCATTCGGCGATAGCGTCTCTTGTGAAATAACCTCGTATTTCTTCAGGATCCTAGCGGCCGCTCTTTTGTCCAAGTACTCAGGGCGACTGGGAGATGTCTTTTGGGGTAAATTTCGACCCGTAGTTGCCATCGTGGTCGTTCCCTTATTTGGATCTCTGGGGCCACAGACGTTAAAGACTTGGTTTCGGTACCGGCACTTACTAGGGCTTTAGCATCAGCCGTTGTTGGCTTCACCGTGTTTGTACCGGTACTTACTTTGGGGATTGCCCCCTTATTATCCAGAGCTAATCGACTCGTAGTTGCCATCGCTGTCGATCTCTCGGCTGATAAAGAAATGGAGTTTGTCCTCCGACGTTGCGTTCTCGCTTTCTCCAGCATTTTCCTCCTCTGCTGTGCAGTATACGTTGTTATATCTTTAGTTTTAGGGTTTTTGTTACTATTTTTCATCATGTTCGTACGACCCCTCGCCGGGTAAGGCCAGTTTAGGGTCAAGGGAAGAGTAAGGGGAATGTATCGTCCGCCGCGGCAGAGCCCCATACCGCGGTAAGGCCATAGTTACTCTCCGAGGCGGCCCGGTATCAGAGAGGCTCCGTTCGATTACAGCCACGATTTGTCTCCCGGCTGCAAACGTCCAATGGGCCCGTGGTCGCATAACACCCTGGATTGGGAGGGGGAAAATCTTAGTCGTCGCGCCAGAGAGGCTTGGCTTCTCTCGTGATGTAGTACCGGCGGCGCTATGATCACAAGGGCAGCGTAGCCCTGTGGCTATCGACTTAAGCCCTCGTACCGCGGCAAGGTGTCCACCCTTCACGAGGGAAAATAATAACAATATATACATTTTTTAAAAGGGATCACGGATGTTTCAACAAATATTAACTGTGTAGCTAGCTGTTCGTGATTCATAAATACCCATAAAATGTTGTCCTGTAGCTTAGCTTTTTTTTTTAAGTCCCAGCAAATTGTTGAATTCAACTCTGCTGGCGTTCTTTTTTGTGTTTTCTATTCGTGTTTACACTTCTCACTTTTTCTTGAAAGCAATTTTGAAACAAAATATGGGCGAACAAGGAGGAGTGAAAGAAATAGCAAAAAAAACTTGAAACGAGTTGACGGTACGCTTTCAAGTGTACTCTTCCCCTCTCTTCTCAACCCCTTCGCCTGTTTCGCGGCAGAGTTGAATTCAATAATTGCCTGGTGTAAAAGGTCACATTGCAACATGCCTGTTTCGTATTTTCTTGGTCCACTTATTTAAACATTTGAAGGCATGATATAATAATTCATATGGTAGCCGCAGCCCAAAACAGAATACGAAATTACCGTTTTGGTCCGAATTTTTGTGTCAAAAGCAGTGGCAAAACAACAAACGCATAAAAACACGTGCATACTTATTTTTCCTGGCTTTTTACTTATTTTTCCACATTTTCGAAAGAGATTATCACAAAGCACACACTAAAATTCTTTTCACAACTATTTTTTTCTAAAAAAGTTAACTAAAACTCCTTAAAACACGCAAACGAATTCCGTAGCTTTTCCACGAACTATGCAAAAAAATTTAAACATGAAAACAAAAAAGGTGATAGTTTGAGTGATGAAAAACCAACTGTGCAAGAAAGAACAGTTAGCCACAGCTGTCAATTCAACCATAGATGATTGAACCATTTTGAAGGCAAAAAATCCAATCCATAGAGCGATGTCACACATTACATCCATATTGAACATCCGTGGATCGCGATTCATATCGATGGATCGCAAATTGACGCTACACATTGTATTTGAAGGTAGAACGGGTACACCTAGCGACACGATAGTTGCCTATTTGATCAACATTGTTGTGTCGCGTCGGGTTGTTGTTGTTGTTGTAGCGAGGTGTAGCCCTGCCTAAATGTCAGACAGGGTCACCTCGAGTGTATTGCTCTTGGCCGTGTCGATATAAGAAAACGGCCCGGGGCGTTTCGGCACGATGGGTACAGCACAAGTACTGGTACCGTTCTCGTAGAACCGGCAATACAAGAAACTAGCCGTGTAGGCTATGTAGGTCATTTAGCGTTACCCAGGGTGCACCAACTGGGAGGCGACCTACTTTTACACCCGTCGGGTCTCGTCGCTGGGTGTACCCTTAGCTTAAATGATCCTTTAGGTGCTAATCAAATACCGACCTTTTATATTTTTTTTAAAATAAATCAGTAAATTTAATTTACAAATCATAGTTTACCACAACCATTGTTTACGTTCTAGGAAGTAAAGAAGGCTGTGTGTCAATTTGTATTTCTTTTCGTCAGAGTAAAATGAGGTGAACAAATTTCCTATGGTGTACAAAAATTTGCCATTTTGCTGTGCCAAACGAAATGGTAAAATATAGGCATAATTAGTTATCGTTAACGCTAACGCCATGCCCATAACGCTAGGCATCTCCAATGTGAACAATTAGTCATGCAGTAACCATAAAGAAGTGACAATTTGATTAAAACAAAGAAAAAGATTGGCAGCAAATTACACATATGCTTACTCACCGAGGTAATACACACCGAAAAGAACAAATAAAAGCTTAAAAATGTGCGAAAATTCACCATCACAAACTTTAAGAGGTTAGGGATATGGCGAAAAATCAAAAACCAATTGGTTGGCTATGGTATGGTAAACGCGTTAAGGTTATGGTATAGCATTACTAATCGTTTACATTGATTTTCATAAGTTTGGTTGGAACAGCTGATTAGAGTTATGGGAATGGCGTTAGCGTTAACTATAATTAATTATGCCGTATGACAGGTAAATTTTGACGTATGAAAAAAAAGCACGTGCAAGAGGAAATACTCTGTGAATAAATTTTCAATTTACTTTTTTTTTCATGCATTTATATTGCGTATTATTCCCATTATATTATATTTTAGTGTTAAATAACGCGTGTGAACATAAATTTATTTGAAATAATATGAATGCTAACAGCACATGCATCCCTGTGCTCACATTATTGGTTGTCAAAATTTGACCTAGCCCCCTGAGCTAGGTCAAATACTGACGTTCATATACACCACGATAACTGTAAGAATTTACCATCACGCTGTCAAAATTTGCTTTTTTAAACCAATTGGCACACGGCCGAAGGTAGCAAATACGAACATCTGCAAAACGTATTGTCAAAAGCAGCGTTGCCATTTGATACAATTGTATCAATAGGAATGTTCGCTGTTCATAAAAGCGCCAGAAACCTAAGGCGACAAAGAGAACATTACCAATATATTTTTTGTAAATAAGGGGATTCATCAACTCTTATAAGTTTACGAAATGCGTAAGTTTATACATTTATCAGCTCAGTTAGATGAACGCCATAGATACATTTATGTGTACTTGATGTCAAACAAAAACTTTTTATATCGAAATTCTTATTAAAAGAGTAATTTTCGACCCATTTTCAGCATATTCTTCTCTTTTTGTCCAGTGTGCATTGAATGCATTAAAAAAATTACATGTCGAACGTCGTCATTGCATTGTATAAATTTACGCACTCTTTTACACACCAAAATCGACGCGGAAGTTTATCAAATTCAGTTCATTTACACACTTGATAAATTTATACGTTTACACGCTTTATAACATATGTAATGATAAAAAGACTACTAACAAGCGTTAATGTATCACCTACAAACGATTTAGAAGCTATTGACTATATTTAATTTCACATTCAATGCAGAAATAAAAACTGTCTGCCAACTTTCGTTTAGAAATTGAATGCTCTATTAATACGAATATATGACTGTCAAACAAAATGAATTAGCTAACAAAGACCTTCAAACGATCTGCATAGAAAAAAGTTCAAAACTCGAAAGTTGTACCTCAACCTTACCATTAAATTTTGGGGATTTTTGGTTATTCAGGGTAACAAAATGGATTTCCCTAATAAAATTTGAATTCTTTGATTTTAAGTAAGCAGTGATAGATAGACTAATAACAAAGATTAATATATCACCTACAAACGATTTAAAACTATTGGCTATATTTATTTTCACATTCCATGCAGAAATAAAAAGTGTCTGCCAAGTTTCGTCCAAAAATTCCATGCTCTATAATTACGAAAATATTAACTGTCAAACGAAATGAATGAACTATCAAAGGCCTACAAACGACTTTCAAACGATCTGCATTAAAAAAAGTTGAAAATTCAACATAAGCACTGCCAAGTATGCGCCGCCCTTCTTGTCAAACTAGAAGCAGCCATTGCGTAGCACCTTTATTTTATTACTACTCGTTGGGTCACACTTAACAAGCCGGCAACACTAGGTTAGGTTAGGTTCAAGTGGCTGCCGCAGAGGCACACCTAGGCCAGTATTAAAAGGCCCGTTGTGATACCACCAACACTAGGAAAGTCAGTTCCGGGACCCTGCCATATGGAAAATCCCGGTATTATCGGGATTCTCCACATGGCAGAATCCCGGGCCTGACGTTCCTAAACCGACACCGTTACTCCTCCTCGAACCATTTAGATGACTTGATGAAGGCCATCAGGTCCTTTATGTCCAGCTACGTGACCAGGAAGTGAACTCCCAAAAAGCGCATTCTCGCGCCACTTAAAGCCGGGCAGTTGCAGATGAGGTGCGCCACCGTTTCCTCCTCCTCATCATCCTTACAACTCCCACAGCATCGTCGGTAGGGCACACCTAGTCTTTCTGCGTGCCTACCAATGTAGCAGTGCCCAGTTAATACGTAGGTAGTATGGAGATTTCTCTTCTCCTTAGGGCATAAATTTGTCTTGATCTTTTATGCTCCTATTTCGGCCAGGTTTCTTTGGATATCCGGCATCCTGGAGGTTGCAGCCATCTTTCGTTGGCTTGGCGGAGTGTGTACTCTTTCAGCATTAGCTTGCATGTGGCAAACGGCATACCTAAGCGCTCTTTATCCCGAAGAACCTGCTTGGTCATGCCCTGCCTCGCAAGTTCGTCTGCCCTACAATTTCCCTCAATGTCCCTATACCCCGGAACCCATGCGAGGTTCACGCGGATCTGTTGGGCCATCTCTTGTAGAGTTCGACGACAGCTCAGCGTCAGTTCAGAGTTGAACGAGTAAGAGCCAAGGGATTTGATGGCCGCTTGGCTGTCGCTGAAAATAAAAATATCCTGTCTGATAGTGTGTTGGCCTATCCAAGCCGCGGCGTCCATGATTGCTGAAACTTCAGCCTGGAAGACACTGCAGTGATCAGGTAGTCTTAAGGAGAGCTCAAGGTTCAGATCCTTTGAATAAAACCCTCCTCCAACTCTGCCGTCTAACTTCGAGCCATCAGTATAAATATAAGTGCCGCCATGAGTGGCGGGACTCCGATACGTGCTCTCCCATTCTTCCCTGCTGGGAATGTTTATTTTAAAACCGCTATCTCCGACTGTTGTGGTCGCATAACGATCTGAGCTCAGCGGAAGAAAGTTATAGGATCCCAAAATACTGGCGTGTCCAGTAGTGCTTGGGCCCCCTGCCGGACGTTTCCCTTAGACGCAGAGCCGATGCTGCTGCTACCCGGTGCCCTTCCAGATCGAGTGGCAAAATGCCAAGAATGGCCTGGAGTGCTTCATTGGGCGTTGTTCATAACGCACCGCTTATACAGATCATGCAAGATCTGTGTACTTTACCTAACAGATTAAAGTGTGTTGCCTTGCTCAGCGCAGGCCACCATACCACAACTACATAGAGCATGATTGGTCGAACGATTGCAGTGTAGATCCATTTGCATATTTTGGGGCTGAGCCCCCATTTTTTCCAATGGCTCTTTTGCACGTGTAGAGTGCAACACATGCTTTCTTCTGGCGCTGAAGAACATTCTCCTTCCAGGTTAGTTTCCTATCCAGAACTGTGCCCAGGCGCACGTCATTCAGTTTTGGTAGTATTAACGGTGGTATCTTATAGCGTTTGTTGAAAAGGACCAGTTCTACTTTTCCCGGGTTGATGATCAGTCCGCAGCGCGAGCACCATGAGGAAACCTCTCGCAGTGCTACTTGCATCAAGTCGCACAGGGTTTGTGGGAATTTGCCCCTATATACTATAGCTAAGTCGTCTGCATATGCCACTACCTTCCCGAGGCCCGGCAGCCCTGAACGGTTCAAAGCTTTTAACCGCCTTGCTCAGCGCAGGCCACCATACCACAACTACATAGAGCATGATTGGTCGAACGATTGCAGTGTAGATCCATTTGCATATTTTGGGGCTGAGCCCCCATTTTTTCCAATGGCTCTTTTGCACGTGTAGAGTGCAACACATGCTTTCTTCTGGCGCTGAAGCACATTCTCCTTCCAGGTTAGTTTCCTATCCAGAACTGTGCCCAGGCGCACGTCATTCAGTTTTGGTAGTATTAACGGTGGTATCTTATAGCGTTTGTTGAAAAGGATCAGTTCTACTTTTCCCGGGTTGATGATCAGTCCGCAGCGCGAGCACCATGAGGAAACCTCTCGCAGTGCTACTTGCATCAAGTCGCACAGGGTTTGTGGGAATTTGCCCCTATATACTATAGCTAAGTCGTCTGCATATGCCACTACCTTCCCGAGGCCCGGCAGCCCTGAACGGTTCAAAGCTTTTAACCGCCCACCTAACCTTTTCCTCCGTGATGGGTAGGGGAAACTGGGGTACCTTTGACTTTGGGGCAGATTTGAACTAATCAAATTTAACCCTAGAACACACACCCAGAAAATACCACGAAAAGACACACCCGGGATACGTTTGTACCCGGGACCTTATTTTGCGGTTTTTTTAATGCTTATTCAAACGATTTCTATGATTTTTTTTTAAATGTATATTTTAATATATAACAAGTATTTTGTCTTTTGTTTCATTCGAATATTCCTACTGGTCCCAGCGATATGGGCAAATAAAGTCAGGACATGCAACAGAGGATTTTTGTTTTTTTGTTTTTGTTGTTGTCCTGATAAATGCAAAACAAAATAATATAATTTATAATAATATACTTGTAGAGTAACAACGAATACACATTTTGGGTTTTATTTCATTGAAATATTCTACCTGGTTCAAAATATATGTGCAAAAAGGTCGCGCAAGGTATGGGTAGGTAGGTGGCAAATACACTGGTATAACTGGGTTTTGTATTTTATATGCAGTTGCAAGGGTTGTTTTCAAACGAGGTGTTGTTTCAAACGAGGTGTTGTTATAAATGCAGCCTGTTGATATTTTCATTATTGTTTTGGTGCTTCAAAGTGTAAGAAGTGAAAATATAACTGAAACTATAAATAACTGGATACGAAATGGCTTCAAGAAGAAACGAATATTTATCAAGTGCAGCATATAGAAGGTAAAAAATGTAAAATAAGCAACAATGTAAACATATACTAATTTTTTTTATTATGCAGGCTAACTGAGGAACAGCGAGAATCATATATACAATCTTTATTTGATGAAATTTGTGACGATGACGCTCCCTATGATTTTGACTCAGAAGATGAAGAAGAAATTCAAATCAATGACATTGAAATTGATTATGACGATGCTGAAGTTTTGCAAAGTGCCGCAGAAGTATTACCTGATTATTCGGACTATGAGGATGATGAAGAAGAAGAAGTAGAAGAAAATAATGAATTACCTGCTAGTGACGAAAATTTTGTTGCACGTGATGGTACTGAGTGGATGAAAGAACCAAATGTAAGTCGTCAGGCACTCAGACAAAATATTATAAGAGAACGTTCTGGACCAGCTAGATGCACTGAAATGTTGTCAATAGAGCAAACATTCAAATGTTTCATGAACGTTCAAATGGCTGATATAATTATGCGCCACAAAAATAAGTTAGCAAAAGAAACTTATGATGCTTACAACAATGCGCATCCAAACACAACTCCTAAGTCATGGACGCCTGTGTCAATAACAGAGCTGTATGCATTTTTTGGCATACTGGTGCGAACCATAGCAATGGAGAACATGTTCGAGATTTATGGAGCGTCAAAAACTATCCTTTATATCGCGCCACAATTGGAGTCAACCGTTTCTGTTCGATATTGCGGTTCCTAAGATTTGACGATAAAAACACTCATGCAACACGCTTACTAACTGATAAAGCAGCACCGATCAGTGAGTTGTGGACGATGATGAACAATAATCTTGCTGCACATTACAAGCCCAGCTCATGCTTGACGATTGATGAACAATTATTTCCTTACCGTGGACGCACACGGTTTACGCAGTACATACCGTCAAAACCTGCTAAATATGGTATCAAGGTTTGGTGGATTTGCGATGCCACAAATGCATATCCGCTGCATGGACAAATATATACTGGCCAAGCAGAAACTGGTAGGGAAACGAACCAAGGCGAACGAGTGGTGAAGGATTTGTCTGCCAAATACCAAGGAAGTGGCCGAAACATTACAATGGACAATTTTTTTACGACCTTGCCAGTTGCAGAACTGCTTCTCACCTGGAAACTCACGATCATTAGAACTTTGCGCAAAAACAAATCATATATTCCTCAAGAAATGAAGCCGAACAAAAACAGGACAATTGGTTCAACGACATTTGGCTTCAAAAATAATGTGACAATATGCTCTCATGTTCCCAAAAAAAATAAAGCAGTAATTTTGCTTTCGACCATGCATAATGACGCTGAAATAGCTGACAGTGGGAAACCTGAAATAATAGAATATTATAATCGTACCAAAGGTGGTGTTGATCGAATGGACCAAATGTTTGCGGAATATCCAACACAAAGACAAACAAAACGATGGCCACTAGCGATGATCTTCAACATGTTGGACATTACAGCTCTTGCAGCCTACATTGTCTACGATTTGAATAACCCTATGTTGCCTTGGAGATCAAACAAGCGTAAGCTGATCCTGCGCAGCTTGACTGAAGCATTGTGTATGCCTATTATTGAAGCCAGAGCCATAAATCGTCAAGTGACGCGAAATGTTTCGACTAAAATTGCTATTGAAGCATATTTCAACCGACCGGTGGAATCAATGGTGTCAACAGCAGCATCAACATCTGCCGCAGCGCGCACGCCAAAACCTGTGTGCGGATCTTGCTATTTATGTTACGCACAAGAGGAAAAACGCCGTACAAAAACCAGAAAGCTGTGCGCCAAATGTAAGAAGCCAATGTGCCTTGAACATTCGGCCACATCAACAAATTGCTCTATTTGCCATGATTTTCCTTAGATATAAGATGCATTTTTATAACTTTTATAATAAAAGTCAATAATCTAATGTGTGAAATGAATAATTTTAATTTTTCAAATAAAAAAATAATATAAAAAATGTTTTTTTTTGATTATTATGAGGATTTTTACTATTGGGGTACAACCGTATCCCGGGTATGTGTTTACGTATATAATGTGTTTGGAAGGCTGTAGCTCCTGAACCAATGGTCCGATCTGGTTCAAATTTTGAGTTTAAACTCAAAAATAAATAATCTTCCTAGATCCGAAGTTAGCGGTATAGAGGTATAGCGGTTCAAAAGTTACAACACTTCAAAGTTGAAAGTGGATACATTTGTACCCGGGTGTGTGTTCTAGGGTAAATCAGATTCAAGAATGGTAAACGGTAAAGTATTTGATTTTACTCAGGGTCATGAAATTTTACAGTAAACGCGAAAATTGAAAAATGAAAAAAAATTTTAGCCGTTTTCCGGCTAGATCTAGCCGTTTTTTTTGTCATTTAGCAGGAAAAATTTGAATCTAGTCGCTAGCCGGTTTCTTATTTTTTTAGCCGTTTTAAGCTTTTTTGCCAATGTAGTAAACATTTTTTTTTAAATAAACTTAGTTCAACACATCTAACATTTATGATAGCTCAGAGCAAGATATAGAAAATTGTGATATAGAAATATTGTGAAATGTATATAACTACATTTTTCTCACATTATTATTATTTTTTTTTTTTTTTTTCATTTTATGTCATGAAAGTATATGTTATTTTAAATATATTTTCGTTACCTGATGCCTTATTTTATTGCGACGTTTCATTAATTCAATTATTTGTAAAGCTTAAAATTTCGCTCGTAGTACCTTTTATATAAGTCACATCTATGTAAAAGATATAGCCGGGCGCGTATCCAGAAAATATTTTCGGGGTGGATCCAATTTTTTTTTCATAATAACCATTTTGACTGAAAAATGGAAATGACTTAGCTAAAGTTTAATTTTGTTGCTAGTGCAGACGCGAACCAAATTTATCAAAGCCTAGAGAAAAACAACAAAAAATAAATAAATTGTCCTTTGAAAGAACATTAAAAAATTTTCGAGGTCCATTACAAAAGAAAAAAATTATTTTAAAGGAAAAAGATCAAGCTTTACGTAAAAATTAAAAATGTCCAAAATTGAAAAAAATTTATAAAATTCTTTTTTAATTTTTACTAAATTTTCTTTAATATTTTTTTTTTAAGTTATATTCGAAAAGAAAGGAAAAAATACTTTAGAAAGCGGTTTCCATGTTCCTTCTTAGCATGCCAATTACACACAAAAAATTGCGAATTCAAACCCGTATATCTCGGTAACCATCCAATATTTTTACGCGAACTTTGGGGATATTTTTTTCTTACATGGCAGATCACTTTCACCAAATTTCATTCAAATCGAAATTTTAGGTGGTCCGCTTGAGGAATTTTACCCCATATGTAGACAGTGATAGGGATCGGGATGGAGATACAACGTCTGCCGGGACAGCTTAATTTAGAAAAATGCTAGAACGATTTTTATAGTGAATTTTCAGGTGTACAGCTTGGTCGAAGGTAATTTTTCGAAAAAGTTACCGTTTACGAGAAAAATTAATCTTTGCCCCCAAATAAATTTTTTACCACACATGATATTAATGGGGACTTTTGAAGATTTTTTTTCTTTACCTAAGTTTAGCTTTGTCGCAATTTTTCTTATTTCAAATCTCTAATTTGACCGGAAATCAAAAAATATTATCCCATGAGTTTGGGACTCATATTCCAAATTTTATTTTTTACAGGCACATACAAAAAAATTGCATAAACTTGCGCATTTCGGGGTATCCCTGAATAAGCGCCTCGATATAACAAATATAAATGTAAGCTTTATTTATGTTTATTATAGCTCCTTATATCCGGATGCAAATTATCTGAATACGAAACTTTCTTATTGTTATGAAATTGGAGCCGTTTTCTGAAGTAAACTTTAAAATTTATCTTAATTCTATCATACAAAATTTTTGTTTAGCGTGAACTTTAATATTTAAAGCTAGATGAGAAAACGCTCCTTTATATTATAAAATGTTTATATTATACGTTTTAATGAAAAAAGCGAATAAAACGAGTGAAAAGTTGATTAAAAATTTTTAGCCGTTTTTCCGGCCAAAATTATAATTTTTTTCACCGAAATCATTTTTTTAGCCGTATTTTTTCTCGATCTAGCCGGATTGCTGAAAAAATTCTGGCAACACTGGTTGGGGAAAGAAACACGTTTTTTTCTGTTTTTAGGGCATTGTGTGTTGTTGTTGTTAACAATGCATTGCCCTGTCTAGAGTGTATGATCATTCCGAAGATCTTCATCAAGCTCTTCTAAGGGGAGTCCAAGGAAACGTGCAGTTTCAACAGGGTTTGTCCAGAGGGACAAAAGTAGGGGTGTAAAAGTAGGTCGCCTCCCAGTTGGTGCACCCTGGGTAACGCTAAATGATCTACATAGCCTACTGGGCTAGTTTCTTGTATTGCCGGTTCTACGAGAACGGTACCAGTACTTGTGCTGTACCCATCGTGCCGAAACGACCCGGGCCGTTTTCTTATATCGACCCGGCCAAGAGCAATACACTCGAGGTGACCCTGTCTGAAATTTAGGCAGGGCCACACCTCGCTATAACAACAACAACAACTGGTCGGCCAATGGCCTTATATGTAGTCAGCAACGTTTCTTTGTCTTTTCCCCAAGTACTGCCGGCAAGTGACTTGAGGATCTTGTTGCGACCACGTACCTTTGAGACCATTGCAGACACATGACCAGCAAATGAGAAAGTATTATCCAGTGTCATCCCTAATAACTTTGGGTGGCTGACAGTTGGTAGCTTAGTGCCATCAACGAAAATGTCTAATTCATTTCTCACCTGGTGCGTCCATGTCGTAATAAGCGTCGCCGTTGATTTAGTCGGAGATATCGTCAGATCTCGCTCAGTAAAAAACCTGGAAAGGTCGCATAGGTAACCGTTGACTTTCGCACAGAGTTCATCAGTATAGGGGCCCTTCCCCGTCGCAATTATTGTACAGTCGTCGGCATATGAAACGACGGAGACGCCCTCTGGTGGTGGGGGCATCTTCGATAGATAGAAGTTAAACAGTGTCGGGGATAGGACACCACCCTGTGGCACCCCCTGTCTAATACGTCTAGGTTTTGATGTTGCGTTTCTAAAGTTAACCGACGCCTGCCGTCCATTTAAGTAATTAGCGATCCATCTCTTTAACCCATCAGGTATCTGTGTTTCAAACAGATCCTGTGATTTGGTTGGTTTTGATTTAGGCCGCTATTTATTTGCGTTGTAATAGCATTGAGTGCGGTGGTGGTGCTGTGCAGCTTACGGAAGCCATGTTGAGGACTAGCCAGGTGCAGATTTGCAGTATAATACGGGAGCAAAATGGACTCTAGCGTCTTCACCACCGGCGACAAAAGTGATATAGGGCGATATGAATCGCCTATGTTTGCCGGCTTTCTAGATTTAGTAATGGAACCACTCTCGCCTTTTTCCATATTTCAGGAATGACGAAAGTGTTCAGTGAAAGACTGAATGGAGCCGCTAAGTATTTGTGTCCCTCCTGGCCTAGATGTTTCAGCATCTTCATGGCAATGCCGTCGGGGCCGATGGATTTTGAGGGCTTAGCCTGTCTGATGGCTTCCTTGACCTCTGAGGCAGTGATGACAATGGGCGTGTTTTGGTCTGAAAACTGTCCCAGTCCGCGGTCGTTCGATGGTAATGACTATTGGGAGATGGTCAGACGCCAACGTGAGTATGGGTCGCCAATTGGTGTTGTTCAATAGTCTTGCACTTACGATGGAAATATCTGGCGAACTATAGCGGTTACCCGATACTCTCGTTGGGGCGTCTCCGTTCAATGTACAGAAAGCCGTATCATCTATTTGTTCTGCAAGTACATGCCCCCTATTGTCTGCTGGCAAGTTTGAGTGCCACATGTCGTGGTGCGCATTGAAGTCGCCCAGGATCACGCGGTTATCTCCTCGTAATAGCAAGCTAATGTCGGGGTGATAACCGGTGGGGCAACTTGTGTGTTATTTTGTGACAGTGATATGTAAGAGTTTTTTGAAGTGAATGCAGGTCATATTCAAAAGTTCTGTGTGAAAATTAATAACATTACTTTAAATAATTTGGAAAATTGTCGTTAATAAAGGAATATTAAAACTTTTCATGTACGAAAATTAAATTAAGTAAAGTACCTTTACCTTGGGGTACATTTGACTTTGCGTCTTTTGTAAGACCAGAAACATAAGATTTGGCTGTTCTTATACGCAGTGAAATAGAGCTGCTGCCAATACCGGAAAAGCCTTCTTAAACTTCGAGTTAAAGTAAAAATTTATTTTTAAACTTAAATTGTCAAGTTATCTCTTCAAAAATTTCAAAGCTTTAGCCACCCCGCTTCTCTTTATCTTCAACAAATCCCTCGATTGTGGTGAGCTCACTGATGCTTGGAAGCTAACTTTCATATCACCCATTTTTAAAAGTGGTAATAAAAAAAATGTTGCCAACTATAGACCAATTTCCAAATTGTCTACTGTTTCTAAACTTTTTGAGTACCTCGTAAAACAAAAAATCAGTTTTGCCGTCAAGCTATTAATCAGCGATAATAAGCATGGTTTCATGCCTGGTAGATCCACGGTTTCTAACCTAGCAATTTTTTCTGAGTATTGCCTTGCAGCCTTCAACAACCCCTTTCAAGTCGATGCGGTTTATACGGACTTCTCCAAAGCATTTGACAGAGTTAGTCATCCAATATTGCTTTCTAAATTAGCCAGACTTGGCTTTCATTCGATATTTTTGTCTTGGATTAAATCATACCTTCTCTCACGCAAATGTGTTGTTGTGGACAATACTCATTCCGAGCCTTTTATTGCCTCCTCTGGAGTACCGCAAGGAAGTATTTTGGGGCCTTTGCTCTTTGTGATTTTTATTAAAGACATTTCAGCCTGCTTTCAACATTCTAATTTTTTGCTTTATGCTGATGATTTGAAAGTGTTCACAGCTCTTTCTACTCCTTCTGATGCGGATAACATTCAGTCTGACCTGAATAACGTTGCTGATTGGTGAAAGCTTGAAGTTATGGTCATGTTATTGTACAGTAGAAAATTTTTCATGGACTATTTGACCGATCGGAGTGTAATGGGGGTGGTTGCTGTGCGACCTTGCCCAATCCCGACTCTTGCGTCCCCGTTCGTACACTCTGGGCAACGTGAGCTATCTAGGCTCGCTTCAGAAAGAGAGGGAGCCCCGGTCGGGCCACTCTGACATACTTGGTTTAGGGGCTCACCGAGGTTTTTGCGTAGCGTCTGTTCACCATGAGGTGCGGCTGCAAGCGGGCGTCTGTCTTGAAACAAGCGGCTCGCTATATAAATGTGTAAATATTTTCCAAAAACCCCGAAACGGGTTGTGCGCTGGTTTTGGGACCCGCCACGTAAAAAGCTTAATTCCAATGAAAACGAATTCAAAGCCTCGGATGAGAACCCCCTTTAATGTTGACGACCCGGCAAAAAGAATAAGGCATAATGATTTGGATATTAGGGCATGTACCGGGAATGTCCGGACCCTTTCAAGGGACGGTACCGCTGCCCGACTGGTTGATGTCCTCATAGGCGCAAATGCCGGCATCACCGCCCTGCAGGAAATGCGATGGACGGGGCAAGGAAAGATGACCATCAGTCCTTATGACGTATACTACAGTGGCCAGATGCGCGGCAAAGCGAGTGGTGTAGGATTTGTGGTGGGAAAGAGACTTCGCCGCCAAGTACTAGCGTTCACTCCTGTGGACGAGCGTCTCGCTGCGATCCGCATCAAGGCGAGGTTTTTCACCATAAGGACTCCTACGACAAACTTGAACAAGCCTATGATCGTTGCTCCCTGCATGATATCAAAATCGTGCTTGGCGACTTTAATGCCAAGGTGGGCAAGGAAGGAGTCTTTGGTCCTACAGTTGGAAAATTCAGTCTCCACGATATAACATCACCCAACGGCACTAGGT
Source organism: Campiglossa producta (assembly GCA_964058755.1). Classification (NCBI taxonomy): domain Eukaryota; kingdom Metazoa; phylum Arthropoda; class Insecta; order Diptera; family Tephritidae; genus Campiglossa; species Campiglossa producta. Next base: position 693,098 of record CAXKVI010000012.1, read on the forward strand.
TGATTGACTTCGCCGCTTCCCGCAATATGGTCATCAGTAGTACCAGGTTCCAGCATAAGCGAATACACCAAGCCACCTGGCTGTCCCCTGATCAAAGAACAAGAAACCAGATTGATCATGTCATGATCGACGGCAGACACAGCTCCACCGTTCTAGACGTGCGTACCCTACGCGGTCCCAATATCGACTCGGACCATTATCTTGTTGCAGCCAAGATACGCACACGCCTCTGTGCAGCGAAGAAAGTACGCACAGTAACGGAAGGAAAGTTTGACGTCGAGAAGCTGCGCGTGACACAGACAGCTGATAATTTCTCCACTCGACTCTCACACCTGCTATCAGAGAGCAATCCTCGACCTAACGATGTAACCGAGCAATGGAAGCATATCTCTCACTCATTACGTACCGCCGCTGAGGCCACTATAGGGTTTCAGCGAGCCCGCAAGAACAACTGATACGATGAGGAATGCACCACAGCCTCGGTCAAAAAGGACGCTGCATACAGGGAGACGTTGCGAACGGGCGCAACCCGCAGTGTATGGCAAGGCTATCGTGAGGCAAAGAAGGAAGAGAGACGCCTTTTCAGAAAAAAGAAACGCGAGGCCGAAAGGCGTGAGTGGGAGGAGCTTGAGATGCTGGCTGACAGGAATGATGCCCGAAAATTCTATGAAAAGATCCGGCGGATGACGGAAGGTTTAAAGACCGGGGCAAGTTCCTGTAAGGACAATAACGGCGACCTGGTAACCGACGTACAGAATGTACTTAAATTATGGAGGGAGCACTTCTCCTAACTGCTAAATTGCGAGGGAGACGTCGAACCCGATACCCCAATCCCTGACGATGGAAAAGTCGTCCCACCACCTGACTATGATGAAGTGAGGATAGCAATATCCCGGCTCAAAAACAACAAATCGCCTGGGAAAGACGGACTACCCGCCGAGCTGTTCAAACACGGAGGCGAGGGCTGGTAAAAAGCATGCATCAGCTCTTATGCAGAATATGGTCAGATGAGTGCATGCCTCCAGATTGGAATTTAAGTGTGCTCTGCCCAATCCACAAGAAAGGCGATCCCGCTAACCGCACCAACTACCGCGGAATCAGTCTTCTTAATATCGCATATAAGGTTCTTTCTAGCGTATTGTGTGAAAGACTGAAGCCCATCGTAGACAAACTGATTGGACCTTATCAGTGTGGCTTTAGACCTGGTAAGTCTACCATCGACCAGATTTTCACGATACGCCAAATCCTGGAGAAGACCCATGATAAAAGAATCGACACTCACCATCTCTTTGTCGATTTTAAGGCCGCTTTGACAGCGCAACAAGGAGTTGCCTGTATGCCGCCATGTCTGAATTTAACTTCCCTGCAAAGCTTATACGGCTTTGCCAAATGACGTTGAGCAAAACCACCAGCTCCGTCAGAATCGGGAAGGACCTCTCTGAGCCATTTGAAACCAAACGAGACAGGGTGACTCCCTTTCGTGCGATTTCTTTAACCTGATGCTGGAGAAGATAATTCGAGCAGCAGAGCTAAACCGCAATGGCACAATCTTTTACAAGAGCGTGCAATTGCTGGCGTATGCCGATGATATTGATATCATTGGCCTTAACAGCCGCACCGTAAGCGCTGCTTTCTCTGGGTTGGATAAGGAAGCGAAAAAAGTGGGTCTTGCGGTGAACGAGGACAAGACGAAGTATCTCTCTCATCAAAGAAAGAATCGGCGCACCTGCACCTTGGCAGCCAAGTCACCGTTGATAGCTACAAGTTTGAAACGGTGAGAGACTTCGTCTATTTGGGAACCAGCATTAACACCGAAAATAATATCAGTCTAGAAATCCAACGGAGAATCACCCTTGCCTACAAGTGTTACTTTGGACTAAGTAGGCAATTGAGACGTAAAGTCCTCTCTCGACAAACAAAGATCACGCTCTATAAGTCTCTCATCATACCAGTCCTGATTTACGACTCGGAATCATGGACAGTGTCAAGACAAGATGAGATGGCCCTTGGATTATTTGAGCGAAAAGTTCTCCGGAAGATTTATGGTCCTTCCCGTGATGCCAACGGCGAGTATCGAAGGAAATTTAACGATGAGCTGTACGAGCTTTACGCAGACCTGACCATAGTTCAGCGGATTAAATCCCAAAGGCTCCGCTGGCTGGGTCATGTTATGCGAATGGACAAAGAAGCACCAGCACAGAAAGCTTTCCTATCGACACCCGAATTCGGCAGCAGAGGAAGGGGGAGACCTCGACTGAGATGGAAACAACAGGTGGAAGATGACTTGAACTCCCTTGGGGTTTCCAATTGGCGTCAGTTATCGCCAAATAGGAATGACTGGCGTGCTTTGATACGAAACGGCCAAAATCGCCTAGGCGGTTAAGCGTCATTATGACGCAAGCCGAGATTAGATTAGATTAGATTTGACCGATCGAATAATTTATTTTTAAATTATTCTATTTTTGTTATTAACGAACAAACTGAGCAACAACTCACAAACAAACAATACCAGCTACCGTGATTGCAATTTCGTTCTTGCTTTGTGTTTGTTGTTAGAAATTTTTAATTTTTCCCTTTATAGTGGTCATTGAACCGAGGATAAATTAGGAATTTCTAACCGCAGGGTGTCATACTAGTTACACCAACACTGCTTGTTTGATTTCGTGGGATAATTGCTACTATGTTCGTTAATACGTGTATTTTTTTATGTTATTTTTTGTTGTATATGTATGAATACATATCTCTTTGCCTTTAGATTGGTGTTGTAATAATAATCTGCCTTGAAATATTGGCAAATGCTTTCATGTAACCTATTCTAAGTCTCGTTGCACAATACCCACTGCATATTATATTGGCGGATCCCGTCTGGCCACTCGTTAAGAGATATCTGACTCCCAGTCTAGGGTGTTATGCGACCACGTGCCCATTGGACGTTTGCAGCCGGGAGGCAAATCGTGGCTGTAATCGAACGGAGCCTCTCTGATACCGGGCCGCCTCGGAGAGTAACTATGGCCTTACCGCGGTATGGGGCTCTGCCGCGGCGGACGACACATTCCCCTTACTCTTCCCTTGACCCTAAACTGGCCTTGCCCGGCGAGGGGTCGTACGAACAAGATGATAAATAGTAACAAAAACCCTAAAACTAAAGACACAACAATGTATACTGCACAGCAGAGGAGGAAAATGCTGGAGCAAGCGAGAACGCAACGTCGGAGGACAAACTCCATTTCTTTATCAGCCGAGAGATCGACAGCGATGGCACTACGGGTCGATTAGCTCTGGATAACAAGGGGGCAATCCCCAAAGTAAGTACCGGTACAAACATAGTGAAGCCAACAACGGCTGATGCTAAAGCCCTAGTAAGTGCCGGTACCGAAACCAAGTCTTTAACGTCTGTGGCAGTGGTCTCATGACCTGGCCCCAGAGATCCAAATAAGGGAACGACCGCGATGGCAACTACGGGTCGAAATTTACCCCAAAAGACATCTCCCAGTCGCTCTGAGTACTTGGACAAAAGAGCGGCCGCGAGGATCCTGAAGAAATACGAGGGTATTTTACAAGAGACGCTATCGCCGAATGCTAGAAAGACGGTGGAGATGGCTGAAGCTATCTTACCGAACTTCCAAAGCGATTACGCGCCAAAGAAGGTTAATGGAAATCCCTTCAAACGCCAGAGATCGGACGTGGATTTAAAACCTCACCCGAAGCGGCAGCAACACGCCCCCGTAGTGGGTAAACTCAGCTTTGCTGAAGTGACTAAGGATAGGATCCTCATAGGCGTCATTGACCGAGGTAACGAAAGCTGGGCCATCCCTAGGGACCAGTGGCGGTACGTCCGGAACGATATCGGTAATGCCCTTCTCGACATTATGGATGAGTCTCCGGGTGCCACGCCGATGGGTTCTGATGCGGGATGGCACCAGGGCCGAATCAAGGTATTCGCTTGCGAGGATGCAAAAACTGTTGCACTGTACAAGGCAGCAGCTGCAAGACTGGGTGAGATCTGCCAAGGGGCAAAAATCGAGGTTGTCGACTGGAAGGACATCCCGGCTCGGCCAAGGGCAAGAGCGTGGATTCCTGCTGAACCTGAGAGAATTATCAGGATGCTGAGGATCATGAACCCGTCTCTCCCGACGCAGGACTGGGGTGTCAATCTGGTCGAGGATGCGGTAGGGCCTGACAGGCAAGTGGTCTTCACCTTGAACAAGGAAGCACTCGAGCCCCTTAAACGGTGCAATGGACGAGTGCACTACGGCATGGGTCAGATCGTGATCCACGTATACCGCGGCGATGCACAGCGCGCTGCTATTTCGGCTGCACCGGAGGACTCGGACATCGCAGTGCCGATAGAGGAGTCGGAGACGTCCGACTCGGAAAGTATGGTATCTGCCACGTCAAATGGCGAAGGAGCAGTGAACAGCTCGGGGATGGGAGACAGCCTGCTGGACGGGGAAGACCTCAACGTCACAGTGATAGCAGCTAGTCCTGAGCGCACCAATGTCGATACTGCCACAGTTAGTAGGATCTCGGCCACGCCAAATCGTGGTCCGAAGCGATTTCTTCGTTGAAAGATAAGCCTCCAGACGAGGTGGAACTCGACGATACGGCGGTGGCAGGGAAGTCTGAGCGCTCTCATGTTGGATAAACCTGCACAAATCTAAAGCAGCCTTGGCTGCTTTAATCAGTCGTCTCTCTAAAGGCGACATAGTTGTGGTCCTCATCCAAGAACCCTGGGTCAACAGCTCAAGGATTTGCGGTTTGGGGACTAATGGGTCAGTTACATACAACTTTATTTTGGCTTTACCTCAAACTTTGACTTTGACAGAAAAGTTCAGTATACGTATTTAAACCAAGCATGGCAAATTGGAGACCTCAAAGTTGAAGCGAGGTTGAAATTTGGCAAACTCTCAAATTTAGCTTGCTTTGCTTGCTTTGACAATCAGATGTTGATGACTTTGCTTCAATTAAAGAATAAAATGTTGGAGAAAATAATAATTAATTCATGTTTTCTCTATTAAATTAATAAATTAACTAAAACACTACGAATGCAAAGAAAAAAATAACGAAAACAAATGTATAAAAGAGAAGCGTCAAGGCGTTCATTGTAGCATACCTCTGAAGTTGGACGCAAAGTTTTGAGGTAACAAATGTCAGGCGAGGTTAACAAAGCTTTATGTATTCGACCCTTAAGGGTTTTAAGCTTATCCGAGCCAGCGAGGGGGGCAGGGTTAGAGCCTGTATTTTGGTTAAGTGTGAGCTGAATGCCTTTCTCTTGCCCAACTATAGCAATGGTGACGTTACAGCTGCCAGTTTAACAGTCGACGGTACCAGTCTGACGATGGCGTCAGTCTATATGCCCTACGACGCCGAAGAACCTCCGCCACAGAGGGAGGTAAAAGACCGAGTGGCAAATTTTTCCATGGGTAATCTTATTATCGGAACTGACGCCAATGCTCATCACGTCCAGTGGGGAAGCTCCGATATCAATGCTAGAGGAGAGTCGTTGTTTGATTATTTGTTAACAACTAACCTGGTAGTTTGCAACGTGGCTAACGAACCTACGTTTATTACTAAAACCCGTAGGGAGGTCATAGATCTCACTATTTGCAGCGAAGGCGCTTATGAGTGGGTCAGAAAATGGCGCGTTCTCGATGAACACTCATTCTCCGACCACCGGTACGTAGAATTAGTTCTAGACTTTTCTGTTGAGCAGACGGTTATGAAACGCAACCCACGTAACACTAACTGGCAGCTACACAATGAAATACTATCTAGGGACTTGCCAGCACTGCCCCCACAAGTCCCCTCATCAGTAGGGGAGTTGGAGGATCTGGTAAAGACCTTTACAACGGCGCTCTCGAATGCCCTAGAGCAGGCTTGCCCAGTGCCAAAACCACGCGGTAAACATAGGCCGCATTGGTGGTCCTACGACCTGGACTCGCTCCGTAAATCATGTAGGACACAATTTAATAAGGCCAAGAGCCTTGGCACGGAGACTCAATGGCTCGAATATAAAGTTAAACTCAAGGCCTACAAAAAATCTCTGAGGCAGGCGAAGAGAGTATCGTGGAGAAATTTCTGCACTGGGGTTGAAAATGTCGACGATACAGCGAGACTTAGACGAGTGCTCTCAAAAACTCAAACAGCCACAAGCTATTTGCGCAAACCTGACGGATCCTGGACCAGCACGGACAGGGAAACCCTAGAGCTAAGTATTTGTGTCCCTCCTGGCCTAGATGTTTCAGCATCTTCATGGCAATGCCGTCGGGGCCGATGGATTTTGAGGGCTTAGCCTGTCTGATGGCTTCCTTGACCTCTGAGGCAGTGATGACAATGGGCGTGTTTTGGTCTGAAAACTGTCCCAGTCCGCGGTCGTTCGATGGTAATGACTATTGGGAGATGGTCAGACGCCAACGTGAGTATGGGTCGCCAATTGGTGTTGTTCAATAGTCTTGCACTTACGATGGAAATATCTGGCGAACTATAGCGGTTACCCGATACTCTCGTTGGGGCGTCTCCGTTCAATGTACAGAAAGCCGTATCATCTATTTGTTCTGCAAGTACATGCCCCCTATTGTCTGCTGGCAAGTTTGAGTGCCACATGTCGTGGTGCGCATTGAAGTCGCCCAGGATCACGCGGTTATCTCCTCGTAATAGCAAGCTAATGTCGGGGTGATAACCGGTGGGGCAACTTGTGTGTTATTTTGTGACAGTGATATGTAAGAGTTTTTTGAAGTGAATGCAGGTCATATTCAAAAGTTCTGTGTGAAAATTAATAACATTACTTTAAATAATTTGGAAAATTGTCGTTAATAAAGGAATATTAAAACTTTTCATGTACGAAAATTAAATTAAGTAAAGTACCTTTACCTTGGGGTACATTTGACTTTGCGTCTTTTGTAAGACCAGAAACATAAGATTTGGCTGTTCTTATACGCAGTGAAATAGAGCTGCTGCCAATACCGGAAAAGCCTTCTTAAACTTCGAGTTAAAGTAAAAATTTATTTTTAAACTTAAATTGTCAAGTTATCTCTTCAAAAATTTCAAAGCTTTAGCCACCCCGCTTCTCTTTATCTTCAACAAATCTCTCGATTGTGGTGAGCTCACTGATGGTTGGAAGCTAACTTTCATATCACCCATTTTTAAAAGTGGTAATAAAAAAAATGTTGCCAACTATAGACCAATTTCCAAATTGTCTACTGTTTCTAAACTTTTTGAGTACCTCGTAAAACAAAAAATCAGTTTTGCCGTCAAGCTATTAATCAGCGATAATAAGCATGGTTTCATGCCTGGTAGATCCACGGTTTCTAACCTAGCAATTTTTTCTGAGTATTGCCTTGCAGCCTTCAACAACCCCTTTCAAGTCGATGCGGTTTATACGGACTTCTCCAAAGCATTTGACAGAGTTAGTCATCCAATATTGATTTCTAAATTAGCCAGACTTGGCTTTCATTCGATATTTTTGTCTTGGATTAAATCATACCTTCTCTCACGCAAATGTGTTGTTGTGGACAATACTCATTCCGAGCCTTTTATTGCCTCCTCTGGAGTACCGCAAGGAAGTATTTTGGGGCCTTTGCTCTTTGTGATTTTTATTAAAGACATTTCAGCCTGCTTTCAACATTCTAATTTTTTGCTTTATGCTGATGATTTGAAAGTGTTCACAGCTCTTTCTACTCCTTCTGATGCGGATAACATTCAGTCTGACCTGAATAACGTTGCTGATTGGTGAAAGCTTGAAGTTATGGTCATGTTATTGTACAGTAGAAAATTTTTCATGGACTATTTGACCGATCGGAGTGTAATGGGGGTGGTTGCTGTGCGACCTTGCCCAATCCCGACTCTTGCGTCCCCGTTCGTACACTCTGGGCAACGTGAGCTATCTAGGCTCGCTTCAGAAAGAGAGGGAGCCCCGGTCGGGCCACTCTGACATACTTGGTTTAGGGGCTCACCGAGGTTTTTGCGTAGCGTCTGTTCACCATGAGGTGCGGCTGCAAGCGGGCGTCTGTCTTGAAACAAGCGGCTCGCTATATAAATGTGTAAATATTTTCCAAAAACCCCGAAACGGGTTGTGCGCTGGTTTTGGGACCCGCCACGTAAAAAGCTTAATTCCAATGAAAACGAATTCAAAGCCTCGGATGAGAACCCCCTTTAATGTTGACGACCCGGCAAAAAGAATAAGGCATAATGATTTGGATATTAGGGCATGTACCGGGAATGTCCGGACCCTTTCAAGGGACGGTACCGCTGCCCGACTGGTTGATGTCCTCATAGGCGCAAATGCCGGCATCACCGCCCTGCAGGAAATGCGATGGACGGGGCAAGGAAAGATGACCATCAGTCCTTATGACGTATACTACAGTGGCCAGATGCGCGGCAAAGCGAGTGGTGTAGGATTTGTGGTGGGAAAGAGACTTCGCCGCCAAGTACTAGCGTTCACTCCTGTGGACGAGCGTCTCGTTGCGATCCGCATCAAGGCGAGGTTTTTCACCATAAGGACTCCTACGACAAACTTGAACAAGCCTATGATCGTTGCTCCCTGCATGATATCAAAATCGTGCTTGGCGACTTTAATGCCAAGGTGGGCAAGGAAGGAGTCTTTGGTCCTACAGTTGGAAAATTCAGTCTCCACGATATAACATCACCCAACGGCACTAGGTTGATTGACTTCGCCGCTTCCCGCAATATGGTCATCAGTAGTACCAGGTTCCAGCATAAGCGAATACACCAAGCCACCTGGCTGTCCCCTGATCAAAGAACAAGAAACCAGATTGATCATGTCATGATCGACGGCAGACACAGCTCCACCGTTCTAGACGTGCGTACCCTACGCGGTCCCAATATCGACTCGGACCATTATCTTGTTGCAGCCAAGATACGCACACGCCTCTGTGCAGCGAAGAAAGTACGCACAGTAACGGAAGGAAAGTTTGACGTCGAGAAGCTGCGCGTGACACAGACAGCTGATAATTTCTCCACTCGACTCTCACACCTGCTATCAGAGAGCAATCCTCGACCTAACGATGTAACCGAGCAATGGAAGCATATCTCTCACTCATTACGTACCGCCGCTGAGGCCACTATAGGGTTTCAGCGAGCCCGCAAGAACAACTGATACGATGAGGAATGCACCACAGCCTCGGTCAAAAAGGACGCTGCATACAGGGAGACGTTGCGAACGGGCGCAACCCGCAGTGTATGGCAAGGCTATCGTGAGGCAAAGAAGGAAGAGAGACGCCTTTTCAGAAAAAAGAAACGCGAGGCCGAAAGGCGTGAGTGGGAGGAGCTTGAGATGCTGGCTGACAGGAATGATGCCCGAAAATTCTATGAAAAGATCCGGCGGATGACGGAAGGTTTAAAGACCGGGGCAAGTTCCTGTAAGGACAATAACGGCGACCTGGTAACCGACGTACAGAATGTACTTAAATTATGGAGGGAGCACTTCTCCTAACTGCTAAATTGCGAGGGAGACGTCGAACCCGATACCCCAATCCCTGACGATGGAAAAGTCGTCCCACCACCTGACTATGATGAAGTGAGGATAGCAATATCCCGGCTCAAAAACAACAAATCGCCTGGGAAAGACGGACTACCCGCCGAGCTGTTCAAACACGGAGGCGAGGGCTGGTAAAAAGCATGCATCAGCTCTTATGCAGAATATGGTCAGATGAGTGCATGCCTCCAGATTGGAATTTAAGTGTGCTCTGCCCAATCCACAAGAAAGGCGATCCCGCTAACCGCACCAACTACCGCGGAATCAGTCTTCTTAATATCGCATATAAGGTTCTTTCTAGCGTATTGTGTGAAAGACTGAAGCCCATCGTAGACAAACTGATTGGACCTTATCAGTGTGGCTTTAGACCTGGTAAGTCTACCATCGACCAGATTTTCACGATACGCCAAATCCTGGAGAAGACCCATGATAAAAGAATCGACACTCACCATCTCTTTGTCGATTTTAAGGCCGCTTTGACAGCGCAACAAGGAGTTGCCTGTATGCCGCCATGTCTGAATTTAACTTCCCTGCAAAGCTTATACGGCTTTGCCAAATGACGTTGAGCAAAACCACCAGCTCCGTCAGAATCGGGAAGGACCTCTCTGAGCCATTTGAAACCAAACGAGGTTTCAGACAGGGTGACTCCCTTTCGTGCGATTTCTTTAACCTGATGCTGGAGAAGATAATTCGAGCAGCAGAGCTAAACCGCAATGGCACAATCTTTTACAAGAGCGTGCAATTTGTGGCGTATGCCGATGATATTGATATCATTGGCCTTAACAGCCGCACCGTAAGCGCTGCTTTCTCTGGGTTGGATAAGGAAGCGAAAAAAGTGGGTCTTGCGGTGAACGAGGACAAGACGAAGTATCTCTCTCATCAAAGAAAGAATCGGCGCACCTGCGCCTTGGCAGCCAAGTCACCGTTGATAGCTACAAGTTTGAAACGGTGAGAGACTTCGTCTATTTGGGAACCAGCATTAACACCGAAAATAATATCAGTCTAGAAATCCAACGGAGAATCACCCTTGCCTACAAGTGTTACTTTGGACTAAGTAGGCAATTGAGACGTAAAGTCCTCTCTCGACAAACAAAGATCACGCTCTATAAGTCTCTCATCATACCAGTCCTGATTTACGACTCGGAATCATGGACAGTGTCAAGACAAGATGAGATGGCCCTTGGATTATTTGATCGAAAAGTTCTCCGGAAGATTTATGGTCCTTCCCGTGATGCCAACGGCGAGTATCGAAGGAAATTTAACGATGAGCTGTACGAGCTTTACGCAGACCTGACCATAGTTCAGCGGATTAAAGCCCAAAGGCTCCGCTGGCTGGGTCATGTTATGCGAATGGACAAAGAAGCACCAGCACAGAAAGTTTTCCTATCGACACCCGAATTCGGCAGCAGAGGAAGGGGGAGACCTCGACTGAGATGGAAACAACAGGTGGAAGATGACTTGAACTCCCTTGGGGTTTCCAATTGGCGTCAGTTATCGCCAAATAGGAATGACTGGCGTGCTTTGATACGAAACGGCCAAAATCGCCTAGGCGGTTAAGCGTCATTATGACGCAAGCCGAGATTAGATTAGATTAGATTTGACCGATCGAATAATTTATTTTTAAATTATTCTATTTTTGTTATTAACAAACAAACTGAGCAACAACTCACAAACAAACAATACCAGCTACCGTGATTGCAATTTCGTTCTTGCTTTGTGTTTGTTGTTAGAAATTTTTAATTTTTCCCTTTATAGTGGTCATTGAACCGAGGATAAATTAGGAATTTCTAACCGCAGGGTGTCATACTAGTTACACCAACACTGCTTGTTTGATTTCGTGGGATAATTGCTACTATGTTCGTTAATACGTGTATTTTTTGATGTTATTTTTTGTTGTATATGTATGAATACATATCTCTTTGCCTTTAGATTGGTGTTGTAATAATAATCTGCCTTGAAATATTGGCAAATGCTTTCATGTAACCTATTCTAAGTCTCGTTGCACAATACGCACTGCATATTATATTGGCGGATCCCGTCTGGCCACTCGTTAAGAGATATCTGACTCCCAGTCTAGGGTGTTATGCGACCACGTGCCCATTGGACGTTTGCAGCCGGGAGGCAAATCGTGGCTGTAATCGAACGGAGCCTCTCTGATACCGGGCCGCCTCGGAGAGTAACTATGGCCTTACCGCGGTATGGGGCTCTGCCGCGGCGGACGACACATTCCCCTTACTCTTCCCTTGACCCTAAACTGGCCTTGCCCGGCGAGGGGTCGTACGAACAAGATGATAAATAGTAACAAAAACCCTAAAACTAAAGACACAACAATGTATACTGCACAGCAGAGGAGGAAAATGCTGGAGCAAGCGAGAACGCAACGTCGGAGGACAAACTCCATTTCTTTATCAGCCGAGAGATCGACAGCGATGGCACTACGGGTCGATTAGCTCTGGATAACAAGGGGGCAATCCCCAAAGTAAGTACCGGTACAAACATAGTGAAGCCAACAACGGCTGATGCTAAAGCCCTAGTAAGTGCCGGTACCGAAACCAAGTCTTTAACGTCTGTGGCAGTGGTCTCATGACCTGGCCCCAGAGATCCAAATAAGGGAACGACCGCGATGGCAACTACGGGTCGAAATTTACCCCAAAAGACATCTCCCAGTCGCTCTGAGTACTTGGACAAAAGAGCGGCCGCGAGGATCCTGAAGAAATACGAGGGTATTTTACAAGAGACGCTATCGCCGAATGCTAGAAAGACGGTGGAGATGGCTGAAGCTATCTTACCGAACTTCCAAAGCGATTACGCGCCAAAGAAGGTTAATGGAAATCCCTTCAAACGCCAGAGATCGGACGTGGATTTAAAACCTCACCCGAAGCGGCAGCAACACGCCCCCGTAGTGGGTAAACTCAGCTTTGCTGAAGTGACTAAGGATAGGATCCTCATAGGCGTCATTGACCGAGGTAACGAAAGCTGGGCCATCCCTAGGGACCAGTGGCGGTACGTCCGGAACGATGTCGGTAATGCCCTTCTCGACATTATGGATGAGTCTCCGGGTGCCACGCCGATGGGTTCTGATGCGGGATGGCGCCAGGGCCGAATCAAGGTATTCGCTTGCGAGGATGCAAAAACTGTTGCACTGTACAAGGCAGCAGCTGCAAGACTGGGTGAGATCTGCCAAGGGGCAAAAATCGAGGTTGTCGACTGGAAGGACATCCCGGCTCGGCCAAGGGCAAGAGCGTGGATTCCTGCTGAACCTGAGAGAATTATCAGGATGCTGAGGATCATGAACCCGTCTCTCCCGACGCAGGACTGGGGTGTCAATCTGGTCGAGGATGCGGTAGGGCCTGACAGGCAAGTGGTCTTCACCTTGAACAAGGAAGCACTCGAGCCCCTTAAACGGTGCAATGGACGAGTGCACTACGGCATGGGTCAGATCGTGATCCACGTATACCGCGGCGATGCACAGCGCGCTGCTATTTCGGCTGCACCGGAGGACTCGGACATCGCAGTGCCGATAGAGGAGTCGGACTCGGAAAGTATGGTATCTGCCACGTCAAATGGCGAAGGAGCAGTGAACAGCTCGGGGATGGGAGACAGCCTGCTGGACGGGGAAGACCTCAACGTCAGAGTGATAGCAGCTAGTCCTGAGCGCACCAATGTCGATACTGCCACAGTTAGTAGGATCTCGGCCACGCCAAATCGTGGTCCGAAGCGATTTCTTCGTTGAAAGATAAGCCTCCAGACGAGGTGGAACTCGACGATACGGCGGTGGCAGGGAAGTCTGAGCGCTCTCATGTTGGATAAACCTGCACAAATCTAAAGCAGCCTTGGCTGCTTTAATCAGTCGACTCTCTAAAGGCGACATAGTTGTGGTCCTCATCCAAGAACCCTGGGTCAACAGCTCAAGGATTTGCGGTTTGGGGACTAAGGGTTTTAAGCTTATCCGAGCCAGCGAGGGGGGCAGGGTTAGAGCCTGTATTTTGGTTAAGTGTGAGCTGAATGCCTTTCTCTTGCCCAACTATAGCAATGGTGACGTTACAGCTGCCAGTTTAACAGTCGACGGTACCAGTCTGACGATGGCGTCAGTCTATATGCCCTACGACGCCGAAGAACCTCCGCCACAGAGGGAGGTAAAAGACCGAGTGGCAAATTTTTCCATGGGTAATCTTATTATCGGAACTGACGCCAATGCTCATCACGTCCAGTGGGGAAGCTCCGATATCAATGCTAGAGGAGAGTCGTTGTTTGATTATTTGTTAACAACTAACCTGGTAGTTTGCAACGTGGCTAACGAACCTACGTTTATTACTAAAACCCGTAGGGAGGTCATAGATCTCACTATTTGCAGCGAAGGCGCTTATGAGTGGGTCAGAAAATGGCGCGTTCTCGATGAACACTCATTCTCCGACCACCGGTACGTAGAATTAGTTCTAGACTTTTCTGTTGAGCAGACGGTTATGAAACGCAACCCACGTAACACTAACTGGCAGCTACACAATGAAATACTATCTAGGGACTTGCCAGCACTGCCCCCACAAGTCCCCTCATCAGTAGGGGAGTTGGAGGATCTGGTAAAGACCTTTACAACGGCGCTCTCGAATGCCCTAGAGCAGGCTTGCCCAGTGCCAAAACCACGCGGTAAACATAGGCCGCATTGGTGGTCCTACGACCTGGACTCGCTCCGTAAATCATGTAGGACACAATTTAATAAGGCCAAGAGCCTTGGCACGGAGACTCAATGGCTCGAATATAAAGTTAAACTCAAGGCCTACAAAAAATCTCTGAGGCAGGCGAAGAGAGTATCGTGGAGAAATTTCTGCACTGGGGTTGAAAATGTCGACGATACAGCGAGACTTAGACGAGTGCTCTCAAAAACTCAAACATCCACAAGCTATTTGCGCAAACCTGACGGATCCTGGACCAGCACGGACAGGGAAACCCTAGAGCTGCTCTTGAATACGCACTTCCCAGGGAACTTGCATGAGGAACCCCTAGCACCTACAACAAACCTGGCCGTACACATACCCATCACGGAGGAAAAGGTTAGGTGGGCGGTTAAAAGCTTCGAACCGTTCAAGGCTGCCGGGCCAGACGGGATTATTCCCGCACAACTCATAAACACGCTGAAGATATCAGCCAAATGGCTGGTATTTCTCTATACGGCCTGCCTGGCTCTTAGCTACATTCCGTGCTCCTGGAGAAGTGCCACGGTAGTGTTTATTCCTAAGGCGGGGAAGGCGTCTCATTACGAGCCCAAGGACTATAGGCCGATCAGTCTCTGGGCCGATAGGTCTCAGTCTCAGTGGCATATGCAGACGACTTAGCTATAGTATATTGGGGGCAAATTCCCACAAGCCCTGTGCGACTTGATGCAAGTAGCACTGAGACAGGTTTCCTCATGGTGCTCGCGCTGCGGACTGAGCATCAACCCCGGAAAAGTAGAACTGGTCCTTTTCACCAACCGCTATAAGATACCACCGCTAATACTACCAAAACTGAATAACGTGCACCTGACCTTGGCTGACAAAGCCAAGTTCTTGGGCACAGTTCTGGATAGGAAACTAACCTGGAAGGAGAATGATCTACACTGCAATCATTCGACCAATCATGCTCTATGGAGTTGTGTTATGGTGGCCTGCGCTGAGAAAGGCAACAAACCTTAATCTGCTAGGTAAAGTACACAGATCTTGCATGATCTGTATAAGCGGTGCGTTAAGAACAACGCCCAATGAAGCACTACAGGCCATTCTTGGCATTTTGCCACTCGATCTGGAAGGGCACCGGGTAGCAGTAGCATCGGCTCTGCGTCTAAGGGAAACGTCCGGCTGGGGCGCAAGCACTACTGGACACGCCAGTATTTTGGGATCCTATAGCTTTCTTCCGCTGAGTACAGATCGTTGTGCGACCACAACAGTCGGAGATAGCGGTTTTAAAATAAACATTCCCTGCAGGGAAGAATGGGAGAGCACGGATCGGAATCCCGCCACTCATAGCGGCACTTCCATTTATACTGATGGCTCGAAGTTAGACGGCAGAGTTGGAGGGGTTTATTCAAAGGATCTGAACCTTGAGCTCTCCTTCAGACTACCTGATCACTGCAGTGTCTTCCAGGCTGAAGTTTCAGCAATCATGGTCGCCGCGGCTTGGATAGGCCAACACACTATCAGACAGGACATTTTTATATTCATCGACAGCCAGGAGGCCATCAAATCCCTTGGCTCTTACTCGTTCAACTCTGAACTGACGCTCAGCTGTCGTCGATCTCTACAAGAGACGGCCCAACAGAATCGCGTTAACCTCACATGGGTCCCGGGACATAGGGACATTGAGGGAAATTGTAGGGCAGACGAACTTGCGAGGCAGGGAATGACCAAGCAGGTTCTTCGCGATAAAGAGCGCTTAGGTATGCCGTTTGCCACATGCAAGCTTATGCTGAAGGAGTACACACTCCGCCAAGCCAACGAAAGATGGCTGCAATCTCCAGGATGCCGGATATCCAAAGAAACCTGGCCGAAATGGGATCATAAAAGATCAAGACAAATTTATGCCCTAAGGAGAAGAGAAATCTCCATATTAATAGGCGTATTAACTGGGCACTGCCTCATTGGTAGGCACGCAGAAAGACTTGGTGTGCCCTACCGACGTTGCTGTAGGAGTTGTAAGGATGATGAGGAGGAGGAAACGGTGGAGCACCTCATCTGCAACTGCCCGGCTTTAAGTGGCGCGAGAATGCGCTTTTTGGAGTTCCCTTCCTGGTCAGCCTACGCCAGGTCACGGAGCTGGACATAAAGGACCTGATGGCCTTCGTCAAGTCATCTAAATGGTTCGAGGAGGAGTAACGGTATCGTTATAGGAAGGTCAGTCCCGGGATTCTGCTATGTGGAGAATTCCGTTAATACCGGGATTTTCCATATGGCAGGGTCCCGGAACTGACTTTCCTAGTGTTGGTGGTATCACAACGGGCCTTTTAATACTGGCCTAGGTGCCCGTCTGCGGCAGCCACTTGAACCTAACCTAACCCTAGGTGTAGTTTTCGACTCGCAATAGTTCAGCGAATTAAAGCCCAAAGGCTCCGCTGGCTGGGTGTTATGCGAATGGGCAAAGAAGCTCCAGCACAGAAGGTTATCCTATCGACACCCGAATTCGGCAGCAGAGGAAAAGGAAGGCCTCGACTGAGATCGAAACAACAACTGGAAGATGACTTACACTCCCTTGGGGTTTCCAATTGGCGTCAGTTATCACTAAAAAGGAATGACTGGCGTGCCTTGATACGAAACGGCCAAAATCGCCCACCCGGTTAAGCGTCAATAAGTGACGCAAGATTAGAACCCCCCACTTTTGTACTTTGAAGAATCTGAATGCGGTCAAATATAAAAATCAAAATTAAAGTATGGTTCCTTGCCTACAAAAAATTTAGTTGCACTTGCTAATTAAATTGTTTATTTTTTTTTCAGACTTCCGATATAATAATTATCTGTTTTCTGAGTTTCAAAAAAAATCACAAAATTTTCAACAAATATAAAAAAGTCTTATCTTAATAATCATGTTTGAGAAATATTTTTTTTGAGTCAGCCGTAATTATAACTCAGGCTTTTTATTTTAAAAATCTCAAAATAATTATGAGACATTTTTTTTGTTTTTGAGTCTTCAAAGACATTTTTCTTGATACCCTTATTTTAAAAGTCTTTCGATAATAATTATGAACAATTTTTATTTTTTTAAGTCTTCAAAAAAAATTGTTTGTGATTTTGTATTGGAAATATCTTCTCTTAAATACGCTAAACTCTACCAGGTCATTACACAATAAATACGAGGGTCATATAGAATCATTTAGGGGCCATATGGGGGTCAATTTGGAGTCATATTGCGATCATTTTGAGACGTTTTTTTCTTTCGAGTCTTCAAGGACTCTTTTCTTGAGACTTATTTTAAAACAAATAAATGCGAGGGGAAGGGCAGAGTAAATTCCACTGAATAAAGGAGCGCCGGCTAGCTAGGTCGTTGTGTGGCCAAATTTGAAAAGCAACTGGTAAGAATCTTTGTTGAATCATTAATAACACTGGACCACGAATTTCAACTTTTTCGCTTTACCAGAAATGCCGTTATGAAATTCGTATGTAAAATCACCCCCTGATTTCGAAAATTGAGTTCATTTTTGATTCTATGGTGCCGTTTTTGAGATATTTGCAATTTACCGTTATTCGAAAAAACCAAAAAGATGGCACCCTTTAATTGCGTATATCTCACGAACGGGTGAAGCAATTGCAAAAAAGTTTACAGAATCGGAAAAACGATAAAATTTGCTATAAATGCATCATACATTGTTTTTTGCTCAACCAGATAGTTTTCGAGATATTAGCTTGTCATTTCATATTTTTGTTTTTTTTATGAAAAAATATGAAAAAAATTACTCTTTTTTCTAGATATTTTTTCTTTACGTAGAGCTCTGTTTTATTAGAAAAAAGATAAGCTATCATCGAAGAAAATCGATGCAAAACTACGTAAGTTATAAACGATCAAGTAAAAATACCCAGGTTGCGCAACTTCAATGTGTGATGTATACATACATATTTTAAAGGTATAAAGTGCAAATGGGATATTATCCGGATAAACGAATAACACCATAACAATGATAATACTTTTTCTTTAAATAAATCAAATAGTACTTTTAATACTCGAATTGTTTTATAGTAGGTAGAGTGGTTGCTTCGAAAGGAAGAGTGGTTGGGTTCGAAAGTGCTGTAGGCATGTAGTTATAAACATGTATTTCCGTCACTTATGCGTAAGCATGCAGGTAGATTTTCAAAATTATAAGAAAATTTTTAAAGCCGACATCTAAAGCAGGTAATATTTTCTTTTCCCGGCTTCGTATAAAAAGGAACCTCTCTGTCTAGGTAAGATTTGATTTTTTGAATTTTATTTTTGTTCCGAGTATAAATATGAGTTAGGCGCCTTGAAACTTCAAAACATCTGCAAGGCTCGCCGGAGATAGTTCAGTTCATAAGTCGAATTTCAAAACCGTGATTTATTAAAAAAAAATAAAATGAGTAAAAGGACGCGAGAATTTGAGTGTGATAACGATCCAGATATGTTCTGTTTCATGTGTGGCCAATATACTATCATTAAGCTACGACGAGTGTTCTCAGATCGTATCAAAACTTTATACTCCAAGTATTTTGGCATTGAGCCTAAAAATGCTGAAAAACCATGGACACCGAACACTTTGTGTACATCGTGTCGAGTAGAATTGATTCAGTCGAAATCAGGACAACAAATAAAATTTGCTACACCAATGATATGGAGAGAACCTACTTGCCATTCAATGGAGTGTTATATTTGTCAAACGAAAGTGCTTGGCGTTGGAAGATCAAGAAGAGTAACTTATGCCAGCGTACCATCAGTGACATTACCAGTACTACATTCAACGACAGTTGCGGATCCAGTTCCATTGTCAACAGTAATATCTGAGTGCGGGGAATCAAGTTGTACTGAATTTCGCGTGGGAAACGAGAGAAACGTTCTCTCACAAGCACAACTTAATGATTGGATAAGAGATTTGGAACTATCCAAGGAAAAGCAGAGATCCACACTTCCCGTATGCAACAATTTAAATTTGTGTCATCCGATGTTAAGGTGATATATTGTAGAACTCGTCACGAACCATTTTCCAAACACTATACCAAGAAAGACAGTATATGCTACTGCAACGACATTCCTGGTTTATTCAAAGAGTTTGGTCAAACATATGATTCAAAAGAGTGGCGATTGTTCATAGACAGCAATAAACTGAGTTTGAAAGCTGTATTATTGCATATTGGTAACAAAAAGCCTTCTATCCCGATCGCACATGCAGTAAATACAAAGGAAACCTACGAGGAAATGCAAAAAATTCTCAAATTTATCAAATATGAAGAGCATGATTGGAAAATATGTTCTGATCTCAAAGTCGTTGCAATGCTATGCGGTCTACAAAGTGGCTACACCAAGCACTGCTGCTTCCTCTGCAAGTGGGATAGCCGAGCTCGTAAGGACCACTACGTCAGAAAGGATTGGTCGGAAAGAGTCGAGTTTACCGTTGGTGTGGATAACATAAAATATACCCCTCTTGTCAAGAAAGAGAAAATCATACTTCCACCCTTACACATCAAGCTCGGTCTCATTAAAAACTTTGTTAAGGCTTTGGACAAAGAAGGCGAAGCATTCGACTATTTGAAAACAATTTTTCCAGATATTTCTCAAGCCAAGATG
This sequence comes from Campiglossa producta, assembly GCA_964058755.1. Taxonomy (NCBI): domain Eukaryota; kingdom Metazoa; phylum Arthropoda; class Insecta; order Diptera; family Tephritidae; genus Campiglossa; species Campiglossa producta. The sequence goes on from CAXKVI010000012.1 coordinate 712,845, forward strand.
AAGGAAGGTATTTTTGTTGGACCACAAATAAAAAAGTTGATCAACAATACTCAATTCAAAGGACTACTCTCATCAGTTGAGGCAGCAGCGTGGGAATCCTTTGAAAAGGTCGTTGCTTCTTTTCTCGGTAGACACAAAAGCCCTAACTACGAACAGATAGTGAACGACTTAATCAATAATTATGCGAAAATGGGTAAATATAAAAGGCTTATTAAAATTAATTTCCCAAAATTTTATTTACCTAACTAATATTTTCTTTCCAGGCGTAAATATGTCTTTAAAAATTCACTTTTTTCCGGCAAATCTTGGCGACGAAAGTGACGAACATGGCGAAAGGTTTCATCAGCAAATGAAATTAATTGAGAATCGATATCAAGGATTCTGGGACGTCGCAATGATGGATGATTACTGCTGGTTTCTCATAAGAGAAACCGATCCTAAACTGAATAAGCGTCAAAGTAACATAATTATTTCGACTACATAGTAAAATCAAATTAAGATAAAGATTGTTAGAATATAGTATAAACATAAATAAATTTAAAAAAAAGTAAAAAATATGGGTAATTTCATTCATGAATTAAACTTTGAACTCAATAGAAACAGAGCATAGCTTGATATTTCTCTCTTTCTTATACCATACATACGTTTTGAGCTATACGTTGAAATTGCGCAACCTGGGTATTTTTATTTAATCGCTTATAACTTACGTAGTTTTACATCGATTTTCTTCGATGATAGCTTATCTTTTTTCTAATAAAACAGAGCTCTACGTAAAGAAAAAATATCTAGAAAAAAAGGTGTGGTTTTGGAATGCTGTCCACGCAAAGAGTAATTTTTTTCATATTTTTTCATAAAAGAAAACAAAAATATGAAATGATAAGATAATATCTCGAAAACTATCTGGTTGAGCAAAAAACAATGTATGATGCATTTATAGCAAATTTTATCGTCTTTTTGATTCTGTCAACCTTTTTGCAATCGCTTGACCCGTTCGTGAGATATATGTAATTAAAGGGAGCCATCTTTTTGGTTTTTTCGAATAACGGTAAAATGCAAATATCTCAAAAACGGTACCATAGAATCAAAAATGAACTCGATTTTCGAAATCAGGGGGTGGTTTTACATACGAATTTCATAACGGCGTCTCTGGTAAATTTTGGCCGTCGACCAGTGTAATTGGCGATTAACGGCGGCGACTTCGGACTTTGCACCTTAAGCACGCACCCAGATATTCCCCTTTAGACGGTTAAGGTATCCTTCTGTTTTTCTATAGCTTTCGAAGCCTTGTCTCCCGCCGAGTTAGAGCGTGGAAAGAAAACCTGGGCAGGAGCTTCTTTCACCATTCTCATAAAGCGACCCGACCAGGGGAGCTTTTTTGGCTTTAATCTGTGCTGTGCTAATACATATGTACGTAAAACTAGAACAGCCCGAGTAATTTGGCAAGTTCAACTGACTTGGACCAGAGCGAGATTGGTGTTGAAAAAGTATGACTCCAAAATTACCCAAAAATGATCCCAATATTACCACAAAATGATGCCAAATTGACCCCCGAAATGATGCCATTTTGATCCTAATAAAACCTCATATGGTCGGGTTGTGGAACGTCAATTCCATCGTATTCGATTGTGGGGTCGGGCTCGTCATCATCTCTGGATTGTTGCTTAGTTTCTCCATTTAAAAGAACAGAGAAGTGATCCCTCCATAACCTAAGTATTTTCTGAAAATGGCCCCCAAGTCGCCGTTAACATTTTTACAGAGATTTGTCCCATCTTTGGCTAGCATCTCAAGCTATGCGTACCATAATGACGTTAAACTGATACCAAAATGACCACAGGTTGACCCCGAAACCACCACAATGTGACCCGAAAATTACCCTAAAATGATCCCAAAATGATTATAAAATGACTCCCATATGATCACAAAATGCCCCTAAATGACTCTAATAATATGACGCCAAAATTACATGTATTCAACAGTTTCACAACCGTATATCATTAAACCAGGGTGGGGAAAAATTCGATCGCGAATTCTCAATCATATGGTTTTCTCACCCTTTCTTATTTTGCGCTCTTAACATATCGCGAGAAAGGCTAAGGCAAACGAGCGGTAGTTAAAACAATAACTGCATTATTTCATAGCTAGGAGATTGTAAACAACCGATATTTCATACCAGCAGCCTTGCTACGAGCGATCGCGTTTGTATGCTCGCTCGTTTCCAATGTATATACATAAAATAATTGCATACACTCGTTAAGAAACGAAAAATGTTTTCGATGTTTTAAACAACGCTCGTTTGCCTTTGCATTTCTCGCGATAAGTTAGGAGCACAAATTGAGAAGATTGTATTTTTGAGCAATCGCGATCGTTCTTCTTACGGTGTGGTTGCAAAATTTTGATTTCATCTGTTTAAAGAAAGTTGTACGTGCAAGATTTATTTCTGTTATTAGTTTGCAAGTAAACAAAGTGAAAATTTTATTAATACAAATATGGGAAAAACATCAAACATTGAAAAATCACAATTTGTGACATTTGATAAAGATTCAAATTATTAAAAGACCAATTTATGATTAAATAAAAAAAAACGAAATTCAGAGATACTCTTTTTCCTCAATTACAAATTGTTTATAAAAATGTTGTAAAAAATTAAAAAAAAAAAAATTAATTTTTAATTTTAGGTTTTTTAGATAAATCTAACAATTATTAGGCCAGTCCTAAGATTTGATCCAATTCCGTCAATTGGTTCACGAACAAGAAAATAATGAAAAAATGCAATTTTCAAAATGCCTAAAATTCAAAAATTCATAACTTAAAAAATTGACCACTATGGGTGAAATAAAAAAAATAGGTGTCCACTTATTTTCCATTCTCAGCAGAAAAAAATGGGCATTTTTAAATTTTAGTGCTAAATTTCATATGGAATGACCCATATGTCTCAAGGAAATTGACATTTTAATAAATGTAGGTGTTATATACGATATACAAAGTTATTTTCTTTGTTAAGCTATTCCGGTATAGGTACGGTGACCATCCGATCTGTTTTTGGCAGAACAGTTCTCTTTTTAAGGAGCTTGTTCTGCGTTTTTTTTTTTTTCTAAGGAAAATAACAGAAATGTTCTGTTTTTAAGCAAATGTTCTGTTTTTGTTCTGCTTTTCTGTACCAGCAACCTTTTCAACAAATCGTCGCTCGGCGCGCAATACCACGTATTTGCAAAAGGCCATACGGCGTATGTACCGAAACTTGCTAAATAGAAATTTCGTTACCCTGACTAGGACTTATCGGTCTTAACGTACTTACGTTAAAATTCCGCCGTTTTTTACGTCATGAAAAACGGGAACACTTTTTTATTCAAAACATTGAAAGTGTAGCCTCAAATAATTTATAGGCGGGTAGAGAAATTTCACGTGAAGAAAATACCAACCCATACAGCAGAGCAACGTACGTTTTACCGATCGTATATTTTTCCATCGTTTTCGTATCCGAAAACGGTCTGGAAACTTTACTGTTGGGCTGGATTTACTGTTGGTTCGCCTTTCCACAATTTTTCGTATCCGAAAACGGTCCGGATACTATACTGATAAAAACAGTGGTCCCAAAACACCAAAAAATTATCCCAAAAACATCAGAAATCGTATCAGAAAACGTGTAAAAAACACAAAAAACTGACGCATATAATTTTTAGAAAGTTTTTTTGTACTTTTACAGACATACGTTTCGTTCGCAAAATTTAGTAGGAAAAAGGATCGGGAAAAGTACTTTAAATGGAGCATAAAAACGGAAAAATATATAGTTTTTGCCAGATTTTTTTCAATTTTCAAATGCGCCTAGGGAAATTTTGGTGGGTGGAAAGTTTTAAGTAAAATGAGTTCAGTTTTTACCACGCTTTTATTAGGTTCACTTGTATGTTTGCTTGTTTGTTTGTTTGTTTCCTTGCTTGTATGTATGTAACTCTCGTTCGGTCTAAGCCCCAGTGGCCCAAAAACCGTAAAATGTCCCTAAAATATGGGTATCAAACGAAAGGGGAAGGCCCAAGGTTTCATTTGGACATCGATATATTTCAATAAATTTATCGATAACTGAGTTATCGGTCAAAATGTGGTTGCCCGAAAACCTTAAAATTTCCCTACAATATGGGTATCAAACGAAAGGTGAAGGCCTCAGGATTCACTTGGACATCGACATATTTCGATAAATTTATCGATAACTGAGTTATCGGTCAAAATGTGGTTGCCCGAAAACCTTAAAATTTCCCTACAATATGGGTATCAAACGAAAGGTGAAGGGCCCAGGTTTCATTTGGACATCGACATATTTCGATAAATTTATCGATAACTGAGTTATCGGTCAAAATGTGGTTGCCCGAAAACCTTAAAATTTCCCTACAATATGGGTATTAAACGAAAGGGAAAGGCCCCAGGTTTCATTTGGACATCGATATATTTCGATAAATTTATCGATAACTGAGTTATCGGTCAAAAAGTGGTTGCCCGAAAACCTTAAAATTTCCCTACAATATGGGTATCAAACGAAAGGTGAATGCCCCAGGTTTCACTTGGACATCGACACATTTCGATAAATTTATCGATAACTGAGCTATCGGTCAAAATATGATTGCCCGAAACCTAAAAAATTCCCTACAATATGGGTATCAAACGAAAGGTGAATGCCCCAGGTTTCACTTGGACATCGACACATTTCGATAAATTTATCGATAACTGAGCTATCGGTCAAAATATGATTGCCCAAAAACCTAAAAAATTCCCTACAATGTGGGTATCAAACGAAAGGTGAAGGCCCCAGGTTTCATTTGGACATCGATATATTTCGATAAATTGATCGATAACTGAGTTATCGGTCAAAATGTGGTTGCCCGAAAACCTAAAAAATTTGGACATCGACACATTTCGATAAATTTATCGATAACTGAGTTATCGGTCAAAATATGATTGCCCAAAAACCTAAAAAATTCCCTACAATATGGGTATCAAACGAAAGGTGAAGGCCCAAGGTTTCATTTAGACATCGACATATTTCGATAAATTTATCGATAACTGAGTTATCGGTCAAAATGTGGTTGCCCGAAATCCTTAAAATTTCCCCAAAATATGGGTATCAAACGAAAGGTGAAGGCCTCAGGTCTCATTTGGACTTCGATAACTGAGTTATCGGTCAAAATATGATTGCCCAAAAACCTTAAAATTTCCCTACAATATGGGTATCAAACGAAAGGGAAAGGCCCCAGGTTTCATTTGGACTTCGATATATTTCGATAAATTTATCGATAACTGAGTTATCGGTCAAAATATGATTGCCTAAAAACCTAAGAAATTCCCTACAATATGGGTATGAAACGAAAGGTGAAGGCCCCAGGTTTCACTGGACATCGACATATTTCGATAAATTTATCGATAACTGAGTTATTGTCAAAATATGAGGCCAAATGCCTTAAAATTTCCTAACAATATGGGTATCAAACGAAAGTGGAAGTCCAGAGGTTTCGTTTGGACTGCTGTATTTTTCGATATATTTATCGATAATTTCATAGGACATTTGACTAAAAAGTAAAAAATAAATATAGTTTAAAAAAACTAAAACTCACGTTTTTAGAGAGTATTGAACTAAAAAGTTGAAAATAATTTTAAAAACACTTCACAGTAGTATTGTGGAAAAAGCGTGGTCCGATTTGTGCCATAATTTTCGTATATCTTTACTACGCTTTCATTAGCTTTACTTTGTAAACGCTTTTATAGTGAGGGTCTTCCTTCAATTTAAGTAAAACAATGTGTTTCTTTTAAGTGCTCGACTCGAAGTGACGCTTTATTCCTTTTCTTCCTCGTAGCGGGGCCACTTTTCCAATTCGATTTCTTAGAACTTAGAACTAGCAGAGTTGCATGAACTAGCAGAGTTGTATTTTAAAGAATACTTACAACTTTAGGTCTAAACATTACATAGGATACACACTGGATACACACTTATTGCTACAATTCGGCCGTCCTGACCATGAGATCACCTGATCTCAAAGGTTTCCACTCTTTACCTCGCGTCCCTTGAACCATGGTTTCATATTTGCAACTGCCCATACACCTTTATAAGGTATTCGGGACTGCTGAAATCCTTCAACATCTTTAAGTAAATACCGATCATTTCGCAAAACCTTTTCAACTCGATATGGGCCTTTAAACTTCGGGATCAATTTCTTTGGTCCACCCACATTCGACTCAAAGTTTTTAATCATCACGTAATCTCCCATCTCATACTTATTTGGTTGCTTTCTTTTTTATCTACATAATTTTTGTTATAATTTTGTAACCTTTCTTGACTTTGTGCTGCCCTGCTGCGAATATTTTGTAAGCTTTCACCATCTACCGCATCTTTTACTGTTGCTAATTCTTCTTTCAAAAAGTCTACAACTTCACCTCTTTGATCTACTCCAAATAGCATTATACTTGGATGTTCGCCTATCGTTCTATGTACCGTGTTGTTCAGCCCCTTTTTCAGTATCTGCAAATTACGAAATCATAGGTCCTAAGTTCCTATTCACCCTCTCGACCTGGCCATTTGCCTGAGGGGAAGCAGTAGCAATTTTTATATGACGAATATGCCTCTCATCGAGAAAACTTTTAAACTCCTCAGAGGTAAAACAACTTCCCCTATCGGACCCGATACATTTTGGTTGGCTGTATGCTCTAAAGTAGTCTTTCAATGCCTGAACAACCTCTTTTGTGTTTGTAGTCTTAGTAGCATATAATCTTACGAACTTTGTGAACGCATCAGTAACAACCAAAATGTGTCTTTTTGTTTTCAACGAATTATCAACAGGGCCAAAATGATCTATATGTATAATTTCAAACGGAGAACTTCCTTTGGGGATATTGTGTCAACTTTTTCTCTCATTTTGAGGAACCAGTAACTCTTTGATATGAGCTGAACTACCTTATCTATGCCTAAATGACCTACCTCATCATGATATTTGAATAGCAACTGGTTTTCCATATCTTGTGGAACATAAAACAAGAGATTGCCGTCATTTTTCTTTCTATACAACACACCGTTTCGCATTTCATACATACTGTGTTCTTTTTCTTGTAAATCATCCCGCAACTTTTCCAAATTAGGATCTCTTCCCTGACAAATAACTAAGTTCTCCTCAAAAGTATTTGCTTCTAACACCATTTTATTTGTGCATCGGCTTAACGCATCGACATGCTGCATGCGCTTACCTCCACGGTGTTCTAATATATAATCAAAATTTTGTAACTCTAACTCCCAACGCGCTATTCGGGGGTTTAATTCCTTTTATTTTGTGTAAGAGCAAGTGAGTTACAGTCTGTAACTATTTTGAATTGTTTGCCCTGGAGGTACACGCGAAAACGCTGTAAAGCACTCACTATAGCAAGAGCTTCCAACTCAAAGCTGTGATACTTAGATTCAGCATCCGTCGTTCTTTTTGAGTAATAGAAAATTGGATGCATTTTACCATCAGCTTTCTTTTGAAGCAAAATAGCTCCTAAACCTATGGAGCTTGCATCACAATGTAGCTCTGTATATCCGCTTGGATCGTATAATGCAAGTACTGGAGCCCTCAATAATTTTGAATTCATGAGCTCAAATCATTCTAACTCCGCAGCGCCAAACGAAAACTTTTTATTCTTTTTTGTTAACTCGTATAACGGTTTTGCCAAAATCGAAAAATCTTTAACGAATCTCCTGAAATACGAACATAACCCTATAAAGCTTTGGACTTTGTGTACATTTTTCGGTACCGGAAATTTTTTTATAGCTTCCAGACCCTTTTCGTTTGCCTGTACCCCCTCTCCTGTAATAGTGTATCCCAAATACGTAATACTTTTCCGAAGAAACTCACATTTGTCTAACCGCAACTCAAGCTTGTTCTGAACAATCTTTTCCAAAACTTCTGCTAAAATAGCAAAATGCTGCTCTATATTTTCCGTTGCTTCCATGATATCGTCCATATATACTATCACCTCTTCTGCCCTAATCATATCTGCAAATATTTTATGTATAAATCTTTGAAAAGTTGACGGTGCGTTTTTCAGCCCAAAAGGCATTCTAGTGAACTTATATTGCCCAAGTGGTGTGATGAACGAAGTATATTTTTTCGAATCGTCTTGCATGTACACGTGAAAAAATCCATTTTCTAAATCAAGCTTTGTAAATATTTTTTTTTTTCGCTATCTAGTAAATCATCGATAAGAGAAATCGGGTAATTATCTTTCGCCGTTATTTTATTCAACATCCTATAATCAACGCACATTCCAAGGTCCCCTGTTTTCTTGCGTACTAACACAATCGGTGACACAAATTCTGACTCACTTGCTTTGATATATGCAAGTTTAAGGTACTCATCCAACAACTTTTGTAATTCTTCCTTTTCCGAATAAGACAACCTACGTGGGGGACAATGAAAAGGTTTCGCATTCTCTAACACCAATTTCATTTCACATTTAACTAATGGTTCATCGGGACGCTTGGCTTGTACATACATCTTATTAAACAGCTCGGTTTTAAATTAGGTGCTTTATCCACATCACTTTTGATAGCTAATAACCACCTGAGACTCTTATCAACAGCTTGAACATCTTCTCTCTTAGTATGATCTACAAATTTACTTTCGTAATCCTTTATGTTCTTAGGTACATTTCCGCTTAGATTTTTCTTAAATTTTTCAATACTGATACTTTCTGAACTATCACTTTATCAATCTTCTTAGGTACATTTTCGATTAAATTTTCTTTACATTTTTCACTACTAACATTTTTTAGACTATCATCACACAACTCTTTATCATCCTTCTTAGGTACATTTTCGCTTAAATTTTCTTTACATTTTTTACTATTAACACTTTTTGGACAATCATTATACAACTCTTTATCAATCTTCTTAGATACATTTTCGCTTAAATTTTCATTACAATTTTCACTACTAACACCTTTTGGGCTATCATTATACAACTCCTTATCGACCTTAATCTCACAACAACTAAATTTACACTCATTTCTCGTTCCCGGAATCTCAATTTTATCTTTCGACATTAAGAGTTAACTGGCTCTCTTTAGAGAAATCTCTACCTAGAACTACATCATACCCCATAGACTCATCAACAACCACGAACAAGTTAACGTCAACAACTTTTTTTCCGAAATGAACATTGCAAAGAATTTTACCAAGAACATTTAGTTTGCTTTTATTTAATCCAAAGTAAGATACAGAAACGAATTCATTTAATTTTATCCTGTTCGGCAAAGACGACTTTTTAATAAAACGGATCGGGCTTCCTGAGTCTAGTAGGCATTCTAAAAATAAATCAAAGTTAATGTAAGATCTTACCGTTAATGTCAAATATCTCACGTAATCATCTTCATCAATCATGTGTATAGTTTTCTTCCTGTCTGGGCAAGCTGCCACTCGATGTTCCTTGCTACCGCAACTGTAGCACGCTCCTACTTCCAGCTTTGGTTTCTTACATTCACTAGCCATGTGCCCCATGGAGTTGCAATTGTAGCAGCGAACTTCCTTCTTCGGTAGTGCACGTCGTTTTAGTTCGACACGTCCAAAAGCTTGCAATAATTGGGATTTTGTACTATAGCATTGAATGTATGCTTGCACACGTAGTTGATCGTCAGGGATACCTTCAATGATGTGATCAATAAGTTCAGCTTCTTCCATCTTTAATCCACTATTTAATGAAATTTTGTCGTTGTAGTACTTCAGAAAATCTTCGCCAACTTGCCATTTGCGTGCCTCGAATTTTTTTCGTAAGGTCATTTTGTTATGTTGTGGGGCAAAAACACCTTTCATTTCCTCGATAAGCGAATTAATATTTTCGATTAAAAACGTTGGCCTTGAGTGCAGCCAGACTTGCGCCCTGCCTTTAATTCGACTCACCATTAGAGCACTCATTGCGCTTTCACTTAAGTTGTAAACATCGCCAATGCTTTTTAGCTGTCGCACCCACACATCGAAATTTGCATTTCCATTATATTCCGGTAGCATATCTTTTACGACCTCAAAAGGTACTACTCCTACACCACATTACCTTTCGCTACGCCGCCACCGCTTGCTTCAAAGTTTTCATTTTCGACGTCGACGACGCTCGCTGCTCTGCCACCGTTTTGGTCTTCATCGCCGCCATCTTCTTCTACATCAAATACAACGGCGGCGTTGCTAGCTAACGTGCCACCACCCGGTGCCTCACGCACCACCACATGTGCCAATTTATTTCTCAGCCACTCAACTTCTTGCATCAGCATATCGTTCTTTTTCTTTAGCGCCTCTGCAACTATCATTACTTCACCAGCACTTTGCCCTTGTAATTCGTCTCCTATCTCGCCATCAACGCTCATATTTTCATCAAATTCTGTCGGACAGCCACCGCATTCATTTTCCGGTATTTCACCAATTCTCACCGCCATAGCTGCTTTGGTTCCATACGTAGGTCATCCCAAGCGTTTCGACCATTCGCGAAGCTGCATTGCAGTGTACTTGTTAGCATCAATTTGTTCCATTTTACGTCAATTAAAAAAAAATTTGGAAAATTTATTACTAGCCGAATTTTTTCGCAGGCCTTCCCGCTTCTGATGACTGTAAACGCTTTTATAGTGAGGGTCTTCCTTCAATTTAAGTAAAACAATGTGTTTCTTTATTCTTTTTCTTCCTCGTAGCGGGGCCTTTTTTAACCACTTTTCCAATTCGATTTCTTAGAACTTAGAACTCGCAGAGTTGCATGAACTAGCAGAGTTGTATTTTAAAGAATACTTACAACTTTAGGTCTAAACATTACATAGGATACACACTTATTGCTACAACTTGTACATACCTTCATATGTAAGTTTGCTTGTTTGTATGTAACTCTACTTCAGTCTACCCGATAGTGGCATATGACTGTCACAAAAACCTTGAAATGTGCCTTCAATATGGGTGTCAAACGATAGGAGGTTGCATTTGGACTTCGATATATTTATCGATAACTAAGTTATCGGTCATAATGCCTACAATCTGGGTATCAAACAAAAGGGAAGTTATACAGGTTTCTATTGGACTTTGGAATATTTCGATATATTTATCGATAACTGAGTTATCGGTCAAAATGAGGTTGTCCACTAATATTCAAAATTGCCTACAATATGGGTATCAAACGAAAGTGGAGGCCCAGAGGTTTCGTTTGCACCGCGGTATATTTCGATATATTTATCGATTACTTCATAACACATTTAACTAAGAAGTAAAAAATAAATATAGTTTAAAAAGCGAGAACACGCGCTTTTAAAGAATATTGCACTAAAAAGGTAAAAATAATTAAAATAAAAACGAAGATTATGGAACAAAGCGGACCACGCTATATTTATTTCATATAAATCTGCCAAACCAATGTGCTAAAGAAGCTTACATACTGACGTGTGCATACATATGTATATCCATATGCATATATATAGTAGCACTTAAGAAAATATTTAAGTATATCTTAAATTTTGTTATAAAACTGGGAACTATTATTTTTTACTTTAAGTTATCAGGAAAAACTTAAAGATATTTCATCTACATTCTCAAAAAAAATCTTATTTTATCAAATGGAATTGATTTTCAAACAAACGCTCGCGATCGATCGCTGGCAATCGCGATCGCCAGAAATCGCAAACAATCGCGAGAAATAGCGTAAGTGCTCTTTTCAATAACAGCTATTGTTTGGGTTTTGCTATGCACGCTCGCAACGAACGATCGATGCCTAAAAAAAGAATTGACTACGCTTGCACCATTGCTGTTGCTTGCGAGAGATTGCACATGCATTCGTTAAAAATGTAGCTTACTCACTCGCGAGAAATACCAACCACTGAATTTTATGCAGTGATAAGTTGTTTGAGAGATCGTATTTTGAGCGTTCACCGCACCCTGCATTAAACTAATAACATACATAAAAAGCTTTTTTCAAAGACTTAACAAAATATTTATCAAAAATAACTATTATCTTGAGACTTAATATATAAATTTCAGAATAAAAGTCTTTGAAGACTTTTAAAAATAAAAATTGTCGATAATTATTTCATGACGAACATTTTAAACGTCTTTCAATAACTGTTATGAACAATTTTTAAATTCTCTATCGCAAAGTAATAATATTCTGAGACTCAAAAAGAAGTCTATTGAAACGAAATAATTATTTTTTGATTTTTTTTCAATATTTGTTATAACAGTTATTACTCTGGTTTTTTTACAACTACCGATTTTGGCTGTTGTACAGAATCTTGAAATAGACCTTATACCTTTTCTGAACAAACATTTGTTATTGAGTTCATTATCAATGAAATAAAGTATCATACACATCACAATACTCCAGAAGTGTATAATAAATGAGATAATATGACTACCCTAAAATGGATAGATATTTAAAAAAAAAAAACATTTATGACATTACAACAGTTATATAACAACAAACATATGCCCAAAAAAGTACATTTATCGGATAACTAGATTTAATGTTAAGTCAGAAAGTTCTTTGGTTTCATTTCGTTTTGGATTAAAAGCTTATATTTATTGCGTTTTGATGCGTTTGCGTTTGAAAGCTACTGAAGTTATTGCGTTTTGGTTTGAAAGTTGCTGGATGGGGTTTGTGGAGCTAATTTGACGATATATCAATTTCTGATTAGTCCCAGAGCAAAATACCAGTTTTAAAGCAATTTATCATACTTCTTATCAATAGTCATTGGATAGGAAAAGACCACAAAATAATGTTGTTATAAGTAACTTATTCGACAAACAAGATGCTATTATACTAAGAGAAAAAAATACAGTAGAATGAACTGGATTACAGGTTAAAACAAACAACCGATTTCTCCCCCTGCGAGCTAGGGGTTTAGAATATACCCGAGGTAGGCATACCGGTCGTAAGAGGCGACTAATATGCACATAGGTAATTGACGTGCTACTCGATGGTTGATCTACGAATATGATGCCTCTCACCTCTCATTACCCATCTTCTCCTTCCTCACGGATGGAGGGATGACATGACCTAGAAGGTTCCACTTTGTCATACCAAATCGCTACCACGACAGTCGGGCAGTACCGCAGCGTACCGGGGTCATATCCGGCCAAGGACTGTCAACTTCGGCATCACTCCCCAAAACCTCCGGGGAGTGTTTTGTTGTTAACAACAACAACAACAACAACCGATTTCCCAGGCAAAAACCATCCAAACGATATATCTGTTGAAACAAGAGATTCTGTTCGTTGGTTAAAATTTGAACAGTTTTATTGTTTAGTATAACAAATTTCTGTCCAATCAACTGTAAATAACTCGTTGCTTCAACAAGTTTTCTGTGAAGTGTTAACAACCGTGACAGTTGATTTGTTGTCGTATACCAGATTTGTATGTTTATGCTAAGCTGTTGTTTTAACTGAAAATTTTGTTGTTTAGATATTCTGAGTTCGATTCTCGGTGAAGTCAGTATAATTTTTTTTATATATACATATAACTAAAATAAGTGATATTTCAACACCAAAATAAGTAAAAAAACAAAAACAAACATTTTTTTCAGAGTTCTTATATTTTGACTTCACCAAGAATCGAGCTCAGGGCTCTTGAACGCTCAACTCTGGTTTCTACTGTCTAACCATTATGCCATCGCTGACTTATGCCTGCCAGCGTCTAATTACAGCTTTGTTCTAAATGACACTTTTCCACGTTGCTTTGTTGCCTCCACCGAGAATCGAGCTCAGACTGCTGAACGGAGATGTTAACCATCGGACCATCGCGTACTTATGCTTGATGGCGTCGAATTGCAGCATTGTTCTATGACAGTAATGACAGTATCTTCGCTGTTGGATTCACTGCAGAAGTTTGTGGTTTTTCAAATAATAGTTCCATCGCTGTTGAATTAACTGTTAAAATAACCAAATCTGTCCATTCAACAGTACTAGTTGGCAACAAAACTGGCATTTCTGTTAATAATCAAGAGTATTGGTCTGTTGGATCAACATATGGGAATTTCTTCCAAAAGTCAACTTTTGTAGCGTGCAAACTCCTTCGTTTTTTGTAAATATCTTGAAAATTAACACTTGCCTAAAATCATCATTTACACAAATTATTGTGTTAAGCAAGATCTATAAGATTCACTATTTGTCAAAATAAAAAATTGTTTTGGCATTTGCTTTTTTTACAAAAAACGAGGGAGTTCGCACGATACAAAAGTTGACCTTTTGGGAGAAATGCCCATATACATTCAACAGTTGAAACAACAGATGTTATCGTTCAAATTAACAAATCTCCAATTATATCAACTGTAATTATTGGCAATAATTAATAGGACGGCTCTGTTGAATGAAAAGAAGCGGACGTTTGTTAAACTAAATGAATTTTTCGTCAAATCAACCCATAAATCTGTTTACTTGACCAGATTTCCGTCAATTCGACCATTTCTTGTATTAACAGTAGAGGACTGTTGATATAACTGTGATTTTTTCTGATTCAGTTTACCAAAAATGCTTTCATTCGCTAAGAAACTTTACTTTATACTAAGTAATGACAATGCAAAAAATCGCAATATTTAGCAAAAATTACCTAATATAGAAAAAATAAAGACACCCTCATAATCTACGGCCGAAAATAGAGTTTATGTGTTTCACAGTTTTAATGTGTAATTTCAAAATAAAAAGTTCTGTATATAGTTTTGTTTGCACTTTCGTAAATACAGAAATCATATCGCAAATTCACAAAGGCCCTAATTGACACATTTTGCGAAAATGACTTTTTCACATATGACATAGTAAAACTCACACTCACTACAAATTTTAAGGAGTTACTAACAGTAATAACGGAGATGCGCCAAATTTATAAAGCTATATTTACATGAGTTCAATGTAAAACAAGTAAGGAAAGCTGTCTTCGGCTGTGCCGAAGGCTAAATACCTTTCATGAATAAGCGTCACGATTTTCACTGTTTGATCCCCAGTACAGCCTGTGTGAATTTAACTTTAGCTCATACCGAAATTATCGGAGCTATCGATTATATGCGGACGATGTGTTATATTGGTCCAATCTCATTGATTTTTAACATCGACATTCCACATTCTAAAATAGCAACATTTACGAAATTTCACGTTCCTACCGATATAATTACAGGAGTTATCTACCAAAATCCGTTTATCGGAACAATCGATTGTATGGGGGCTATGTGAAATATTTATCCAATCTCGATGATTTTCAACATCGATATTTCACATATAAAAATAGCAATACGTCCAAAATTTCACGTTCCTACGTGTTTAATTACAGGAGTTATAGCCCAAAATCCGTTTATTGCAATAATCGATTGTATGGGAGCTATGTGAAATATTTATCCCATCTCTATGAGTTTCAACATCGATATTTCACATATAAAAATAGCAATACTTACAAAATTTCACGTTCCTACGTGTTTACTTACTGGAGTTATAGCCCAAAATCCGTTTATCGGAATAATCGATTGTATGGGAGCTATGTGAAATATTTATCCCATCTCCATGATTTTCAGCATCGATATTTCACATATAAAAATAGCAACACTTATAAAATTTCACGTTCCTCCGTGTTTAATTACAGGAGTTATAGCCCAAAATCCGTTTATCGGAATAATCGGTTGTATGGGAGCTATATGTTATATTGGTCCGATCTTGCTGGTTCCGACAAATGATTCCTATATTGGAAAATGGTGGCCGCATACCAAATTTCAGCCAAATATCTCAAAAACTGAGGGACTAGTTTGCGTTCAAACAGACAGACAGACAGACAGACAGACGGACAGACGGACATGGCTAAATCAACTCATCTCGTCATCCTGATCATTTCGGTATACTTATTGATGGGTCTATCTCTTCTTCTTCTCATATTTACAAACATCGGACCAAAGTTATAATACCATTTCATGTTCATGAAAGGTATAAAAATGCTTGTTTTTTGCTTCTCCTGTAAAATTTTTTTTATGTCAGTTTAGTAGGGCTCTTGATAATCGACAAATCGATTAGTCGAATAATCGATTTCGACTAGTCGTTTCCAAAAATATTCGATTATCACTAATCGACTAGTCGAATAGTTGCTTTTTACTAGTCGATTACTCATCTGAAGACCCGGGTAATAAGGCGGCAAATTTCTACTGTAATTCGCATGCATGTTTAAGTAGTATCTGCCATTTTCGCCAATTTATTTGCTTCATTTCTTTGAAATTTAAAAAAAATGTAACAGGAGCACAGAATATTTGTGTAGGTAGATATACAAAAATGAAATTTTGAAAAATGTATGTATGTTTGTAGCAATATTTGTATGTATGTAGATAAAAAAAGTTTGAAAATTTTTTTTCATACTGCAAAATGTTCTATGTCAATATTATTCTTTCAGGTTTAAGTGCACAATGGAGGCATCTTTCTCTTATTCTACATCGCCGTTTGAAAAGGATAGTTGAAAGATTGATTCGTGGGGCAAAAACATTAGAGTGGCAAAAAAAGTTCCACACTTTCTATCGCAATGATTAAGCTTGAGAATTTATTTTTTTTGTAGTAAAAATGCTTCTGCCGGCAAATGGAACATTTCCAATGAAAATAAAAAGCAAATTTGACATGTGAGAAATTATAAGAACCTGCAACTCTAGTGTCTTAGTTTCTGTTTGAAAACTTTAGATTTGTAACAAACTTTTAAAATTGTTATTTGTTTCATGCGCTGCTAAGTGCTCTCCAATGCTGCCGTTATGTCAGGCCGAGTTAAAATACAGGAGATGATTGAAGCACGAGCTTTTAATCCAATTTAAGATTGTATAATTCCCCCTTTAAAAGCTGATGTGGTTTTTTAATATAAAAGTCGCTGGGAATTATTTGGAACGCATAATAATAAAAAAACATGCTCGTAAAATTTATGGAATTAGCGCTTTTCAAAATTGATGATTGAATAAATATTTTATAAATTTTAAGGAAACATTTAAGCACACGCTAATAATTTGTTTTTAATATTTGACAAGTATCAGGAGCACAGAATTTCAATGTAAGCAATTATACAAAAAAAATTCAATAAACTGGTATGTACAGATGGGGGTTGGTGGGGCAACTACTCCCACTGTTAAATTGCATTTCGAAAATATCGTTGTGTATAAGAAAAGAACTGAAAGCTAGTAGAATGCGTGTTTTTGAAGTTATTAACGTTAATATTACTATCAATATTACTGCAGTATTGCAGTCAAGTTACTTTATTGATGCTCTGATGCTGATACTTAAGATATAATGGGGTCTATCAGCTATTCCGGTGGAGCTTCCGGCAGGAATAAAGGAAATAGAGTCAATAAAGGTAACATCGAAATTATCGAAACATACCGCCAAATTATCTTAAAATCGTTGGAACTCCCTCAAGATCTGTTACATTTTCTCCCGCCGGGAGCTCCGTCGGAATAGCTGATAGACCCCAATATGCAACAATAATTTCGTACTTCATTTTCATGTAGCGACTGATGAGCTTGTGATGAGCAACTGATTGTCAACATTTTATTCAACACACCCCATATTTTTTATACGGGACGCTACTGAAATAATTTTCTCAAATTTTTGACAGGCGGCCATGTTTTTTTCAATAGTACAATATTTGTGACATAATTACGTACTTACATAAAGCAATGCTGTCTCCAAACCCTGTAATGAATTCATATAACTCCAAGTCAACTATTAGTTCTTTATTTTTCAGTGTTCATAGCACTTTTATTAGAGCGTCTCGGGCTTACAGGCAAAAAAAAGACGGCCGTACCTCCCCTCATACAAAGTGTTTTTGAAAAACATTAAAAAAAAAATTTTTTTTTGGCAAGCCTAGATGTCGCCTAATTACATTTTTCTTCAAATCTTTGGCATTTGTTGTGGGATTTTAAAGTTTGACACATAAATTTTTTCGTCTCAAAGAGGAGGTTTTTTCTCAAGAAAGTTCATTGATGCGTTTCTTGTGGTACCACACTCGACTGAGATGGAAACAACAGGTGGAGGATGACTTGAACTCCCTTGGGGTTTCCAATTGGCGTCGGTTATCGCTAAAAAGGAATGATTGGCGTGCTCGTCATTATGACGAAAGCCAAGATTAGAATTTCAGATAAAAAAGTATATTTTTTAAGTCAGCTTTTGATTTCATTGAAAATTTGTATGATGTCAGTATTGATCTGGCTTAGAACACCGGTTTCGACCTTAACTGAGGCCTGGACAGCTACGTATGAATGCATGATAAAACCAAACCAAAAACGTAAATAAATTATTATTAATATCTCATAACTAAATTTGATTAGTTAACTAAAACAAGTACTTATATGTATAGAAATCTGTAGATATTTGGTATTTGAGAAAAGGTTTCGAAAAACCAATTGCTCTTTTTTATTAATTTATACCAATGGTACAATGAACAGCTAGGATGAAAATAAATAATAATAGTTGATTTGGAGTTATATGAATTCCCTACAGGGTTTGGAGACAGCATTTCTTTATGTAAGTATGTAATTCTGTCACAAATATTGTACGATTGAAAAAAACATGGCCGCTTGTCAAAAATTATTTCAGTAGCGTCCCGTATAAAAAAATATGGGGTGTGTTGAATAAAATATTGACAATCAGTTGCTCATCACAAGCTCATCATTCGCTACATGAAAAGGAAGTATGCAATTATTGTTGCATATTGGGGTCTATCAGCTATTCCGACGGAGCTCCCGGCGGGAGAAAATTGAACAGATCTTGAGGGAATTCCAACGATTTTAAGGGAATTTGACGGTATGTTTCGATAAATTCGATGTTATCTTTATCGACTCTACTACCTTCATTCCTGCCGGGAGCTCCGCCGGAGTAGCTGATATTATCACTTAAGTATCAGCATCAGAGCATCCATAAAGTAACTTGACTGCAATACTGCAGTAATATTGATAATAATATTAACGTTAATAACTTCAAAAACACGCATCTACTAGCTTTCAGTTCTTTTCTTATACACAAAGATATTTTCAAAATGCAATTTAACAGTGGGAGCAGTTGCCCCACCAACCCCCTTCTATACATACCAGTTTATTGAATTTTTTTTTTTGTATAATTGCTTACTGAAATTCTGTGCTCCTGATACTTGTCAAATATTAAAAACAATTTATTAGCGTGTGCTTAAATGTTTCCTTAAAATTTATAAAATATTTATTGAATCACCAATTTCGAAAAGCGCTATTTCCAGAAATTTTTCGAGCATGTTTTTTATTATTATGCGTTCCAAATAATTTCCAGTGACTTTTATATTAAAAAACTACATTAGCTTTTAAAGGGAAAATTATACAATCTTAAATTGGATTAAAATCTCGTGTTTCAATCATCTCCTGTATTTTAACTCGGCCTGACATAACGGCATCATTGGAGAGCGCTTAGCAGCGCATGAAACAAATAACATTTTGAAAAGTTTGTTACAAATCTAAAGTTTTCAAACAGAAACTAAGACACTAGAGTTGCAGGTTCTTATAATTTCCCACATGTCAAATTTGCTTTTTATTTTCATTGGAAATGTTCCATTTGCCGGCAGAAGCATTTTTACTACAAAAAAAATAAATTCTCAAGCTTAATCATTGCGATAGAAAGTGTGGAACTTTTTTTGCCACTCTAATGTTCCCGTATATTTTTGGTAATACATCAAAACGCCCTATGTAATGTTTGTAATTTTTGAGTTCTTTCGAAAATTAGGTGTATTTTGAATGTACTTTTTCTTTTTTTTTGCCCCACGAATCAATCTTTCAACTATCCTTTTCAAACGGCGATGTAGAATAAGAGAAAGATGCCTCCATTGTGCACTTAAACCTGAAAGAATAATATTGACATAGAACATTTTGCAGTATGAAAAAAAATTTTCAAACTTTTTTTATCTACATATAGTCGACTAGCTGAAATCGAATATCTGCTATTCGATTTTCAAACAGCACAAAAGTTGGTAATCGACTACTCGACTAATCGACTAGTCGAGTAATCGATTAGAATCAAGAGCCCTACAGTTTAGGCCTTTGTGAATTAAGGTAACGATATGGAGTTATTGCGTTTTGTTGTGAAACGTATTTTTAAGAGCGATATAGAATGGCTAAACTGCCCTTTTTACAGCTTGAATATGTTGTTACATAGATTTTAGAAGGGGAAGTCGGGTCCCATCATCATGTCAAAAAAATTTATTGCGTTTTGTTTTGGAGCTCCTCAAATGTTTATTCGTCCATCAATAATATCCGCTGCATAGTAGTTTATTAAATTTAATTAAAAGTTGGAGCAGTAGGTCTGGCAGCCGCATTCGAGAACAATGGGGATTTATTTTACATTATCGTACTCAAATGTGTATGCATTTTGATTGCAATGTTAACGTTTGCGAATGCAAACGAACGAATATTTAAGTTTCCGAACTGGGTTTATGATTTTAAAATTTTCACAGCTTTCACCAAAAATTTTACTGAGTTTTTGTAGTTTATCTTGATAAACATGTTTTACAAGAAAAAAATTTAAATATTAAAAAGAAAGTTAAAATAATTTAACTCGAGCTGCTTAATTTATGCTGCCATATCTGTCGGTTCCTTCATTTCCAGTAGATGTTTTATCATAACTACACTGACAGATATGGGTTGGGGTCAAAATTCTGTATTTTTGGAAATTCTGCATTCATAATTCCGGAAGTCGAAATACCGGAAATCAAAATTATGGAAGTCAATATTCTGGAATCCAAAATTCTGGATAACGAAATTCTAAATTGCAAAATTCTGGAAACCAAAATTCTGAAATGCAAAATTCTGTAATTAATGATTAAAAATACGTGTTGATAAAAAAAAGTGCGCCCTTTTTTTGTTATCAACACGCAATTTTAATCATTAATTACAGAATTTTGCCTTTAACATTAAACTGGACTTGTTCTGAAGGAATTAAAAACAAATGTACCGTGCGTATTGACACACAATTTCATGGCTGTGAAATGTTATACGAAAAAAAAGTGAACCATCTCATGATCCATGTGCGCATAAAAAATCGGTTGCAGAAACAAATAATCTGGTTAAAAATATGGTTCGCTCGAGTTTTCTGCAGCCTAGCCAAATAATTCAGCGTTCGGTATCTATGACAGAAAAACATATTGGACACTATCTGCCATCAAGAAATGCCCTTAAGTTAAAAATTAGAAGACAACGGAACAGTTTAAAATGTTTAAAAGAGCCAAGTTATGTTGAAAGAATAGACATTCCTTTATTATCACTTTATGTTTTGGAAGGTCATCTATTTATTTTAAGTAAGAAAGTTATTAAAGTTATGGCGAGCATTCTTATTTTTGGAACAAAATCTTCGCTGCAGTTGTTAAATGAGAGCGACTGCTGGATTATGGACGATACATTTGACGTTGTTCCAACGATGATGAGGCAGCTATTTTCCATACACTGAAGAGTAGAAGGACAAATTTTTCCGCTGGTTTTCTGTCTTATGACCAAAAAATCAAAGTCAATGTATATTTCCTAAATATAAGCAAATTTATTAAAATACACGATTTTGCTCAAATTTTGGGGAAAAAATTTCCAGAATTAATTCTGGAAAACGTAAATTCCGGAATTATGAAAAACCAGAATTTTGAAATACAGCCAAAAAAGGCGAAGGAAGTGCGGCATTCCGATTTCCAGAATTTTGTCGACCCAGAATTTGATTCCGAAATTTTGACTTCAGAATTTTTATTTTAGAATTTTGACCGTTTCCGGACAGATATCACTATCTATAGTTTGCGCTAGAAGTTCCGGTAATTGATTAATGAAAAAGTACCCGATTAGTTTAATAACATATATTTTTTAGTGCCCTTGTATTCGCGAATGACACTTAACTGTATGTGCAAACATGAAAATCTAAGTTTTCTTTTTAATCTACAAGTCTAATTTATAGGGCTAGTTGTGACCGACAATTTGATTCAGAGTCCACTGTGTTAACCGACGACGTGCCTTGTGTTACAGGAGCCAGGATCTCCATTGCATCGTTACAGTTACTGCCATTTGAACTCAAATTAGACGTTGTAATTCGTTCTGAGTCACCAATTAGAGACATTATAGTTTTATCACCACCAACTGGTACTGCCGGAATTTCCATTGTTCTAGAGCAACGTATACAAAAATAATCATCGTCGGCTTTTATTTGGTTTCGATTTAATCCAACACAGAACATATGAAACCATTCATTGCAGCCGCCATCACACTGTACCCAATCGACTTCGCGACCAGTTGGCTTATGGCAATTTTCTGCCCGACACTCTTCTTCGTCGTCTTCTTGTTCCGCAGTTTGGAAACGTTGCGAGTGCTTTTTTTGACCAAGATTGTTACCACTGTTGTTCGTATTACCAACAACGCGCTTTCGTTTCTTTTGTCCTGGTAGTGATATATTGCTATTAGCGTTGCAACTAATTGACTGTTTACCTTCTATGGTATCATCTAACTGTGAATGCTTACTAAATGTATCTGTTGTTGATTTGCGTGTCGATTTTTTAGCTGAAGAACAGTATTGTTTATTAGGTGTTGCAGTCTTTTTCCGGGGTAGTTGGCAACTGCTGTTAATTGTTTCCAGCGAACGCCGCTTTTTATTAACTGAGGTGCTGTTTCTACCACCATTACTTCCACTATTACTGTTTGGGCTACTCTGTACTAATAGACTATCATTCGAATCTTCTGCTGCTGAATTAATGCTTGATGCACTTTGTACAGTTTCTTTACGCCGTGATTGATGTTGTATTTGAAGTGCGATTGCTTCAGAAGCACAAGTGGGCTGAATAACTGCTATAATACGCCATAGTTCATTTGATTCATCTAAGGATACCTCTAGAAGATCCCCTTCCATCATTAAGTCATTCAAATTTTGTTTTTCACTGTCTGATAGAAGTTTTTGTAGCTCTGGAGACGGAGGGGATTCCGTATTAGAGGCCTCCCCTTCGTCATTACTGGGGGTATCTTCCACGATATGTAATCGATCGTCATCTTCATCACTACTACTATTGATAATAGCTGTGACCTCAACATCTTTGGTACTGTGATTTCTTATCTGTCGCTGTTGTTTACGAGATTTGGCTCCCTCCAAAACTTCAGTAACAAAAATGGCGTGCTGTTTTTGTTTTCGTTGCTGAGACATAATTGTATCGATAGCGGCAGTTACGTCTGGACTTGTCAATTCCTTTCGAACACGTTCCTGCCAATTCATAGCTCGCTCCGCAAGACAACGAAGAGCCTCATCTTCAGGCAAACGTATAGGCAAGCGTTGCAGTGAGACCAAAAGAGGTAGAATAACTTCAAGACGTGGACGTTTGGAGCGAACACACGACGGGCACAGCCATTTCGATCGTGATATTAAACCTGTGCCTGAAGCCATATTTGGCATTGTTATAATTTGCGGCACACAGTCCTCATGAAACCAATCACGGCAAAGTTGACAATTATGCATTATTCCTTGAAAAGGTAATTTGCATAAGCAATATACATCTTTTAACGGATTTTTTGACATATTTTCACGTCTAAGTTCACGCATATCTCGTAATTCCTTCTCCTCCGCTTTCTTGAATGAATCGACAATTTGTGCTGGATTCATTTCCTTGACGAAATCGTCTTCAAATGGCTTCTTTGTATCAGAATCAATAATTACTGCCTCAGCACGGGGCATAAGTACTTCTAGTAGACTAAAAAATGTGTGCTTTTTTAAAAACACCCGCGCTGTGTTGTCTTTCCAATCATGTGCACTATTTAGATGTTCCTGCATGCGTTTCAATTCTTCAAGTTGAATAGGAATGGTCTTGCCGCGCTTTACAATTTCATAAAGTGTGTGGCAGTAAGGAAAATGATCGTTAGTCTGCAATTGTTCTACTGACTGTACCCAATCCTTTGCTTTGCGCAATGCATCTTTTAGTGTTGTATATGATGGTACTTGACCTTCTATTTCTGTTGCAGATTTTAGAAACTGTTCAATTTCAGTTAATTCATGCTGCTGGGAAGTGTTTTGGAAATAATGTGTAGCCCGCCTTTCCCATGCTTCGATCGCAGCTCCGATTCCCTGTAATTTTCGGATTTCTTGATCGATTATTGGATCGGTAGGATCAACTTCAGCAGCACTACTTAATAAGTTTCTTATATCACTATAAGTCAATTTGGTACAAGCATTTCTCATACCTAATGAGCGTTTATACCACTTAATTTGTTTCTGGCGCGTGTACAACTGACTAACTTGCGGTAGTTCTATTCGCAGTGAATTTCCCTCACTGATTAGTTGTTCTATTTCCGTCTCTTCTAATAAATCAGTTGATCGACTGAGCAAAGCGTTAGCTCGATCTAAGAATTGTTTACCAAGAACAAGTAACTCTCGAACAGATGTGCCTTCCTCAATGACACAGCACAAATTGTCGATTTCTTGTACAAACAATTCCAATTCCTCCATTGTAAGTTTGTACTGAGCGGCTTCCAAGTTATTGTCGGAACGGGTGCGAACCTAAAAACAAACAATTATTTGTATTATTATAAAAATATAAGGTCAATTATTGAGGATATTTGTTATTAAATTTATATTTTGAGTAATTATAAAATTGGCTTGGTTTACCATTTGAGAATTATGTCCCACTTTGTTGGAGAACGCTGTGATTCTCGAGTGTTTCTCGAGTCGTCCTCTAACGTTATAGATTGGAGAATGGGGCCGTTCTCGAATGTACCTCCAATCGAATTCTAGCTTCATGGTTTTAACTAATTTTTCGAGGATTTGCCTAAATGTCAACCAAACAATTTTGACCTTTATTTCATTTATTTTCAAAAATAATTTGAAATTTTAAAACCATATTTTTTTGTTAATAAATGAAATTTCAAAATCATATTTTTTTGTTATTAAGATTTTCTGCAGCAAATAACCAAAATGGATCGAAGACATACGCACGCATGGGTCACATTTATTGGACCGAGGATGACGTAATCCACCAGACATCTCAAGCTCCTCACACCACGGTTGCCGTTTGCCTAAAATTTTGCGTACCAAAATTCGTACCAAACAAAAAAAAAAAACGTACCAAAATTATTTGCTAGCCAAACAATATAAAAAAAAAAAAAAAAAAAAAAACTAATGGCGGCGATATACCAACAGGTCGTCATAACCTCTAACGAGATTTTTAGCCGAGCTTCTCTTTCCAACTTGTGGTGTGCTGCTTTTTGAGTTTTTCCTACAAGTTGGCGGGACCTACAGTTTTTTGCCGACTCCGAACGGCACTTGCAAAGCAAATGAATTTTTTTCTGAGAAGCTTCTCATGGCAGAAATACACCCGGAGAGTTTGCCAAACTACTGCCGAGGGGCGACCCCGTTTAGAAAAATTCTTTTTCTAAATAATTTTGGATGTTACTTTTGCCGGGCATCGAACCGACACGACTTGGTGTAGAAGGCCGAACACTTAACCGCTACACTACGGCGGCCGCCAAACAATATAACATTTGTTAAAACAATTTTAAGCAGTTCATCTGCTGCAATAATTTAACACAAAAACGGGTTTTCATATATGTACATATGTATGGTGATTAAAATATAAGAAAATTTGCTAACCCTTAGGGGTCGCTTTTATCCACCCTTTTCCAAGTGGTACCACTTCACTTCTACTGCCAGTAAAGAAGGGGAGTGAAAGAGACACAACATCATTACTAAATAATTTTTTTTTGTAGTCATTCAAATGTAGTTTTGATATTTGTAGCAGTGTCATTGGAGTTGCGTTGAAGTTAAAATGGCAAGAACGTACCAAATTTGGAAATTGCGTACCAACGTACCCGGAGAAAAAATTCGTACCAAAAATGATACGGCAACCGTGCCTCACACCCACGTCTTTCGCCCTGACGATTCTACCTTCTGTCTAGGCGTCCTTCCTGCCTCTTTGTTTCACAACAGCACTCGTAGGACCCTTACTCCTACAGGCATTCTTGTTCCTATTGGCTCTACTGGCTTCTACTGCTCCGTTAGGGCGTAGATTTCGGTCTTTGATTTCAGCGTTCGAAAGAGGAGTTGAGTATGCAACTGCTGTATGTTCCTTGATAGCAGTTTCCAAAGCCGCTGTGACAAAGTCAAGGTACCTGCCAAAGCACACGTATGTACATTAGGGTGATTCAAATAAAAAAAAAATTGTTGTTTTTCGGTCTTACCCCCTGAAACTTTAGGTATTGATGAGAAAATAAGCCTAGCAAAAAATTAGCGCTCTAACTTAACCCTTAGGGGTGGCTATTTTTTTCGCCCTTTCCCATACATTTTGTATGGAGAAAAATGGCATTTTTTTTTCAAAGTGAATTTTCTCTTAATTTTTCAAAGTTTTCAAAACATTTTTACATACTCTTAAAATTGAGCTTTGAAGCTTCCAAAATGGTGTGCCATGTGCGATTATCTCAACTATTAAAATAATTACAGCCATTCAAAATTTACTAGTTTTTATACGTGTTACTGTGAATATGTGTCATTTTGAAATGGCTGTAATTATTTTAATAGTTAAGATAATCGCACATGGCTAACCATTTTGGAAGCTTCAGAGCTTCATCTTTTAGACTGTGTTAAAATATTTGAAAAAATGTTTCAAAATTTTAAAGAAAATGCCATTTTTCCCCCATACAAAATGTTTGGGAAAGGGCGAAAAAATAGCCACCCTATTATTATTATTATTAAAAGGCCTTATTACACCTCCACCATTAGTACGATCTATTGTGTGACCTATCAGTTTATTGCTGTAGGTGGAGGCTCTTTATAAATTTGAGCACCTCCTCAGGCTTTGTATTCAATATTACGAACGGATTGAGAGTGACCCCACCTAGGTAGCAGACTCTCTTTCTTGCTAACGCAATGCATTCGCAGAGTATATGAACAGGCGTTTCATCGTCCAGTTCGCAAAACCGACAACGCTGAACGCAATGTCCCTTAAAATCCCTCCTTAGATTAATGAGCCTGCTGATTCTCTTTGCGAGGGTTCAATAAAGAGTTTGGCCTGCCTCTGCCCTAGGCTGCTAAGCCAATGCTGCCTAAACTGTTTATTTTCCCTGTTGCTTATGGTCTCCTTTACGTGGGCCTTCGTGAGTCCACAAAAGGGTTCCGGAACATAAAATGCTGTTGGAGCACCATGTTTTGTCAGGTGATCTGCTTTTTCGTTGCCGTCATGCCCTTCATGCCCTGGGACCCAACCTAACAAAACTTTGTTTGTTTGGCTCCCAGATCATTAGGACTGTGACGCACTCATCGACAAGCTTCGAGGTTGTATTATAAGACTGCAAGGCACGTAGGGCGCCCTGACTGTCCGACATAGTGTAGATTCGCCTAGAGTATAGTCTTCTTCGGAGGCATTCTCTGCCACATAATTCTATTGCGTGGATTTCCGCTTGAAAGATAGTGGGGTAGTTACCCATCGGTACCGTTTTTTTGTATTTTGGTCCATAGATACCAGCTCCCGTTTTACCATCTTCCAGCTTCGATCCATCCGTATACCAAATCTCCGAATCGGACTCAGCATAAGGATTCCCGATCTACGATCGAAACTTCAAAGTTTCGCATGATCCTGAGCGTAGGAGTTATTGCACCACTTACTTGCAATATAGGACTATTTATGAAATGCTCCTTCTCTATTATAATAGGGAAAAGAGGTATTCCCACAAGGGCACTTAAAGCATCAACAGGGCACGTTCTCATTGCACCTGTTATACCGACACAGACTAGCCGATGCAGCTTACTTAACTTAGTTGCCGCTGTATGTGACTATTGGCTTCACAACTGTATTAAATGACCACTACGTCATTTTGAGAGACAGCCACCATGTTTTGCCATAAAGTCTAGTGCAGGCGAAAAAAAACCCTCGTTGCTTTATTTATGGTAGCCTCCAAATGACCATTCCATGTGAGGGTTTTGTCCAATGTTACCCCTAGGTATTTCGCTTCCGTCGAAAAACCTATGCAGCTGCCTCCTAGGGACGGCTCTAACATAGAAAGCTTTCTTCGCCTCGTGAAAGGCACCAAGACTGTTTTATTTGGGTTGATAGATAACCCTTTGTTAGCATGCATTCCTGTTAAGCAGACTACCAAGCCATCCGCAGAAAAATAAAATAAAAATAAAATATCCCTGTACGTCAAAGCCATTGCCCTTCAAGAGATGAAGAAGTTCGTTTATGACTAGGGTCCACAGTAGAGGAGAAAGTACACCTCCCTGAGGGCATCCTCTTGTGGCCACGATTGAACCAGCACTCCCTCCTAGCTCAAAGCTGCTTTAGCATGGCCAGGACCCAGCGAGTGATCATTGGGATTACGTCCTTGCTAATTATGGCTTCCTCAATGGCCTGGTAAGTCTTATTATCAAAAGCGCTTGATATATCGATGAATGCACGCAGGGCTCACAGAGGGTGTTTCTTTAAGTTTACTTCCCTAATGTGCTGATCTAAAATTTTCTTCATTCCCTTTAGGAGAAAGGAACTGGGATTTAATGGTCGATATGACGATGGCATATTTTCCGGTTTCCTTGGCTTCGGTATAAATGCAACCTTAACCTCTGTCCACCTGTTGGGAATATATCCTAACAGCAGAGATGCTCTATATAAATTTGATAGGACTGGAGCTGTATAGTTGATTCCTTGCTGCAACAGACAAGGATAGACCCCATCCGGCCATGGAGATTTGAAAGGACTGAAAGTCGACAAAGCCCATTGGACCTTAACATTGGTTAGCTTTGTCGACAGGCTTTTTCTCTACCACTAATTGTTGGAGAATCATCTACTACGGGATGTGGGTGTTGATAGCCTGGTATACAGTCCGGAAAGTGAGTAGCAAACCAAAGTTTGCATGTGTCTTCCGGCTGCTTCGTGTAGATCCCATCTGAGTTCTTCAGAGTACCGTAGGGAGATCCTTAATATTTTCGCAGTGTTCTCTCCACGTTGCCCTCTTAGATTTTCTAAGTTCTCTATTATAAGAAGTTAGAGCATTTCTATAGGAGACCCAGTCTCCAGTGTCTTTAGCTAAAACAGCCTTCTGGCTTGACATCTTAATTGTGCAAGCTTTTTGTTCCATCAAGGAACATCACGTTGTATACGTTGTTTGGCTTGGGGCAACTCTCACAGAAAGCTGTTGTGATATCTGAGTGAAGCTGTTCAGCCTCTATCTCGAGCCACCGCCCCGTAGTTATTGGTTGGTGCATGCAATTGCCGCGTTCTTCCATGGTAAAGCGAAATAGTTCCCACTTCGTTTTCCTCGGATTTCTGAAAACGGACTCATGGTCAGAGATCACACAATATGTTTGTGGTCCGACATTGATTCCTCTCCCGAGACGTGCCAATTTGTGACAGCGAAGGCCATGTTTTGGCTACATAGAGTAATCAAGAACCTCACCTCTAATAGCGTTAACAAAAGTGGGTTCATTACCACGGTTAATTACACTGATATTGTGACTACTAATAAACTCCAGGAGATGTTCGCCCCTGTTATTTATGTTCGTACTACCCCCAGCTGTATGGTGGGAGTTTGCATTGTGAAGATTCACCTGGAGGCATTTTAGACGCCTCGAACTGCGAGAGTTTGCTGGGAGGGCTGACATTATAAAGATTTTTGCGGCCCCTATCCGCCACCGATGACTTTAGGTTGCCGCTGAGCAAAGCATCCCCATTAGATGCCTGACTTTGGCCCGTTTTTTTCGACTCCGGGTCTAGAGTTCACACTATGTAATTGATTTGTTTGCCCTCTTTGAGAGGGCGGTGGAGTCTCGATAATCATAGCTTCTGCTGTGGGCTCCAGCTGAAGCTTAGTTTGTACATCCTCCAAGCCTTGCGTCACCTCTACCGATATTGAGCTGCAGGCTGTTTGTTCAACAGCCTTTTTTTCTACCGCAACATTTTCATCACTGCCGCTGGTTTTATCAGCTACCCGCGGCAGAGACGGTTTGGTTTTAAGCCGCAGTTTCACTTTGGCATACGCCAAACTGATTGTATTATTATGGTGACGGATTTTTTCAGCTGACACCGGATCAACAGCTATTGCAATTTCCGCCACTGTGGCCCTACTTGTACGATTAAGGATTCTCCAGTATCGCCGGGTTTTGAACAGAAATAACTCTGAGGATTTGCTCGTTTGAGGGGCAATCATCCTCTTTAAAATACCCGACAAAGATAATGCGACGGGGTACTTCCGCATCCGAGACTACCTTCAGTTTCGCCCCTCCCGAGGAGTTAGTTTTGGGACGATGTCTTTTAACCACTCTGCAGTATTAGAATCATCGCAGACAATTGAAAGCCATCCTTGGCGAATCGAGCAGCCCGTGAAGCGGGGACTGATAGTGTCAACTTGAAGTTTAAACACTTCATTCAAAATGGCACTCCTTATGATCTTCAGTTGTTCAGAAGACATGATGGTACTAGGATAATTCTGTGGGATTATGCCCAGCTTAATAGTGGTCAGGGCATCTCTAAAAGATCCCGATGGCACACCGTCAGGATGAGCCGCGATTACTAAGGCAGTGACTGCCTCTCCATCAAGAGGAGGCATCTGCCTTGTCCTCTTTTGGAAATTTCGTGGGGTCGTACTATTGGATCGCCCCCTTTTATTGGTCGCCTCCCTTTGTGCCGGCCCTTGGGGCTGTTTGGCAATTGCTAAGGCGGTTTCGTATCTGACACCGTTAGTCAGGAGTTTTTCGAGACGCTTACGAGCGGCACCATTCAAGAGCTTACGTTTTCCTGCATTTTCAGTATCATGGGGGGCCTATTCAGCCCCGTCATGCCTGTGGTTTCAGATTTTGATTCCGTATCTACCGAAAGGCCAGAGGAGGTCATAGCTCGGACATAGCCCCCGATATCCCAGTAAGACTGATTACAACCAGAGGGCGCGAGGTATCTGGAGGCCACCGTTATAAGACACACTAACGTAGTGCCATTCATCCCATGAGCACGAAACGGATCACAGTCGGGATTACGGGTTTTATTGAGTTGTCCTCTCTTTGGATTTTAGGCGCATTTTACGGCAGGCATACCTACCGCGGGCATATTCTAGAACCCCAACTCTTCCCTTGACCCTAAGCTATACTGCACAGCAAAGGAGGAAAATGCTGGAGCAAGCGAGAGCGCAACGTCGGAGGATAACCTCCATTTCAATATCAGCCGAGAGATCGACAGCGATGGCAACTACGCAGGCAATCCCCAAATCAAGCACCGCTACAAACACAGTGAAGCCAACAACGGCCGATGCTAAACCCCCATCAAGTTCCGGTACCGAAACCAATACCTTAACGTCTGTGGCAGTGGTCTCACGATCTGGTCCCAGAGATCCAAATAAGGGCACGATCGCGATGGCAACTACGGGTCTAAATTCCTCCCATAAGATATCTCCCAGTCGCTCTGAGTACTTGGACAAAAGAGCGGCCGCAAGGAGCCTGAAGAAATACGAGGGAGTTTCACAGGAGACGCTATCGCCGAATGCTAGAAAGACGGTGGAGATAGCTCCTCATAGGCGATCCGATGTAACAAAAGCTGGGCCATCCCGAGGGACCAGTGGCGGTACGTCCGGAACGCGATCGGTAATGCCATTCTTGACATTATGGATGAGTGTCCGGGTACCACGGCGATTGGTTCTGATGCGGGATGGCAGCAGGGCCGAATCAAGGTATTCGCTTACGAGGATGCAAAAACTGTTGCACTGTACAAGGCAGCAGCTGCAAGACTGGGTGAAATCTACCAAGGGGCAAGAATCGAGGTTGTCGACTGGAAGGACATCCCGGCTGGGCCAAGGGCAAGGGCATGGATTCCTGCTATCCCTGCTGAACCTGAGAAAATTCTCAGGATGCTGCGGATCATGAACCCGTCTCTCCCGACGCAGGACTGGAGTGTCAATCTGGTTGAGGATGCGGTAGGGCCTGATAGGCAGGTGGTCTTCACCTTCAACAATTCGTCGTTGAAAAAAAGACTCCATACGAGGTAGAATTCGACGAAAGTCTGAGCGCTCTCATGTTAGTGTGCTTCAGATAAACCTGCACATCCTGCAACCTGCATATCGGTCGTATTTCTAAAGGCGTAGTAAATGTGGTCCTCATCCAAGCACCCTGGGTCAATAGCTCAGGAATTTGCGGTCTGGGGACTACGGGTTCTAAGCTTATCCGAGCCAGCGAGGGGGGCAGGGTTAGAGCCTGTATTTTGGTTAGGTCTGAGTTCAACGCCTTTCTCTTGCCCAACTATTCCAATAGTTAGGGGCGCAGCCAGGAGGTGGTTTTAGGGGTTTAAACCACCCCTGAGGTATAAAACTGTATATGTGAAAACTAGTTTTCATGACAAAAACTTGGTGTAGAAGGCCGAACACTTAACCGCTACACCACGGCGGCCGCCTATTCATTCAGTTTTCATGACATGTTTGCAAAAATTTCGATTGAATGAAAATTGAAAAACGTCATGCATAAGGAGTGTCACACGTTATATCCATATTGACACGATCCATGGGTGTTACATCCACACACCTAAGATACAGGGTCATAAGTGTGCAAAGGTACGAAAACCGGTTTTGACCCCTAACTCAAGATTTTGAGGGTTGCACCTATACCAATTCTTTTTAAATATAGAGCTAGATATGCCATTATGGGTACCAAATGAAATATGACAATTTCACGAAGGGTTGCCACTTAGAGTTGACACCTAGGCGCAATTTATTTCTTTTTTGATATATCACGGGAACTGCTTGACCGATTTGGATAAAATTTGGCATATAGACAATTTGATTCCTTTTTAGATAATATACATGGTAGTTTCCACTTGGGTCGATTTACAGGGTTGCCACCTTTATCAGTTCTTTTTTTAATATTGAGCAAGATATGCCAATATGGGTATCAAATGAAAGGTATTTTCGGCCGTATTACAAATATGACAATTTCAAGCAGGGTTGCCATCTAGGGTTGCTACCTGGCCGCATTTTTTATTCTTTTTTATCTCGACTTTAATTTTCGGTTGCCTATTGGATACAATTTATTACAGTGTTAGTATGCTCCATTCTCATTTTTTCCACCTGGGTGTTGCCACTTGCTCGTGGAATGACCGAACCCTTACTTGGGAAGGTGGCGATGCCCGCTTAGTTGAGGTCCTCACTAAGGCAAAAGCTGACATCACCGCCATACAAGAAATGCGATGGACGGGGCAAGGTTATAAGACCATCCGAACCTGTAATGTCTACTGGAGCGGCCATTCTAATGAACGCAGATTCATCGTCGCTTTTGTGGTAGGAAAGAGACTTGTGAAACATGTAGTGTCCTTCACATTCGTGAATGAGCGTCTCGCCACAAACCGAATAAAGCTAAGTTCTTCTTATCTCATTGAGATCAACCAGAAAAATGCTATCTCGTCCCAGGTATTTTTTCGTGTTGCGCAGTGTAAGATTCAATGACAAAAAAAAGAAGGCTGACCCTTGTTATATAAGTCAATATAAAGTAACCAAGGACTGAAACCGAAACCGTAACCGATTAAAACCGTTTCATTTTTCAAAACCGAAACCGAAACCGTTTAAAAAGTCCGAACCGGTTCCAAACGGTTTTGAATTTTTTTATGTCTTTTTTCCTTTTATGGGAACATATTATCTTTTACCAAAGGGTACTCTGGAAAGCTTTCATGGAAGATTGTCGAGCAATGTTACAAAAGACACGCTTTGAAAATCCATATCTTGGAAGGGTCCAACTTCGAACTTCGAAAGCCCGTAACTTATTTTTGGAGGCTAACTTCGAAATTCAGGGAACGCCATTAAGTAAAAATACTTATCTCTTAATCTCTTAAAAAAATTTGATTTAATCCAATATCCAGAAAGAAGTGGATTTTGTCGTACAGTGGCCCCGAGGTTCGGTCCTAACCGTGCAAAAAAGTAAAATAATATTTTGTGAAGGTTAGTGAAGAACTGCAACCTGTTAGGTAACTTTTGATCACGGATTTGGATTTAGTTCGCCAAAATATATGAAAATTAATGTTTTGAGGTCACAGATCCGTCAACTTTTTGTTTTTTTTTTTGTGGCTGCAGAGAAAGCCTATATTAAGCAAAAATATGTTTGAACGTATATGAGAAATGTATATTTTTTTGTTATAATATTGATCATATAATGATAATTAATTATGTACAATATCAATAAACAAAATTTAGTAAAAAAATTGGATCAAAAACATCAAAAAAAAGGCAAATATTTTTTTTTTTTAATTTAATACTAAATAAGTTTTGAAAAAGTAACTTTACAAAAAAAAAAGTTGTTTAACCTTTTTTGTAGCCTACTAAATTTCCTTTAAGAATCTGTATCTATCTTTGTTGTACATGGATATTTGCATTTTTGACAATTTTTGAAAGAAAAATGGGAAATCGAAAAAACAGGCCAATGTTTGAAGCTAGAATACTAGAAAACGGCTAGTCAGAAAAAATTTTGGTCAATTCAAAATTTGCAGGGAATTCGATTTCCTTAAAAAATATGTTCAGGTAAATGGTGTTTTTCAACAATGATTTGTCGTTTTTATACCAAATTGGAGGTTAAGTCTGTAAAATATAAACTAGCAATGATAGACCTCTAGACTTTAATTTAAAAATCTGAAAAAATTACAGTAATTTTTTTTCACCTTTCTTAAAAAGAACTTCAATATAATTTTTGAAAAAACAAAATTTTGAATTTTTGGCCCAGTCTAACGTATATGTGTATAATTATCTTTTTTAAATGCTTTCCTTACGCTACTCCTGACTGGAGCTATAAAATAATTTTTTAAATAGTTGTGCTAGGAAAATAGGCGGCCGCCGTTGTGTAGCGGTTAAGTGTTCGGCCTTCTACACCAAGTCGTGGCGGTTCAATGCCCGGCAAAAGTAACAACAAAAATTATTTAGAAAAAGAATTTTTCTAAACGGGGTCTCCCCTCGGCAGTAGTTTGGCAAACTCTCCGGGTGTATTTCTGCCATGAGAAGCTCCTCAGCAAAAAATTCATTTGCTTTGCAGGTGCCGTTCGGAGTCGGCAAAAAACTGTAGGTCCCGCCAACTTGTAGGAAAACTCAAAAAGCAACACACCACAAGTTGGAACTGCCACAGTTAGTAGGGTGGCAGGGAAACCCAAATCTAAGGCAACAACAACAAGGCAGCACCGGCTGCTTTAATCAGTCGTATTTCTAAAGGCGAAGTAGATGTGGTCCTCATACAAGAACCCTGGGTCAATAGCTCAGGGATTTGCGGTCTGGGGTTTTAAGCTTATCCGAGCCAGCGAGGGGGGCAGGGTTAGAGCCTGTATTTTGGTTAAGTCTGAGCTGAACGCCTTTCTCTTGCACAACTATTCCAATGGTCAGGGGCGCAGCCAGGGGGTGGTTTAGGGGTTTTAACCACCCCTGAGGTATAAAATTGTATATGTGAAAACTAGTTTTCATGAAATGCCCGAATGCCAGCAAGACGGTGGAGATAGCTCCTCATAGGCGTCATTGACCGATGTAACGAAAGCTGGCCAATCCCGAGGGACCAGTGGCGGTACGTCCGGAACACGATCGGTAATGCGATTCTTGACATTATGGATGAGTGTCCGGGTACCACGGCGATGGGTTCTGATGCGGGATGGCAGCAGGGCCGAATCAAGGTATTCCCTTGCGAGGATGCAAAAACTGTGAGCCAGCAAGGGGGGCAGGGTTAGAGTCTGTATTTTGGTTAAGTCTGAGCTGAACGCCTTTCTCTTGCCGAAGTATTCCAATGGTCAGGGGCGCAGACAGGGGGTGGTTTTAGGGGTTTAAACCACCCCTGAGGTATAAAACTGTATATGTGAAAACTAGTTTTCATGACATGTTTGCAAAATTTTCGATTGAATGAAAATCGAAAAAACGTCAATTTCATAACAGGGAACTAAGCTTTTGGGCCGTTTGCATAAGAGGAGTGTCACACGTTACATCCATATTGACGCGATCCATGGGTGTTACATCCATACACCTAAGATACAGGGTCATAAGTGTGCAAAGGTACGAAAAACCGGTTTTGACCCCTAACTCAAGATTTTGAGAATGTCCTGTAAATTTCTTATAAGCAGTTCTTCTTATCTCATTGAGATCTACCAGAAAAATGCTATCTCGTCCCAGGTATTTTTTCGTGTTGCGCAGTGTAATAGATTCAATGACAAATAAAAAAGAAGGTTGGCCCTTGTTATATAAGTCAATATTAAGTAACATTTATTGGCAGGTATCTATGTATGTATGTGGGCCAAAAATTCCAAATTTGGTTTTTTTTTTTTTCAAAACTTATATTGATTTTCTTTTTAAGAAAGGTGAAAAAAATTGATGTAATTTTTCAGATTTTTATATTCAAGTCTAGAGGTCTATCATCGCTAGTTTAGATATTACAGACTTAACCTCCAATTTGGTATAAAAACGACAAATCATTGCTGAAAAACACCATTTACCTGAACATATTTTTTAGTGTCCGACCGAATATTCGGCCAAGTTTCGGTATTCGGCCTGAATTTTACTGACTGAATTTTACGAGTTTTTGATTTTTTATAAGCGACAGAAAATCGCAACTTCCAGTAATATTTTTGAGTTATTGAACAGGCCTAAGATTTCGAACGATAACTTACGCGAAATTATTCAATATTGCCACCTTAATTATACAAAATTCGTTTAAAGTGTCATCACTTTCGATTACTTGAGTTCAGACTGTAGTCAGCTTTTTTCTTAGTGCATCTCTAGAAACTGCAACATATTTTTTTAAACTTTTTTTATACATTGTTAAAATGCTATTAAGATAAAGACTAACCCCCTTATTCATCTCTACATAAAATAAAATTGTGACAGGTCGATGTCTGTACATAGCAGATATCAACAAAAAATTGATTGGGGGAAGCATTATTAAGCGAGTAGAATCCAAATCAACCATTTTAACAAATTTTGTGTGTCTGTCTGTCTGTCCGTATGTTTGTGGCCGTATCACTCTGAAAGTAATTGAATGCAACTTTTTCGTTGGATTGCTCGACACTCAACTTAAAATTTAAGAAATTACTTTTTTCGATATCTCAACCGGTTTTGGAGTTATCGCCCAATATGTGGACCATGATTGTCTGTATGTTTGTGATCGTAACACTCTAAAAGTACTGAATGGAATTGAATCGTTGGATTGCTAGATGCTCACCTTAAAGTTTAAGATATTATTTGTTGCGATATCTTAACGGGTTTTGGGGTTATCGCCCAATATATGGACCAGGGGTGACCAAAAATGTCTTAGTACAATATGGGTATCAAACGAAAGGTGTCAATGAGTGCTATAATATGCGATGTGATTCATTAAAATATCTGAAACGGTTTGGGAGATATCTTGAAATTTCGATACCTCGACCGGTTTCGGAGGTATCGACGAATATTTCCACAAAAATGTGTTAGTACATTATGGGTATCAAACAAAAGGGTTTTTATGAATGCTGTCATAAACAATTTGATTAAACAGAAATTATACGCATACGAAGTCGCGGGCACCAGCTAGTAAAAAATATAAAAGGTTTATTGCGCTGTTATAATTGAAAATTTGTATGGAAATGTCATTATAAAAAGCACAATAAACCAATTTTATTTTTTATGAATATGGGGTAATTTTTTTTATTTAGGTTGTTGTAAGGTTTTTTGGTTATTCTAGAAACAAAAAGAATGAATTGTTATGAAATAAAATAAAATCACTTTTCTTATTTTGGTATTCGGCTTCGGCTTCGGTTTTCGGCCGAATATAGGATTATGCCGAATATTCGGCTACGGCTTCGGCTTAAAATTCCAGTTTCGGTCGGACACTAATATTTTTGTAGGAAATTGAATTCCCTACAAAAGCTACCTAGACTGAAATTTTCTCAGAATTCCCGATTTTGGTTTGAAAATTTGCGAAACATGAAAAAATCAACATCGAATAAAGCTAAATACATATTCTTAAGGGAAATTGGATGCTGAATCCGAATTCGATATCAGAATTTAACAACGGGCCCGAGGTTCGGCCCTAACCGTGCAAAAAAGTCCAATATTATTTTGTGAAGGTTAGTGAAGAACTGCAACCTGTTAGGCTACTTCTGATCACGGATTTGGATTTAGTTCGCCAAAATACATGAAAATTAATGTATTGAGGTCACAGATCCGTCAACTTTTTTTGTTTTTTTTTTTGTGGCTGCGCCATTTGATGACTGTAGAACTACACCCCGCAAAGCCTATATTAAGCAAAAATATGTTTGAACGTATATGAGAAATGTATATTTTTTTCAAGGTCTGAAACCGATTAAAATAACGTTCCGGTTTCGGTTTCGGTTTTGCAACGTGTTTCGGTTTCAGTTCCGGTTTCGTTCTTCAAAATTTATTTCGGTTACGGTTACGGTTTCGTTCCGGTTTCGGTTTCCAAATAAAAACACGAAAAAAAAAATTTTAACACTAAAATACTCAAGTACCTATGTAGCTACGAAATAGGTCTGAATTTTCATAACTTTTTTCCTGCGGCCATGATGGGATTTCTCCACTATAATAATATATTTTATTAACGCTATGCATGGATGAAATTTCTGCAAAACAAATTCCTAAAAATAACTCTACTTTTTTATCAAAAATATATTAAAATGGAAGCCAAATGAAATGTATAAATCGTTAAAAACATTAGTATTAGTGGCGCTTTCTGAGACAAGCCTGAACATTTCTTTTTCGGATCTCGTAAATTTGTTTCGATCGCTTCATTCAACTATAGTCAAACTTCCTCTTTCAGAATTTTGATACTGATGTCAAAACGTGGCTCGACAATCTTCCATGAAAACTTTCAGGGTACCTGTTTGTAAAAGGAAGTACCTATGTGCCCACTCATAGAAGTAATGTTTTGAAAAAATTGAAAACCGTTTGGAACCGGTTACGGCTTTTGAAACGGTTTCGGTTTCGGTCTTTTCCAGATCAAAATAACGGTTACGGTTTCGGTTTCGGTTTTGAAAAATGAATCGGTTTTAATCGGTTACGGTTACGGTTTCGGTTTTTTGTTATAATATTGATCATATAATGATAATTAATTATGTACAATATCAATAAACAAAATTTAGTAAAAAAATTGGATCAAAAACATCAAAAAAAGACAGAAATAGGATTTTTTTTTAATTTAATACAATATAAGTTTTGAAAAAGTTACTTTACAAAAAAAAGTTGTTTAACCTTCTTTGCAGCCCACTCAATTTCCTTTAAGAATCTGTATCTATCTTTGTTGTACATGGATATTTGCATTTTTGACATATTTTGAAAGAAAAATGGGAAAGCGAAAAAACATGCTAATGTTTGAAGCTAGAATACTAGAAAACGGCTAGTCTGAGAAAATTTTGGTCAAAGTCTGTAAAACCTAAACTAGCGATGATAGACCTCTAGACTTTAATTTAAAAATCTGAAAAAATTACAGTAATTTTTTGTTTCACCTTTCTTAAAAAGAAAATCAATATAATTTTTGAAAAAACGAAATGTTGAATTTTTGGCCCAGTCTAACGTATATGTGTATAATTATCTTTTTTAAATGCTTTCTTTACGCTACTCCTGACTGGCGCTATAAAATAATTTTGTAAATAGTTGTGCTAGGAAAATAGGCGGCCGCCGTGGTGTAGCGGTTAAGTGTTCGGCCTTCTACACCAAGTCGTCAAAAATTATTTGGAAAAATAATTTTTCTAAACGGGGTCGCCCCCCGGCAGTAGTTTGGCAAACTCTCCGGGTGTATTTCTGCCATGAGAAGCTTCTCAGCAAAAAATTCATTTGCTTTGCAGATGCCGTTCGGAGTCGGCAAAAAACAGTAGGTCCCGCCAACTTGTAGGAAAACTCAAAAAGCAACACACCACAAGTTGGAAAGAGAGGCTCCGCCACGCCAAATCGTGGTCTGAACAATTCGTCGTTGACAAAAAAGGCTCCAGACGAGGTAGAATTCCACGATACGGCTGTGACAGGGAAGTCTGAGCGCTCTCATGTTGGTGGTGCTTCAGATAAACCTGCACAAATCTACAGCAGCCCCGGCTGCTTTAATCAGTCGTATTTCTAAAGGCGAAGTAGACGTGGTCCTCATACAAGAACCCTGGGTCAATAGCTCAGGGATTTGCGGTCTGGGGTTTTAAGCTTATCCGAGCCAGCGAGGGGGGCAGGGTTAGAGCCTGTATTTTGGTTAAGTCTGAGCTGAACGCCTTTCTCTTGCCCAACTATTCCATTGGTCAGGGGCGCATCCCGGGGGTGGTTTTAGGGGTTTAAACCACCCCTGAGGTATAAAACTGTATATGTGAAAACTAGTTTTTATGACATGTTTGCAAAAATTTCGATTGCATGAAAATCGAAAAACGTCAATTCCATAACAGGGGCCTAAGCTTTTGGGCCGTTTGCATAAGAGGGGTGTCACACGTTACATCCATATTGACGCGATCCATGGGTGTTACATCCACACACCTAAGATACAGGGTCATAAGTGTGCAAAGGTACGAAAAACCGGTTTTGACCCCTAACTCAAGATTTTGAGGGTGTCCTGTAAATTTCTTATACGCAGTTCTTATCTCATTGAGATCTACCAGAAAAATGTTATCTCGTCCCAGGTATTTTTTCGTGTTGCGTAGTGTAATAGATTCAATGACAAATAAAAAAGAAGGTTGGCTCTTGTTGTATAAGTCAATATTAACAGGTCAATTCTACTGTGGTAATAACTTTATTATTACCGGCAAACAAATTCACTCGGCAACTTTTACTCCTTTTTGGTATTCTGAGGGCAAAAGTTTGCTGGTAACTCCGTTACCACCAAAATAGGTGGTAACATCAATATAAAACAGCTGATGTTTACTTTGAAAAATAAAAAAGCGAAAGTGCAATTGAACAAAATAAAGTGAAAATTAAACAAAATAAATAAAACAAAGTGAAAATCAAACAAATAAACAGGTATATAGTATTAATA
The DNA here is from genome assembly GCA_964058755.1 of Campiglossa producta. Lineage (NCBI taxonomy): Eukaryota > Metazoa > Arthropoda > Insecta > Diptera > Tephritidae > Campiglossa > Campiglossa producta. The sequence continues at coordinate 753,733 of CAXKVI010000012.1, forward strand.
AATCACAATAAAACTGTGTATAACGTTTCTAACGCCAGTAATTCCTTTAATATAGTAAAAATGTCCGCGTTAATACTATTGCTGCTGGGTGAAGAAGATGAAAATGATGAAATTTTGGAGCGGAGACACAACTTGAAAAGCCTTCGGGACAGTCATGATCCGTTGCAACTTCCTTCCAATATTTTCAAGCAACATTTTCGTTTGCTAAAAGAAGCCTGTAAAATGCTCATAGAAGAGTTGTGGTTTGCTTTTCAATTCACCATACACACTGGTGAGTTTTTTTGCCATTAGAGCGTTACCATCTGCTCAGAATCGCAGCCACTTTATTTGGTAACGTATTTTAGGGAAAATTGTTTGCCGATGGCAATTTTACCGGTAACGCGCAGCATAGGGCTGTAAGTAACATTTATTGGCAGGTATCTATGTATGTATGTATATTAGACTGGGCCAAAAATTCCAAATTTCGTTTTTTTTTTTCAAAACTTATATTGATTTTCTTTTTAAGAAAGGTGAAAAAATTTATGTAATTTTCAAAATTTGTATATTCAAGTCTAGAGGTCTATCATCGCTAGTTTAGATATTACAGACTTAACCTCCAATTTGGTATAAAAACGACAAATCATTGCTGAAAAACACCATTTACCTGAACATATTTTTGTAGGAAATTGAATTCCTTACAAAAGCTACCTAGACTGAAATTTTCTAAGAATTCCCGATTTTGGTTTCAAAATTTGCGAAACATGAAAAAATCAACATCCAATAAAGCTAAATACATATTCTTAAGGGAAATTGGATGCTGAATCCGAATTCGATATCATAATTTAACAACGGGCCCGAGGTTCGGTCCTAACCGTGTAAACAAGTCCAATATTATTTTGTGAAGGTTAGTGAAGAACTGCAACCTGTTAGGCTACTTCTGATCACGGATTTGGATTTAGTTCGCCAAAATACATGAAAATTAATGTATTGAGGTCACAGATCCGTCAACTTTTTGTTTTTTTTTTGTGGCTGCGATATTTGATGACTGTAGAACTACACCCCCGCAGAGAAAGCCTACATTAAGCAAAAATATGTTTGAACGTATATGAGAAATGTATATTTTTTGTTATAATATTGATCATATAATTATAATTAATTATGTAAAAAAATTGGATCAAAAACATCAAAAAAAAAGACAGAAAATGATTTTTTTTTAATAAAAAAAAAATAAGTTGTTTAACCTTTTTTGTAGCCCACTCAATTTCCTTTAAGAATCTGTATCTATCTTTGTTGTACATGGATATTTGCATTTTTATTTAGTAAAAAAATTGGATCAAAAACATCAAAAAAATACAGAAATATGATTTTTTTAATTACAAAAAAAAAAAAGTTGTTTAACCTTTTTTGTAGCCCACTCAATTTCCTTTAAGAATCTGTATCTATCTTTGTTATGTATGGATATTTGCATTTTTGACAATTTTTGAAAGAAAAATGGGAAATCGAAAAAACATGCCAATGTTTGAAGCTAGAATACTAGAAAACGGCTAGTCTGAGAAAGTTTTGGTAAATGCAAATTTTGTAGGGAATTCGATTTCCTTAAAAAATATGTTCAATGGTAAATGGTGTTTTACAACAATGGTTTGTCGTTTTTATACCAAATATGAGGTAAAGTCTGTAAAACCTAAACTAGCGATGATAGACCTCTAGACTTTAATTAAAAAATCTGAAAAAATTAGAGTAATTTTTTTAACCTTTCTTAAAAAGAAAATCAATATAATTTTTGAAAAAACGAAATGTCCCGCAAAACTTGAAAGCTTAAGGTTTTTTTTTTTTATACCATAGTTCTTTAAAAAGAGTAAATACTCAACTGTGTCGCACTCGGTTGGTAACACTGATTTATTTAAATTATGTTTTTTTAAAAAACATGCTTTAATTTAATCATATGTCACAAAATTTAATAATGCACCAACTTTCTTTTTGTTTTACACAGAAATAACAAAAAAAAAACATGCTTTAACTGTAAATCGACTGTAACTTTTTTGTTTATTAGAATTTTTTGTTACTTCAAAGGCAAGAATTGCATAGCTGACTGAGCGGTTTATTATTATGAAGAGAAAAGTTTTATTAGGAGGGTAGAAATCGAGTTACGCGGTCTAACTCGGTTTGGGGTCTGGAGTAAAAGGACATTCAGGAGATATGTAGTACTAAAAAATACCTATTCAACGATATATCAAACTTTGCAATCGGATTATAAATAAAAAAGTTGTGAATAAAAATCGAATTTGGCTGTTTTTAGAACTCTCGTAGGACGAAAATTTTAACATCCCAAATTCCACTCTATTCTAGGGGGGTAATTGCAAACTTTTTTTTTCGACCCGGTCTAATGTGCATATGTAAGGCATGCAGATGATGATAATTTAAGGTAGTGTGCTTGCACAAAACTGCATACCGAAATTTTTTCTTGAAATGGTTAAGAACTCTATGAACATGAAATGGCCCAAAAATCATCCCGAAATGGTTAGGAAAAGTCCGAAAAACAATCCTGCAATGATCCAAAAACAATCCTAAAATTATCACGAAATGATTGAAAAACCAATCCCGAAAAATTCCCGGAATAATCCCGAAAAAAGTCCCGAAGACAATACCGAAAAGTCCTGAAAATAATCTCGAAATGGTCCCGAAAACAATTCCAAAATGGTCCTGAAAAATTATAGAAGCGGCCCCTAAGAAGGTCCTTCATATCCCTGAATAAAACCTAGAAGTACCGTCAAAAGTATTTTTTTTTGGTTCACATTCCTGTCGGTATACTCGCAATAGCATTTTTCAAATTTTCTACTACAACCCTCTGCGAATATGCCATACAAAATATGCATTCAATGCACGTTCTTAAATGATTTCGTGAATTATTCACGCCACATATGCATACATATATGAGTGGCTCGGTGCCATCCTTGCCTAACCCTCAATTTAGTGATTTCCTAATAATTAGTGACAAAGTTAATAGGTAATTAAAAATTAAACAGCCTAAGGCCAGAAATGCCTAACCCTCACAATCTTTATTATGCGAAAAAAACAATATTTAAAGAATGAGAATAGTTTGGAGTATTTCTAAGTAGTATAGCATAATAACTCCATATAAAAAATTTCGAGGGTTAGGCAAGGATGGCACTGAGCCACTCATATGAAGATGAATGGCAAGAAGTACGTGCATATATAGATTCGAGAAGGCAAACTAAAAGGTTTTCGTTTTACAAAGAACATCAAAATATTTAGCACAATCAGAATCATCGATAAAAGTGGAACAGTTTTCGAGATATTTTGAAATTTCAGTTTTTGAGATAAAAAAAGTAGGACTACTAATTCGTCAATATCTCCGCTAATACTGCTTCGATTTTTATGCTGTTTCACTTTATCAGGAGAGGATAAAATACTGTTTTTACCTTGTAAAATTTATCTTAATCGGTTTTGAAGTGACGAAGTCATAGCGAATACAAAAAAAAAATTTGTGCAAATTTTCACTTTTTTTTCTATATTCATCATTTTGTATGTAATTTTTCTATATATTAAAAATAAAATAAATAAAATACTGTTTTTACCTTGTAAAATTTATCTTAATCAGTTTTAAAGTGACGAAGTTATAGCGAATACAAAAAAAAATTTTGTGCAAATTTTCACTTTTTTTCTATATTCATCATTTTGCATGTAATTTTTTTATATATTACAACCAGACCCGTTTTATTTTTTAATAATCGTCGCAATAAAAATTGTGCGACCACAGTGTCAATGACGATTTGATCAAAAACTATGACAAAGTAGGCTAAGTTAAAATTTGATGACTATTTCACTTAGAAAAGCTACGTAAATGAAGATGGATATCGAAAAAAGTGAAATTTTTTTTTTGTATTCTCTATAACTTCGTCACTTTAAAACCGATTAAGATAAATTTTACAAGGTAAAAACAGTATTTTATCCTCTCCTGATAAAGTGAAACAGCATAAAAATTGAAGCAGTATTAGCGGAGATATTGACGAATTAGTACCTACTTTTTTTATCTCAAAAACTGAAATTTCAAAATATCTCGAAAACTGTTCCACTTTTAAATCAAATGTTTACATATTTGGAATCAGCAGGATATTTTACATATGAATCACGTATCAAATGTCGTGGAAATGTAAATTTTTGAAAATTTGTCGAATAGTGTAATTAAGCAACATATCGCCATTAGAGGTTCAATGAAAAATCATATATGGGTTTTTCTACTGATTATAATCTGGTAAGTGTCAAAATGTTCCGTAATGAACAGGCTATTCACTCACGGTGTAAAAACAGGAATTAATGGAATATTTCACTTAGAAAAATTACATACAAAATGATGAATATAGAAAAAAAAGTGAAAATTTGCACAATTTTTTTTTTTTGTATTCGCTATAACTTCGTCACTTCAAAACCGATAAATTTTACAAGGTAAAAACAGTATTTTATCCTCTCCTGATAAAGTGAAACAGCATAAAAATCGAAGCAGTATTAGCGGAGATATTGACGAATTAGTATCCTTCTTCTCAAAAACTGAAATTTCAAAATATCAAAAACTGTTCTACTTTTGAACTTTTTGATTACATATTTGGAATCAGCAAACAATTCTACATAAGATTCATGTATCAAATGTCGTGGAGTTTTTTTTTGTCGGATAGTGTAATTAGTTCGTGGTGTGTATATGTATGTATGAGATCAATTTCGTTTGATTCTATAATTGAAAACAAAAAAAAAAAAATCTAGTTGCCATTTCCCAAAAATTGAAAAAATTATTCCAGTACATATAAAAAATTTTGGATTAAAAAAAAATAAAAAAATTGCGATGTGTATATGTATGTATGTGATTAATTTCGTCACCAAACATTGTAGGATTGAAAAAATATCTAGTAGCCTTTTCTCAAAAATGAAAAAATTATTTCCGTAGCGTCCCAAATAAAAAGGAGTTAAAATTTTTTTATAAAAAATTCCCGTTGCGGATTGTAGGATTGAAAAAAAGCTGGTACTCATTTTTAAACCCATTTAAAAAGTTTATGGTTTTCTCTTAAAAATTTATAAAAACTAGAGCCCTGCATGAATGGATTCAAACATTGAGTACAATAGATAGTAAATTTGAATTTTCCATTTGGAGAACCAAAAAACTCAGCCTTGAATATTTTATATTTCGAATATTCACTTTGCCTAAAATTTTCAAAATTGAAAAAAAAAAGAATATGAATGAATGAATGAAAATAATTTTATTCATTCTGATTCAAAACAAATATATTGGCTACACAGCTTACAATTTCACATATTTTTTTTATAAAGGTGTAGAGTATTAGTAAAATTGGCTTTATAGAACATAAATGAGTGTATTTTATTTGTAATTGCAGAGTTTTGAGGGTTAGAAATACATCTAGCTAAAAAATAACACTGCATTTGGTTTTCAATCCTGAAATATTTCAGAAAAATTCTTGAAAAAACCCTAGTAAAAGTATTTATTATAATCTGTATACAAATATGGATATCGTCGGTGAATATGCAAAACCACTCATCGGGAATCTAAGAGACCGCGTAAACGACGTTTGTGACAAACACTTTTACAGCCGTTGCAATTAAGACCTGTTCCTTTATTCTCAAGAAAACTACATTTGCGTTGAAAAATCTTTAAAAGAATCGATCTTGATCGGAGTTGTCTTAAAATTTTATAATTTGTAGCTGCAAAACCGCCAAACTGAAATATCGCATACACCGTTTAGAAAATGCCCGTTACGTCGTTTTGCAGAATCACCGACGATATGTTTTTTAACAGAAAAATTAACAACTTTTGTACAGACTGGACTTAAAAAAAAATGTCAAAATATGAATTCAATTTCGTTTGAAATATTTTGAATATACAAAGTAGACATTTATTTCAAACAGCCATATATTCATATTCAAAGCAAATCAAAGCCAATTCAAATTCAATATGAATGATTCATTTGCCGTTTTGGATGGAGTCATGCAGAGGTCTAATAAAAACATTACTATAGCGAACATATGGTTTACGTCGAAGATAGAGTTGAAGATTACCCTACATTGGAAGACTGTTCCAGAACTTACCCATCATGTGGTTGCTGCAACAGCCGCCAAACCCCAAGACTAAAATGTGTTATCGTAAGAGATAAAAGGTGGTAATTGCGAGCGCTACCTGCTAGGCAATTAAATTTTTTTCTGAGAATATTTTATGACCGATATACACTTCGCGAATTTCATGACCACAGCCGAAGTCCACTACGTTTCTCAACGAAAGTTTCTAAAAGTATTTTTATGTGGCATTATACTCGACCTACCCTACCATATGGTAGCTGTTATATGACTGTTGGAAATTCTTTATTTTTAACACTAAAAATAATAGTACATACAACAAAAATACCGATGCAATGTAATGGTAAGTTGAGTGGATAGGGGTTGTAGCCCCACTTACGCCCCCTTCAGAAATTTTTATTTCAATTGAATTTTTGTTTTTGTAGCAACCTATTATTATTTCATGTAAATTTTGTGCGCCTGATACAAAACTTGAACAAAAATTTGTTTCGAAAAAGTATCAGCTGCACTGACAAATACGCCAGCAACCTGATTCAAATTTGAATAATACAGCAATGTGTAAAACAATAAGACCGAATATAAATATTCTAGCTATGTATGTTTATTTTTATTTAGCTTTAAATCCAAAAATGATGGAACCATTTTAAAATTAAGGTTGGCTCTTTTACCTCGCCTTGAAAGTTTTTACTTGTTGGGGTGAAAGCATTCATCCTTTGCTTCAGTAAAATATACATAGGATTTTCGGGATTTAGTTTTCCTGATGAATTTGACTAAAACCTTTATAGGGACTAAAATGTAGAATTATGTTTAGAGGTAGCGACAAAGAACAGGAGATAGAACCCAAGTTTCATGTAGATACCATTCAATATACAAAAGTGTTGAAAAAATCACAGCGAGTATCTCTTTTAAACGAAACGCAAAACTTTTGAGATATTTTCAAAATGCCATTTTTATGCTCTTACTATTAGGTATGTTTCTTGAAAAATCCAGCAAAGAACTGTCAGCAGAAGGGTCTTGTAAAAAGCTGTCAAAATCTCATTTCTGCTAATTTTTCGTCGAACCGGAATCAGTAAAAACTTGCAGACAAAACAGCGGTTACGTTTCTGATTGGCTAACAATTTGAATTTACATTTTTTGTTGTTGTTTTGCTATGTCACCGATCAACTGTTCCTGCTTGCTAGTTTCTGGTGGACGAAAAATCTTCAGCAATAACTTGCAGCGAATTGGCGCTCTCTCTCAATTAAATCTCGCTGCTATTTTTGTTCAAGAAACGCTTTTTCAGGAATAATTATTCATAATTAGCAGGAAAGAAACGAAGCTATTATATTGTTGTTAACAGCTTTAGAAGTTCACAGTTAGAGTAAAATTTAATGGGCTACAAAACTGCATACTCAAAAAATTTCTAAAAATTCTGACAAAAAAGTTTCAAATTTTGATGCATTTTATTTAAAGTTAAATTAACTACTATGAACTTAATGCAAACTTTTAAATTTATTTTTTAGTGGCTTCCGCTAGAGAATTCGCTATACTAAAAATGAAAATTATTAAAAACACAGCTTCTTCTTGATTCATCGAACGATATCAAATCTAATTTCAGTGCTATTATTTTGACTGAAGCTGTATCATACTGTACAGAGTTGTGTGTTATGAACGCTAGACCACCTCCCAGACCACCTGTTACTCTGTGACGGTCTTTCCGATGGATGTTATATCCGCCATAGGTAATGAGGTCCGACCTAGGACTGACAAGGGGCCACGAAAGTACTAAAGAAAGTACGAGGTCTGTGAATGTTAGGGTTAAGCCCTGAACATCCGGATTTATGGAGCCATCTCTTACACGAGAAGCATTGCAAAGAATGCAACCGTTTAATGTATATCTTTTTGCAGCAGACACTGAATATCCATTCTTTGGTCCGGGGTTTGGCTCAACGCCCGCCCGTAACAATAGAATATCTTGCAGCTCTTCTGCCAGGGGGGAGGATGATAGTTTCGGAATGGGAAAAAATAAACTAAACAGGGTTACATTGCAAGTGACAGTCCTTGGCCGGGGTAAAACCGCGGGTGATTCCACTGCGCAGAGATACATGGCTATGTCCTGGGTTTTCTGTTCTCAGGGAACCGCCTAAAGCCGAGCAGTTGCAGATGAGGTGCTCCACCGTTTGCTCTTCCTCATCATCTTTGCAACTCCTACAGCATCGTGGGTAGCGCACACCTAGCCTTTCTGCGTGCCTACCAATAAGGCAGTGTCCGGTTAGTACCCTTATTAATATGGAGATTTCTCTCCTCCTTAGGGCATAGATCTGTCTACATCTTTTATGATCCCATTTTGGCCAAGTTTGTTTGGATATCAGGCACCCAGGAGATTGCAGCCACCTTTTGTAGGCTTGGCGGAGTGTGTACTCCTTCAGCATTAGCTTGCATGTGACACAGCATACCTAAGCGCTCTATATCTCGAAGAACCTGCTTGGTCGTGCCCTGCCTCGCAAGATCCTCTGCCCTACAATTTCCCTATGTCCCGGGACCCATTTGGGGTTCACGCGGTTCTGTTGGGTCATCTCTTGTAGAGATTGACGATCGCTGAACGTCAGAGTTGAACGAGTAAGAGCCAAGGGATTTGATGGCCGCTTGGCTGTCGCTGAGAATAACAATATCCTGTCCGATAGTGTGTTGACCTATCCAAGCCGCGGCGGCTATGATTGCTGAGACTTCAGCCTGGAAGACACTGCAGTGATTCCAATCTATAGAGCAAGCATCTTTCCATATATTTTTTGAATGGCAGATTTTATTTTGCCACTGAACATATCATTTTCTCTCAATATCTGTTGCAGAAATCTCCATCTTTTCCAAAAGAATGAAAAAGTCGGTGAGAATAGGGCTTATCATCTTTTACCGCTTTTGGAAGATATGAATTTAAAAACAAAATTTTATTTAGTCGATTCATTTTTTTTCGTCAATCTATCCGGTTCGCCAAAAAAGTTCTGGCAACTCTGATTATTGTTACTCTTTAAAGAGCACAGTAATGCAAAGTTTTTAAAAATCAAATAACTTTTGTGCGATCCAGAAGCAAATAACTGAAAGTTACTCTGATTTTGAGTTATGACTCTTTTTTATTATTATTATTATTACTCTTTATTCAGTCTATGATAACAATATCTTACAGACTAGAAATACATAGTTTGTTATAGGTACTAAGGATAAAAAGAAGTAATCTTAAAGACGAAAACCGATCTAGGCATTGCGAAGTCTAGATTAGCTGTTGATAGATAATGTTAAGTTCATTGGCTGATCTAATAATGGGAGCAAATTGTAAGTACTTTGGACCAACTGCCATAGCTTGAAAAGGATAGTGATTGCGAAGTCTCCTATTTGGAACATTGAAGCATGCTCAAGCAGGACGGCGCAGTCAATTAAGCCATTAATAAGGTCAAAAATTAACATTATTGAATGAATTGTGCGCCTGCATTCGAGAGATTTTAAATTTATTAGTAAGCACCGAGCTTTGTAACATGGATAGGGAGCAACGAAGTGAAGCGGGAAGACAGCAAAACGAGTAAAGTTTCGTTGTACTCGCTCGATTCTCTCAGAGTGATTATTAAAAACAGGATTCCAGATAATGGATGCGTACTCTAACTTAGAGCGGACAAGACAGTTAAAAATGGACTTCCTTGTGTAGGGATCTTTAAAATCTTTTGCATAACGCTTCAAAAACGCCTAACTGGAGTAAGACTTGGGTATAACACTATCAACCTGATGTACAAAAGTGAAACCAGAGTCATACAGAACTCCTAGATCTGAGAAAAATTCGACTGTAGACAATTGATTACTTAGGATCGAGTAACTTGTACCGATGGCATTCCTGGTTTTCGAGAGTCATGTGAAAGCATTTGAGGGACAATTTATTTCTGACACTCCACTCTGCAAGATTGTTGAGTTCATTTTGTAACCGACTAGCGTTATTCAGGCAATCCACTCTACAGAACAGCTTCAAATTATCGGCGTAAATTAGAAATTTAGAGTGAGTAAAACATGTACTTATGTCATTAATGAAAAGCACAAAAAGAAGCGGGCCCAGAATACTACCCTGAGGCACACCGGAAGTGGCCACAAATGAGTAAGATCGATGGGGATTTCAACAAAAGATCTTCTGTAGGTGAGGTATGCGCTCATCCACATGAGAAACATTGAGTGGAAACCCAGACATTCCAGTTTGTAAAGAAGAATACCGTGAGCGACTATATCAAATACTTTAGTGAAATCTGTGTAAATGGTATCCACTTGAGATCCACACTTAAACACCGATATACAGTACTCAGAGAATACAGCTAGATTCGTAACTGTGGAGCGACCACTGACAAAACCATGGTTTGGATCAATAATTTCTTTAACAGAAAAGAACAGCTTATCTTTTACCACATTTTCAAAAAGTTTGGAGAATGTTGTTAATTTGGAGATTGGTCGGTAGTTTTTGACATTGTTTTTGTTACCAGGTTTATGGATGGGAGTGATTGACCCCACTTTCCATCTGTCAATGAAGATACCAGATGAGAGGGAAAGGTTAATAATGCGGGATAAAGGATTGGAAAGGGATAAACTGCATTTTTTTTTTAAAGAAAGAGGAGAGACCGTCGGGGTCACTTTGGGTGATAGTTTTAAAGAGATAACGATTTGTACGTCTAACTCAGTCATGGAGAGGGCACCGAAATCTAGACTTTGAGCATCAGAAACATTACAATATGAATTATATACGGTCCCAGCATCAACAACAAAGTTGAATTTAAAATAGTCTGCAAAGAGGTTTACGGCATGCTAGACGAGGAAACATTATCCAGATTCATACAAATAGGGATATTGGAGCATCCTTTCCGGGATCTAATGTAGTTCAAAAAAGCTTTAGGGTTAGACTTAAGCTCATCTTCGTAACGAGAGATATAGTTGTTGTAAAGAAGTTTGTCCAGCTCATTGAATTGATCCCTCAAACTGACATATTTTTCTTTGAAGGCGATATTATTGGTGGCCTTGAAAAGCTTACAAAATTTGTTTCTTTTATTCTTCAGTCTTTTCAACCTTCTCGTGTACCATGGTAACTTATGCCTTCGAGAAGGAACCAAAGAAAGATTGCTGTTTAAGACATTAAAAATTTGAACTAGAAAAGCTTCAAAGCACTCAGAGACATTAGGTGAAAGCAAAATGGAATTCCAGTCCAAGTCATTAAAAATTGCATTAAGATAATCATAATCCGCGTCACGGAAATTTAAAGATAGAAGGAAAAGTACAGAACTGAAGGGACAAGTAGAGAGGAACATGATGATTAATGTGCGATATGTAAAAATATGTAAAAAATATTTTATGTTGTACGTAAGGAGTAACATGATGAGTTGTTTTTTTTTCGTGGTCATATATCTGTCAACGTGATGGTGTATAGCTTATAGGGCTGAAACATTAGCGGAAAGTCTGAATTAACTCCGCTTTTGGGAGTTAACTTGAGCATAATCTTCATTATAAACTCCCAAGAATGAAGAAGATTTGAGCAGATTTCAGAAAACGAAATTACGATTTGACCGCTACTGTCACCGATAAATAAACAAAAATAGCAAGGACAACTACCAAAATTACGATTTTACCGCTACTGGACACTAGCCACCAAAAAATAAACTATCCTCAGCGACATCTAGTTTTAAACCGCAAGTAATACAAACAATGCACTAGATGGCGCCGATTGCATATATTTAATACTCCTATATTGGCAGTAAAAGCTAGTACCGTTCGAAAACATCACAGTACAGATATATTAATTTTGAGCGAGGCAAGCATATATTTTGGTTAACAAAGATAATTCAAAAAATCAGAGCGTTTCAAAAAGAAAAAACACTAACGCGACATAAATTAAAATCTATTTTTTTATAAATTTTAAAAGTAAAAAAGGAACTATAAAGTGTCTGGGTCACAGGGCCTAGCTCGCTGTGAACCTAGCTTATTATAACAGAATGTTGTCTGTTTCAAGATCGGTTATGCCATTATGGAGAATATTCCAATATATAAAAATAGCTCCTTGAAAGTTATTAGCTAAATACACAGTTAAGGGCCCCTTAACTTAAGGTCAACCTGGAATACGAGAAATCTGTATATATTGTTATTTAAAACGTAAACTTACGAAAGAAAGTATGGGTGTTTCCCAGCTTAAATTTCAATTTTGTATGGAAAACAACGTTACGTCCGCGACGCCAGGAAATGACTATATTGGAAACTTTTGGCTTAAGTTAAGTTAGGTTAAGTATACTGATTGGACTCTAAGACGATTAAATATAGATACCTTACCATTATAGTGTGACAACAAGCCTCAACATATTTTCAAAAAAAATTTAGTTTGGTTTCAATACATTTGGGTCCCCATCAACGAAATCCTCTACTTTATTGCTTTGACAATTTTTTAAATTTTTTCTTTTATGAATATACACGTACACAATACATTGACAAAAACGGTACTAGCTTGCCTCGAATTGATTTCGTAATTATTACACATTGAGAAGATACGTTGCTGCCAATATAGAAGAATTAAATATATGGCCGATTGTTATTCTTCAATTTTGTGTGTCAGGGTAAAATTTGGATCTGATTAAATAAGATTTATTGGAGATAATCTCTGTGTGTGTATCCATAGCATTAGTCACCCTGGAATCCCCATAACCCTTTTTGAGTCGAAATAGTCTTTCCGGGATATTACATACTAATAAAAGCAAATATTAATATTATTATTTAGTTCTAAGCGAAAGCCTTAATAACAGCGCCGTAAGGTTAGGTTAGACTATTTTGGGTGCCTCTCTGAAAGACAGATAGACTCTCTTAGGCCTGCTGACACATTTGGTCTCACGACCTTCTTTCTCTAAATACCCAAAAAGCTGTAACATTTCGAAACAATCGTTCAGACTTCCCTCCCAGTTTTGGCTAGCACACCTGCAGATCTAGTTGCACTTGATTTGAGTCAAGCTTTTGACACAGTAAATCATGGGCAACTTGTAGCTGATTTGGAAGACTCGTCACTCCCCCCCTGTCTAAAGCGTTGGACCGCCAATTATCTCAGTGGTCGTCGGTCGTCTGTTGTATTTAGAAACAAAAAATCTAAAGCCAGGAAGATAAAACAAGGGGTACCACAGGGTGGTGTCCTCTCCCCGTTATTGTTTAACTTCTATATTTCGAAGCTTCCTCCTCCACCAGAAGAAGTTACGATTGTTTCTTACGCAGACGATTGCACGATATTGGCAACTGGTACTTCCGTTGATGAGCTGTGCTCCAAAATAAATGGTTATCTCCCCTCTCTAGTCGAGTTCTTCACTGCCCGAACCTTGACATTGTCGCCAACAAAGTCTTCGGCGACCTTATTCACGACGTGGACGGCGCAGGTTGGCATGGAATTAGAAATCTATGTAGGTGATCATAAAATACCTACTGTCGCTCACCCAAAAATTTTAGGAGTGACTTTTGACACCATGCACACTTTCGCTGCCCATTCAGCTGCAATTGTCTCAAAATTACAGAGCCGCAACAAAATCCTCAAGTCACTAGCCGGCAGTACTTGGGGTAAAGACAAAGAAACGTTGTTGGTAACGTACAAGGCAATTGGTCGGCCGATCCTGAACTATGCGTCGCCGATATGGTCGCCGGGGCTTGCAGACGTTCACTGGAATCAGCTTCAGGCCTGTCAAAACACCGCGCTCAGAACCGCTACGGGGTGCGTCCTTATGTCACCTATATCTCATATACATAATGAGGTGGAAATGCTTCCAGTTAGGGAGCATAATGAAATGCTAAACAAGCAGTACCTACTGAACTGCTGTAAACCACAGCATCCCGGTAGACAACTGCTTGAACTCATTCCGCCTCCTAGGACCATAAGGTCGCATCTACGTAAACATTTTGATGAGATCCGTCACTATATAACAACGCCGTTTGATCTACAGGTGCACAAACAGGCCTTGGGGCATATCCATACAACGTCTGCTGGCCATTACTCTGCGCTCTGTCCGCTAAACAATGTCTTACATGCCGCAACACCTGGCATTTCTGAAGAGGAGCGTCATCTTCCTCGAGAGACAAGGGTCACTCTGGCTCAATTACGCTCTGGATATTGTAGTAGGTTAAACTCCTACATATCTAGACTGAACCCTGATGTGCCGAATGTATGTCCGGCATGCGGCTCGTCCCCCCACAATACCAATCACTTATTTTCTTGCTCATTTGAGCCCACTCTTCTAACACCCATCTCTCTTTGGTCCAATCCTATTGAAACTGCTAGTTTCCTTGGACTCCCGTTAGAAGATATTGATGACAATTAGGTTAAGGAAAAATACGCGTTGGGCAGGACTACACATCGTTACAACAACAACAACAAGTATTCAATACTTTCAATCTCGTCCCTACAGCTGCGGCAGAAATAAATTGTCGTAAACCGATACGCTCAAATTATACCCTCATCAGACAATGCCCCAATCAATGGGCCTAGAGGGGGGGGCTGGAGGTTAATGACGAACCTTGCTCGCTTCTAAATAATGTGAGGTCTGTCTGGACACCTCATATGTAGGATCCAGTGCCCATCCTGCATTAGCCTTTTTGGTGAAAACCGAGAGATGCTTTTGTCTACTCGCACCAAGAGGAGTATAAATACTTATGTGGTACAGAAATATCTGGAACACCACTATGGCCCTGGAGCCACATAACTATTGTTGTCCACCTCGAGGCTAGGTCATTTAGCGACTGTCTGCTTGTTGAAGGGAATTGATAGCTGTCTGCCAGAGTGAATTAAAAGAGATGTAGTGGTTTTTGAAAGCAGCCAGCACGCGACCTTTTGACAGAAGATTGGCTTGAAAGACACTGCAGTGGCTCGGTATCTTAATGAATAGCGAGAGAGAGAGGTATTCAGAGTATATTACCATCCATTTTGGAGCTATCCGTGAAAAGATGTATGTGGCGTCTCAGTTGTCCTTTTCAGAATTTGTTTTCTTGAGGAAAGGTAAGTTTCTGCGTATGGTTTCCAAAATATTAGTCTGTCTGCATCTGGTGTCGTTTCATGGTGAGTTTGGAGTTTGTCTGGAGTACAGATCTATCGGAAGAAGGTTCAGCTATGGTGGGTGTGGAGGGAAATGCCCTTGTAACAAGCAAGGCATCAGAAAGCTAGACCTACCCATCCTGCATAAATTATGGTTTATTTCGAGTGATGTCGTAGAAGAGTGTCGGTCTCACGACCGCGGTGTACAGCCAATACACTATTTGTGGCTTTAGCCACCACCTTTTTCTCAAAGCAAAAGAGCAATAAGAGCTTTCCTGTATCTCTCCTCGACATACCTCTTCCAGGTTTAGTTGCTGTCTAGAGTTACGATATTTCTCCTCGGTTGTGAGTTTTAGTCTTACTCCTTTTAAGAGTGGGGCCAACAAAATTGGTTTTGTATAATGACTAACATCGAGTCCGCTCTCTCTTGGCCATTCCTCCCCGAGGTTCAGTGCGATCTGGAGTAGCTCACATAAAGTTTGGAGATGTTTACCGGTTGCCGTAAGAGCTATGTCATCAGCACAGACGATGACATGACAACCCGTTCTTCCAATTTTAGAAGCAAGGTGTTAATTGTTAGGTTTCACATTAGTGGGCATAAGACTCGCCTTGAGATGTGCTCCTGGAGGCGTATTTGAGAGTCACCTTTGATAGTTACAAATCTGAAACTGTGCCCGACTTTGTCTATTTGCGAAGCAGCGTTAACCCCTAAAAAAGAGCTGCAACGGTCCGGACTGGGATAGAAAGAACAGGTAGAGGATGACTTGAACTTTCTTTGTATGTTCCAATTGGCCCCAGTAGTCGTTAAAAAGGAATGGCTGCGCGCTTTGATACGCAACAGCCAAAGTCTCTTTGGCGATTAAGAGCTAATAAATGATGATGAAGTGAAACCAATGCAACATTCACAAAAAACTCAACTAATATGTAAAAAAATATGCTGGAAATATTCCACATTTATGAAAATACTAGTATATACCCGCGGCCTTGCCCGCCCCTGCGAAGTACCCTTTCAACATTTTAGATAAGATTTCGATCGTCGAAGTTCACCAAGTTAGGTAGATTGGTCAAATAAAAAACTGTTGGAAGATCAATTATTTGTCTATGTTCCTAGAGTTTTGAAAAAAAATAGTATGTATTGAAAACCGGTTTTCATAAATATATCGAAATATATATATCGAAGTCCAAATGAAAGCTGTGGTCTTCCCTTTTCGTTTGATACCCATATTGTCGGGAAATTTTAAAGCTTTTGAGCCATTTCGTTTTCACCGATAACTCTGTTATCGATAAATTTATCGAAATATATTGAAGTCCAAATGAAAACTGGGTCCATTCCATTTCGTTTAATACCCATATTGTAGGGCAAATTTAAGATTTCTGGGCAATCGAATTTCGACTGATAACTCAGTTATCGATAAATTTATCGAAATATATCGAAGTCCAAATGAGAGCTGGGACCTTAAAGTTTCGTTTGATACCCATATTGTACGAAGTTTCTACACCGGCATGCGAAATATCATAAGTTTAGATCAAGTGTACTCAGAGTTATATGGGGAAACACAAAAATGGAAAAGTAACGGGCCCTAGCATGGACGAACCCCCGAAAATTAAAAAAAAAAAAATTGCCTATACCTCCTTCCAGACTATTAGCTGTCTGCATACCAAATTTCAACAAAATCCGTCTTGCCATTCTCACGTTATTGAGGAACAAAAGTAAACGTCTGGACATCCAAAAATCGCTACATTCACATTTATAATATTTATAAGATGCATAAAATATAAAAATATGCAAATATGGAAAACATACTAGCTAAAAAAAAAATTTTTTTTTTTACATAACCAGCTTAAAACTTGGTCCAAAGTTTCTATGATATCAAACAAAAATATCACTTGCATACATTTCAGAACGCTGTTCATAATAGAAAAGTTTCGGTTTACGAGTTTGACCCCGATAAACATAAACAAAATTCCACCACTCAAAAAAAAAAAAACAAGAATTTTGTACTTAAATCTAGCTCAAATCAAGAATTTTGGTCACGAAAGTGCGGTAAACCGATTATTCTTATACGAAGTACAAAATTCTTATATCAAGAACTTTTTTCTTGGATCGAAAATTCTTATATCAGGAATAATTTTGTTCTAAATGACAATTTCCCACTTTGCTTTGTTGACCCCACCGAGAATCAAACTCACACCGCTTGACTGCTGATCGGAGATGTTAAAAAATCAGGCCATGGCGTATTTATGCTTGCTGGCGGCTAATTGCAGCTTTGTTCTATATGCATTTGTGCACGTAATATTTTTGTTTTTAGAACACCTTTGCTTAATATAAGTAAATTATTCTTATTTATTGATTTGAGTACGTCATAGTTTTGTTTTAAGAACACTTGTTCTTAATATAAGTACTTTATTCTTATTTGAAGTTTTTTACATCTCAATTTTAAAAATAAGAACGATATTTAAGATCGAAAAGTTCTTAAAATTTTTAGAATGCCAATGGTTAAATTGAAGAATTTTTTTCTTAATTTTAGAATTTTATTTTTTTCTGAGTGCATTATTATACATTTTTTTTTCAGTGATGTCCTTTTTAGAAAATTATTCAAAGGTTTCGACTAAGTTTTCTCTCACTGTTGTTCGATTCTGTAAGCAATTTTAAATTTTTGGTTCATCTAAAAATTGTTAAAGGTATTTAAACTCATCATAACTCATTATCACTATTGGATTGATGGATCACAAAGAAATGGCTCTTAACTCGTCTGCATTTGGCGATTTCCATGTTTTTTGCCTAAAATTTTTTTAATAATTGGACTTAGAAGTACCAAAAACAGGACATTTTGCATTTCGTATTAAATTAAAATAAAATACAGGTGCTGAAAATACAGGACTGTCTCGTATAACACAGGACGGTTGGTCACCGTAGTCATACCTCGCATACAAATTAAAGTTTCTTACCTTATTTATACCTAATTGTTGAATTACAGTCACACATTTTTCAGCTTCAACTATGGCTGAATTCAGCCTATCTATTAGTAATGATGAAGGGAATTTCTTGTTCTCAGCTTCCTTGCACAATTCTTGTAATTCGGCTAACGGTACGGAAGTGGGTGTATTTGCATCGACGATATCACGACATCGTGATAACCAACGCTCAAAGCTTTGCGCTTTAGCCTTGAGTTTTTGCAACATTAATGGCATTTCATCGAGTGTGTATCTGTAAAGAAGTGTATGCTTCTCTGGAAGACAGTTGCAAAGAACTGTATAATGACGAAGACAAACGATCGACTTTGTACATTCACATGAAACAGCTGATAAAAAACATGTAGTATTGCATTCCTGGCAATGCCGCTCGTCATCTGTAACTAGCTCAAATGCTTTCCGTTCAGCTCGTGTTACACCCCACTCAAGCAATGATTTGCGTAGTTTCTTTTCCGAATCTACCATTTCTGCCATATCAATATAGCAAGCAGTTGCAATGCCAAATGTTAGTTTAGCTGGTTCCAGCGCCATTTTACACACAAGCTCATCGTGAGAAAAAACGCAAAAACGACGCAGCATTGAGTAATGATTAACGCACTCTCGTCCCATTTTCAGCCAGTCAGCCGGTGCAAAATTTACAGCTTCAGCAAAATTATAACCCTGATTGAAGCCAGCATGATATGCGCGAGGAAATGTTATAACAAACTCTCCAGCATTTTGATCGGTTCGATAAACGGGTACACCGTTATTCATTAAAATATTGGGATTCATTATTGTCACCAACTGATGTAATAAATCTGGCTGAGACGCAAAAAGTTCAGGAGCCGCCTGTTTCATCGTTTCTTCAAATTGTTCTGCCCAAAATCCAGGTACACCATACCAAGTTTTTGGTTCGCCCCAATGCAAATAATTAATGGAGTAGCTCCAGTGATCCTCATTGTGCCAGCAAAAAGCAGCGAAGCACATTCCTACATACATCCACGGCGCATTCATGCCACTTATATCTGCATTTATATGCCCTAATATTGAATCTTCTAGCAGTGGTAAGTTATTCAAATTCCAACTAGATTCAGCATACTCCTGATCACCGGGGAGTAAATATAAAGAACTTTTTGTCGGAAACCCCGAACCATGATCCATGGTATGTAAATCAGCTCCATATTCAACAGTTACATCTTCATCAATGGAAGAAACAATTCGCCAAAACTCCCGCTCCACTAAATGCGTGGGCACTAAATGAACCGGCTTACGAAAGTAATCCATTTTAAACTGATCTGCCATTTGTCCAAACTGTTGTAATGTATATTCACGCTCAGCTTGTTCAAACCCAAAAGCTTCAGTAGGTTTGCTAACCTCTTCTACAACACAACGTGGACAGAGCCATTCGCCTGAAATTAGAAATACGAGATTTATTAGGGCAATTTAGGCCTCTATGTAATACTTTCATTGAAAAATGTATGTTAGTAAACGACAAAAAAACAAATTTTACAGGGAAATCTTTCAACTCAGTTGAATGAACGAACGAACACTTCGTTCAAATGTATTCAATGTCGTTCAGTGAACAATAACGTTTGTGGACCACATTAACGTAAGTATTCTAAAAATATTTGGTGACTTCTTGTTGCTGTGTTGTCGATAGTGACGCTCCTTTGCCGGTTATGAGCAGTGTTGCCGCAGCCTTCGAAAAAGTTCAGTATCAGTTTTTGAACAAAATATGTCCCAAAAGAATAACTTATTTAGTTAATTTTACTCATTTCGAAATCCGCCTTAATCGCCGTGGTGTAGCGATAGTGTGTTGTGAATATCACATTAAAGATTCTGGGTTCTCATCCCGGGAAAAGTAACATCAAAATTTCGCAGACACATTTTTTTCTAATCGTGGCGCCCCCAGGAAATGGTTTGGCAAACTCTCCGAGTGTCTTCTGCCGAGGGACCCCCAATAATGATTAATTTTGTATTTTTAATGTCAAAACTCAAAGGCTTCCTCCTATCGTAGAACAGTTTCAAGTACATGAATGGGCATGTCTCTTCATGCTCAACCGAAATCTACAATGATTGAAAAAAGTTTGAGTGAATCCTATATAAATTACAACTTAATTATTACTTTTGAGTTTTATTTTTTTGATTAAGCGTAATGATCACTTTTTGAGTTTTATTTTTTTGATCAAACATTCTTAAAACTCCCCTCAATGAATATTGTTATAATTGTGACAATAGTCATTATTTGGTATGCTTGGGAAAGCTCTTTTCATAACAATTGTTATAATTTTTGTTATGACCTTTTAGGTAGGTGGCATACGTATGTATATGTACATAAATAGTCATGTACGTAGTAAAAAGACATGAAATAAATATCGTCCTCCATGAAAAATGCAAATTTCGGTAAGAATTACTTTTTTCGCAAATTTCGCTGATTTTTATTCATGTATGTGTAAAAATACAAAACAAGTACTGCTTGTTAAGGTTTACAACTTTGTGGAAAATTCAGGAAAACGAAATAGTACTGTGAAAAATACAATACAAGTAGTGCTTTGTGGAAAATTCAAGAAAATTTTCATCAAAATATCGCTATTCTTTTGTTCAAGAATGTGAAAAATACAATACAAGTACTGCTTATTAAGGTTTACCATTTTGCGGATAATTCAGGAAAATTCGGACAATTTTCATCTAAAATTAAAATTGTATACTCAATTTTTTCATACTAAAAAACAAAAATTATTGTGCACAAGTAGATATGTACATATGTATGTAACCCACCTCAGTAATTTTATTTCATTTGATGAAAGACGCTTATAAATTTGTACATATCGTCGGCTAAGAGTGTAAACCGCCAACGACCAAAAAAATGTTGAGGAAATAAACCAAATTTAACTTGAAATTTCAGGTTATGGTTCGAGGGCCATGATTGCCTTGAAATATCAAAAATGTAATCATATTCGCTGGCTATTACCTTGACTCAAGCCCAGAAAGTAATACTCTAGGATAGAACAGTAACCGGGCGACAAAAGCTCTATATTTGCATATTTATTTTGCGACTCTTCTTTTGTTTGCCAACTGCAGAATCGGCTACGCCTTCAAACCGCATCAAAAAGTCGATTTTGCTAAGAACGGGATTTAGCAGGGTTACACTCTTAGCCGACGATATGGAAGATGACGCGCATGGTCGGCTAGAAAATTTGCAATTTTCATTGTGGACGATTTGGATTGTGAACCACCGTACATACATATACACTCAGCGAAGTAGCTATATGGGACTCTATTTTCACCAGTTCCGCTTCAGCAAAAACTGAAAAAACTTCGAAACCTTTTTTTTTTTGGAAATTTGGCGAAATTTTGAGTTTTGTATATACTTTTTAAATATTATTTATCATTTATTATACAGTACTGATACGCACTTTTATAAAAAACTAGCTGACCCCGCAGACGTTGTCCTGCCACAAATTTATTTCGCTGCATGTTTCTCTAACCCGATCCCTATATCTATCTATCTTAATCCATATCCCTATCTCCTTCGTATAGGAGGAACCACGCCCCCTTTTTCGTTATCCCCTGTTTTTTGGAGGTGACAGGGATTGATCTTATATAACTCCTGACAAAATTTAAGTGGTCTAACCTAAATACTTCCAGAGATATGGACTATGAAGTATTTCATTCGCATAGGAGGTGCCATGCCCCCTTTTTCGTTAACTCGAAGGGAGGTGTTAGGGATCGATCATAAAACCTCACAAAATTTCAGTGGTCTAACCTAAATACTTCCAGAGATATGGACTATGAAGAATTTAATTCGTATCGGAGGTTAGGGATCGATCTCATATAACCCCTTACCAAATTTCAGTGGTCTAACATGAATACTTCCAGAGATATCGACTATGAAGTATATCATTCGTATGGCAGGTGCCACGCCCCCTTTTTCGTTATCCCCAGTTTTTTTGGAGGTGGTAGGGATCGATCTCATATAACCCCTTACCAAATTTCAGTGGTCTAACCTAAATACTTCCAGAGATATGGACTGAGGTATTTCATTCGTATGGGAGGTGCCACGCCCCCTTTTTGGTTAACCCCAGTTTTATGAGTGAGAATGGTGTTGTTATCCTATAGCTCTGTATCAATTTCCAGGTCCCTACCTTAAACCCTTTTAGAGATATTCACCTTGAAGAAACAAGTTTGTATGGGAGGTGCCATTTTGATTTTATAATATGACCTGCGCGTGGTAATGACAAACAAACCCCCCAAAGGAAGTATATGATTTCGTTCAGCCATTTTCGAGTTTTAGCGTGACGACTGAACACCGGTGTTGCCGCTGAAAATTTTCAAAAAGGGTCCAAAAAAAGGGTCCCAGCAGAAAAAAAGGGTCCCCTCTTTTTTTAGATAGGAACACATTTACATAAGCCTTTTCCATTTTTTTATGTTGAATGACTATTGCAAGTAACACATACAAAATATAAACATTTTTAAATGGTTGTAGTTAGTTTAATAGTAATGATAATCGCATAATGTAAAAAGTTGTTTAAATTTAAAAAACTCCACTTTAAGGATATGGGTGTCTCCAGCGTTACGGACGTTCCATACTGTCACACTATTTTAAGTATGTGAATAGTTTTTTTGTCATTTGTAGCCTTTGTACTCATCTATCCAACGCTATCAAAATTTTTTGCAGGTCCCTTAACCTAGCACACACATTATAACACACTCCAAAAAGGAAGTCGTACTAAATTGCACACTATTTAATGCTAATTTAATACGGGTTCATTTAATTTATTACAGTGGTTTTTTAAAAATTATCGGTGTGTGTGTGCCAGCTTAGGGTTAAGCCAGCACACTTAATGTATATAGCACACTCCAAAAACGAAAACGTTTTTGACTGACTACTATTTAATGCTAATTTAATACGGGTTCATTTAATTTATTACAGTTGTTATTTTAAAATTATCGATGTGTGTGTCAGCTTAAGGTTAAGATAGCACACTCATTATAGCACACTCCAAAAACGAAAACGTTTCTGACTGACTTTAGTACGGGTTCATTTAATTTATTACAGTTGTTTTTTAAAAATTATCGGTGTGTGTGTGCCAGCTTAGGGTTAAGCCAGCACACTTACTGTATATAGCACACTCCAAAAACGAAAACGTTTTTGACTGACCACTATTTAATGCTAATTTAGTACGGGTTCATTTAATTTATTACAGTTGTTTTTTTAAATTATCGGTGTGTGTGTGCCAGCTTAGGGTTAAGCCAGCACACTTACTGTATATAGCACACTCTAAAAACGAAAACGTTTTAGACTGACCACTATTTAATGCTAATTTAGTACGGGTTCATTTAATTTATTACAGTTGTTTTTTAAAAATTATCGGTGATCTGCAATTATTCCTCTTTTTATGTAATTAGTTGACTAACCAATAAAAGGGTCTTAGTGCGTATACAGTCAAAGAAAACAAAGCACTTATATGCACTAATACACATTTACATAGTCTTGCTTTGTAAAATGAATAACCGCTCACACGATACGAAGGAGTATAGTGCTCAAATGTCTTATTGAGCAAGAAAATCAACTGTGTTATACCAAAGAGAATATATCAACAAGAGCCGTAACTCGTTATAAATGCAAGGAAAAAGATGGATGCCGTTTTCTTTCAGGGTTTCGGTAATTTTGTTTTCCTCGGTTTTGTCAATTCGACAGCTGGGAAATTTTTGTTTCGACTCTTGTGTTATTTCAGTTCTCGTCTATTTTCTTTTACACATTTTGTTTTGATTAGACAATAACATATTTATATCGATATTACCGAAACCTTGAAAGAAAACGGCATCCATCTTGTTCGTTGCTTTCATAAGGAGTGGTGGCTCTTGTTGATATATTCTCTTTGGTTATACCGAAAAACTAATTGTAATGAGAAACACTAATAGTTAGGTGAAACGACAAATGTTATAGAAATCTTTTGAGTATAGCGTATTTTTGTTTCATTTAAGAATGTAGCAACAAAAATTTAGAAAATAAGCGTCAAAAAATAGGTTGTAAGAGTTTTTATTAAAAGAAAATTCAGGTTTATAATGTTAGAATTAATTTATTAGAAATTAGGAGAGAGTTCATTGCATTACATAACTTGAAATAAAAATATTAACTGAAATCGAGTTATATTTAATTAAATTCATTAAATGATATTCATTAAATTAAATTTAAATGTACGTAGTACAGACACAAGTTGTGTCTTACAGAGTTTAAAATAACTTGAAAGATATTACCGAAATAAATTTCATTAAAAAGAATAACTTATTATAAATTTGTTTCGTATATCTATATGTAGATAACGATATATTAAGAGATACAAAAATAACCTAAGAGATCTTTCAACAGTTTTTCAGATGAGGTACATGTTTGCAAAAAAAAAAAATTTTTTTATGAATGTACGTTGGGGTGTTTCATTTTCAGGTGAAGTTTTCTTATCTTAGTTCTAGCTGAAAACTGATTCTTTGTAGAAAATAAATAAACACCCTAATGTAAATCCAAATATATTCCGCGACATAATGATATGAAACACGGTTTGATATGCTATTAATTTCTGTAAATTTTTTACATTTTGTATTATAATGCATTTAAATACAAAAAAATATGAGTTCAAACAACAAATAAACAAAAAAAGAAAATTCCAAAATAATGGGCCGTATTAATAAAAGCTGAGCAATTACTAAGGTTTAAAATCTTTTACTCAAATTTTGAAATTTTTTTAATGCAAACTGATGTCAAATTTCTGAGATCTTGAAAAAAACAACTGCTTTTTTTTATAAATATGACCCAATAGTAGAGTTAAATGAGAAGTAAAGACAAACAAAAATTAAAATTGAATAAAAATGGAATTTGATTAGTGATTATATGTTTTTGTTTTTAATTGAATTTAAAAAAAGAATATTGTCCACTGTCCTTGGACCAATTCTGTTCCGCTTTTCTGTTATTATATTCCCTGCTAATGAAAACACCCGTTCTGAGGCTGCGCTGCTTGCGGGTATAGCCATTAGAATGCGCAATCTAGGAAACCGTTCACTGTTAGTTTGCCACCACTTCATAACGTCAAAGTTTAGATCAAACGGTACCTTTTCGGAAGAATAGCGATGCACTTCATCTGCAATACCTTCAGCTTCAGACACAGTTGTGTTTACACGTTGTAGGAGACTTGGAAAAAAGAAACTTTCTTCATTGTCGGATAAATTTAATGATACCGAATTAGAAGTTGATGCTGTGGTGTCTAAATGGTGTACTGCACATTCTTGTAAAGTTGAATTCGACGATCCATTTTCTTTCATTATTTCATCAATGCAAAGTTTTTCCATTTCAGCCAGTTGGTGTGATTGAAGACACAGCGCTGGTGGATATAAATAATAAGCAGCTTTGTGCCACCTGCTCAAATTTGAGAGCCATGTATCTTCAATACATTTAAGAATGTTTAATTTTAAGGCAGAAATCGCTTGAACATCGTGCTCATCGAATTTGCACAATTCCTGTATACGATGAACCGACGGGATGAAGTAGCACATTGAAGGCGTGGAGCACCCTTGCAGCTTTTTAAAAGCTTTTTCAAAATCTTCGCACAGTTTAACTAAACTTTTAATAGTTGAAATATTTAAATTTGATAGCCTGCTAATTTCGCCACTATTCGTCAAAACTTCATTAATTTTCAACCAATTATTTTCAATTGAGGTCAACATATAAAAATGAGAATTCCATCGGTTTGGAAATTGTGATTTCAGCGATGTTTGTAGCATATGTTGCATACCAGCTTTTTTGAAATACTTCACAAGCTTCTTGCATGATATTATGAGATTTTTGAGTTCATCTGTAGACTCAACACTAGTTTCCAATACGTTTGAGAAGAGATGACTTGAACAATTGAGTCGCTCGTTATTTTGTAATGCCTTTTTCACATTACTTCCTCGGTCGGTTACAAAAATTATGCTGTCTAAACTAGTGATTCCGAACTCACCGAACATAGTTTCTAACTTTCTCTTTATGTTGACACCAGTTGCCTGTGTGTAATCCATGGACTTCAATCCAAGTACAAAGTCACACAATTGGAAGTCTTTAACGAAGTGTAATGCGGCACATAAAAAATCTCTCTTAACAAAATCATCTTTCCACATGTCAATGGTAGCAGAAGCTTGACCCGAATCTACAATTTTTTTTACCTCAGATGATATCTGTTTATTTTTTGCTTGAGCTTTTCTCCCTACGTTTCGCGAAATGGTTGTTGCATCTGGGATTAAATAATCTATATCTATATTTTTTCCATACTTCGCGCCAATATCCAACAAAAACCTTACAAGTTTCCTAAATCCGGAACCTTCTACGGCTGTAAAAGGGCGACAGTCTTCCACCATCCAATCTGAGCAAGTGTCTACAGCTAGTTTTTTATCATCTTCACTCACTTTCTTTTCAGGACCTTCGATTTTATTTTTCTTGTAGCACGTGTGTCTGTTAAGATTGGAAGTGTTCATTCCACGCAATACGTACACCTTTTTGCAATTACGGCAACAGATCAAGTCAGATAAAATATTGCCATCGTCTTTAACGATCTCAGAAAGCATTTCCCAAATAGCACTTCTGCCCTTTCGTTTGTCACTAAGTGTAAAAACACCTGTAGCAATTTTTTCTTCCACTTCTTTGTTAGACTCCATAGTTGCTTCACAGGTTTACTAAATGCAATAACCAATATAAAAAAATATAACTATCAGGCAGGTTCTGAAATTCACTTCCGAATAAAATTTGTGAAAATTTTGTCAAATTACATAGGAATTTCAAAATTTTCACACATTTTATTCGGAAGTGAATTGCCAGAACCTGCCTGTATGTACTTATTTGAAGAAAAACAAACAATTGCTAACGCTTCAAAAATACACGCTACCGACACAGCAATGTACACGAAACTAAAAAGCATAGATCACTCAGTGAACACGCTACCGACACAACAATGTACACGAAACTAAACGCATAGAGCACTCAGTGAACACGAGTTGAAACGGAGCAGACACACGAAATCAACGTGCAACTGAGTAGAGTGAAATTAGATATTAGTTTACACTCAACAAAGCTAAAAATGTGTGGAGCATATGTGTATAAGAACACTTTCATGTATTTTCTATTTATGTGGTTGTTGTTGTTGTTGTCGTTGTAACGAGGTGTAGCCCTGCCTAAATGTCAGACAGGGTCACCTCGAGTGTATTGCTCTTGGCCGGGTCGATATAAGAAAACGGCCCGGGTCGTTTCGGCACGATGGGTACAGCACAAGTACTGGTACCGTTCTCGTAGATCCGGCAATACAAGAAACTAAACTAGCCGTGCAGGCTATGTAGGTCATTTAGCGTTACCCAGGGTGCACCAACTGGGAGGCGACCTACTTTTACACCCCAGGGACATTTTAGGGTTTTTGGGCCACTGGGGCTTAGACCGAACGAGAGTCACTAACATACAAGCAAGCAAACAAGCAAACATACAAGTGAACATAATAAAAGCGTGGTAAAAAAGGTATGTATATGGCTCTTTGCTACAGTTAGCGTTTTACATAATAGAGCTATTAACCAGGTGATAATATAGCGACATCTACGTCTCGGGTTATCAATCTGAAAACGTGCCCAAGCTAAAATTGAGTAGATAAAACAAAACTACATATTTCGCTCAAGTTTTCGTTGCTCCACTCACACTGGTGGCAGAAAAAAGGGAACTGTAAATTGCGTGGTGCTTACTAAGTGTACCCCATGCAATATTGTAGAGAAATCATGAAAAACTATGTTTTGTTTAATATTAAAAAAACTGTAATAAATTAAATGAACCCGTACTAAATTAGCAAATAGCCATATACATACCTTTTTTACCACGCTTTTATTAGGTTCACTTGTATGTTCGCTATATTATCACCTGGTTAATAGCTCTATTATGTAAAACGCTAACTGTAGCAAAGAGCCATTTACATACCTTTTTTACCACGCTTTTATTAGGTTTACTTGTATGTTTGCTTGTTTGTTTGTTTGCTTGCTTGTATGTATGTGACTCTCGTTCGGTCTAAGCCCCAGTGGCCCAAAAACCCTAAAATATGGGTATCAAACGAAAGGGGAAGGCCCCAGGTTTCATTTGGATATCGACATATTTCGATAAATTTATCGATAACTGAGTTATCGGTCAAAATTAGATTGCCCAAAAACCTAAAAAATGTCCTACAATATGGGTATCAAACGAAAGGTAAGGCCCCAGGTTTCATTTGGACATCGACATATTTCGATAAATTTATCGATAACTGAGTTATCGGTCAAAATATGATTGCCCAAAAACTTAAGAAATTCCCTACAATATGGGTATCAAACGAAAGGTGAAGGCCCAAGGTTTCATTTGGAATCGACATATTTCGATAAATTTTTCGATAAATATGGGTATCAAACGAATGGTGAAAACCCCAGGTTTCATTTGGAATCGACATATTTCGATAAATTTTTCGATAACTGAGTTATCGGTCAAAATGTGGTTGCCGGAAAACCTTAAAACGTTTTCGTTTTTGGAGTGTGTTATATACAGTAAGCGTGCTGGCTTAACCCTAAGCTGACACACACACACCGATAATTTTTGAAACTTTGGTGGACTTTTGACCGTTTTGGGAATAATTTTTCTTAAATTATTCTATGTTTTTATTATTAGTGAACAAGATGGAAAAGTAACAACAATTACAAGCTACCATGATTACGTAATTTCGGCCTTGCTCAAGGGCACTTATCAAATGGCTTTGTGTTTAGAAATTTTTCATCACCTTTTGTTGGTCATCGAACCAAGAACCAAGGGGATTAGGAATTTCTAAGCCCGCAGTGTGTACCTCTTACACCAAGCTGCGTTGAAATTATTGCCAGCTTATATCCATCATGTTCACTTAGTATGTATTCATTTTATTTGTTTTTTTGTTTTTTATACTACCTTATCGACAACTAGAGCGACATCAATCGGCCGCCATTTATACTAGCAGTGTCAAGGATTTTAGTGCACCCCGTGATCATTTTTACTGACAGCTGCAGCTTATTTTCACAGGGTGGCTTTTTTTCGCTGTGTCGTGCGATTAATATGTATGTATGTTATGAGTTTGTGGTCATTAATTTGAGAATCTTTGAAACTTTGGTGGACTTTTGACCGTTTTGGGAATAATTTTTCTTAAATTATTCTATGTTTTTATTATTAGTGAACAAGATGGAAAAGTAACAACAATTAGAAGCTACCATGATTACGTAATTTCGGCCTTGCTCAAGGGCACTTATCAAATGGCTTTGTGTTTAGAAATTTTTCATCAAAAAGCCACCCTGTGAAAATAAGCTGCAGCTGTCAGTAAAAATTATCACGGGGTGCACTAAAATCCTTGACACTGCTAGTATAAATGGCGGCCGATTGATGTCGCTCTAGTTGTCGATAAGGTAGTATAAAAAACAAATAAAATGAATACATACTAGGTGAACATGATGGATATAAGCTGGCAATAATTTCAACGCAGCTTGGTGTAAGAGGTACACACTGCGGGCTTAGAAATTCCTAATCCCCTTGGTTCTTGGTTCGATGACCAACAAAAGGTGATGATAATAATGTATAAATTATACAAATCATTCATTCAATTGATCCAGACTTACTAAATTATTCTTACACATTCACAGGGTTACGAACTATTACAAAAAAACCTTAATTTGGCTTTGTTATTATAATTTTTTTTTTTTTTTTGGTTTCATCAATTGCGGGGCATAGTGTTATAATTATGATATATGGTAGGGCTACCAGATTTTTAAACAAAAAGCGCCTCAAAAGGACCAAAATTCCCCATATATATAGCTACGGGCAAAATAATAGCAGTGAAATTAGATTTGAAATCATTCGATGAAATAAGAAGAAGTTTTTTTTAATAATTTTCAATTTTAGTATAGCGAATTCTGTAGCGGAAACCACTAAAAAAGAAATTTAAAAGTTTACACAAAGCTCATAGTAGTTAATTTTACTTTAAATAAAATGCATAAAAATTTGAAATTTTTTTGTCAGAATTTTTAGAAAATTTTTGAGCATGCAGTTTTGTAGCCCATTCAATTTTACTATAACAATCGCTAAAAATTTTTTAAAAACAACTGTAATAAATTAAATGAACCCGTATTAAATTAGCATTAAATAGTGGTCAGTCAAAAACGTTTTCGTTTTTGGAGTGTGCTAGCTTAACCTTAAGCTGGCACACACACCGATAATTAAAAAAAAAACAACTGTAATAAATTAAATGAACCCGTATTAAATTAGCTTTAAATAGTGGTCAGCCAAAAACGTTTTCGTTTTTGGAGTGTGCTATATACAGTAAGTGTGCTGGCTTAACCCTAAGCTGGCACACACACCCCGATAATTTTTAAAAATCAACTGAAATAAATTAAATGAACCCGTATTAAATTAGCATTAAATAGTGGTCAGCCAAAAACGTTTTCGTTTTTGGAGTGTGCTATATACAGTAATGTGCTGACTTAACCCTAAGCTGGCGTACACACACCGATAATTTAATAAAAAACAGCTGTAATAAATTAAATGAACCCGTATTAAATTAGCATTAAATAGTGGTCAGTCAAAAACGTTTTCGTTTTTGGAGTGTGCTATATACAGTAAGAGTGCTGGCTTAACCCTAAGCTGGCACACACACACCGATATTTTAAAAAAACAACTGTAATTAATTAAATGAACCCGTATTAAATAAGCATTAAATAGTGGTCAGCCAAAAACGTTTTCGTTTTTGGAGTGTGCTATATACAGTAATGTGCTGACTTAACCCTAAGCTGGCGTACACACACCGATAATTTAAAAAAAAAACAGCTGTAATAAATTAAATGAACCCGTATTAAATTAGCATTAAATAGTGGTCAGCCAAAAACGTTTTCGTTTTTGGAGTGTGCTATATACAGTAATGTGCTGACTTAACCCTAAGCTGGCGTACACACACCGATAATTTTAAAAAAAGCAGCTGTAATAAATTAAATGAACCCGTATTAAATTAGCATTAAATAGTGGTCAGCCAAAAACGTTTTCGTTTTTGGAGCGTGCTATATACAGTAATGTGCTGACTTAACCCTAAGCTGGCACACACACACCGATAATTTAAAAAAAAAAACAGCTGTAATAAATTAAATGAACCCGTATTAAATTAGCATTAAATAGTGGTCAGTCAAAAACGTTTTCGTTTTTGGAGTGTGCTAGGTTAACCTTAAGCTGGCACACACATCGATAATTTTTAAAAAACAACTGTAATAAATTAAATGAACCCGCACTAAATTAGCATTAAATAGTGGTCAGTCAAAAACGTTTTCGTTTTTGGGATGTGCTATATACAGTAAGTGTGCTGGCTTAACCCTAAGCTGGCACACACACACCGATAATTTTTTAAAAACAACTGTAATAAATTAAATGAACCCGTATTAAATAAGCATTAAATAGTGGTCAGCCAAAAACGTTTTCGTTTTTGGAGTGTGCTATAGACAGTAATGTGCTGACTTAACCCTAAGCTGGCGTACACACACCGATAATTAAAAAAAAACAGCTGTAATAAATTAAATGAACCCGTATTAAATTAGCATTAAATAGTGGTCAGTCAAAAACCTTTTCGTTTTTGGAGTGTGCTATATACAGTAATGTGCTGACTTAACCCTAAGCTGGCACACACACACCGATAAGTTAAAAAAAAACAGCTGTAATAAATTAAATGAGCCCGTATTAAATTAGCATTAAATAGTGCTCCGTCAAAAACTTTTCGTTTTTGGAGTGTGCTATATACAGTAATGTGCTGACTTAACCCTAAGCTGGCGTACACACACCGATAATTTTAAAAAAAAACAGCTGCAATAAATTAAATGAACCCGTACTAAATTAGCATTAAATAGTGGTCAGTCAAAACCGTTTTCGTTTTTGGAGTGTGCTATATACAGTAAGTGTGCTGGCTTAACCCTAAGCTGGCACACACACACCGATAATTTTAAAAAAACAACTATAATAAATTAAATGAACCCG
Organism: Campiglossa producta; assembly: GCA_964058755.1. Classification (NCBI taxonomy): domain Eukaryota; kingdom Metazoa; phylum Arthropoda; class Insecta; order Diptera; family Tephritidae; genus Campiglossa; species Campiglossa producta. The sequence goes on from CAXKVI010000012.1 coordinate 785,853, forward strand.
TATTAAATAAGCATTAAATAGTGGTCAGCCAAAAACGTTTTCGTTTTTGGAGTGTGCTATATACAGTAAGTGTGCTGGCTTAACCCTAAGCTGGCACACACACACCGATAATTTTTAAAAAACAACTGTAATAAATTAAATGAACCCGTATTAAATTAGCATTAAATAGTGGTCAGCCAAAAACGTTTTCGTTTTTGGAGTGTGCTATATACAGTAATGTGCTGACTTAACCCTAAGCTGGCGTACACACACCGATAATTTAAAAAAAAGCAGCTGTAATAAATTAAATGAACCCGTATTAAATTAGCATTAAATAGTGGTCAGCCAAAAACGTTTTCGTTTTTGGAGTGTGCTATATACAGTAATGTGCTGACTTAACCCTAAGCTGGCACACACACACCGATAATTTAAAAAAAAAAAACAGCTGTAATAAATTAAATGAACCCGTATTAAATTAGCATTAAATAGTGGTCAGTCAAAAACGTTTTCGTTTTTGGAGTGTGCTAGGTTAACCTTAAGCTGGCACACACATCGATAATTTTTAAAAAACAACTGTAATAAATTAAATGAACCCGCATTAAATTAGCATTAAATAGTGGTCAGTCAAAAACGTTTTCGTTTTTGGGATGTGCTATATACAGTAAGTGTGCTGGCTTAACCCTAAGCTGGCACACACACACCGATAATTTTTTAAAAACAACTGTAATAAATTAAATGAACCCGTATTAAATAAGCATTAAATAGTGGTCAGCCAAAAACGTTTTCGTTTTTGGAGTGTGCTATAGACAGTAATGTGCTGACTTAACCCTAAGCTGGCGTACACACACCGATAATTTAAAAAAAAAAAACAGCTGTAATAAATTAAATGAACCCGTATTAAATTAGCATTAAATAGTGGTCAGCCAAAAACGTTTTCGTTTTTGGAGTGTGCTATATACAGTAATGTGCTGACTTAACCCTAAGCTGGCACACACACACCGATAATTTAAAAAAAAAAGCTGTAATAAATTAAATGAACCCGTATTAAATTAGAATTAAATAGTGGTCAGTCAAAAACGTTTTCGTTTTTGGAGTGTCCTAGCTTAACCTTAAGCTGGCACGCACATCGATAATTTTTAAAAAACAACTGTAATAAATTAAATGAACCCGCACTAAATTAGCATTCAATAGTGGTCAGTCAAAAACGTTTTCGTTTTTGGAGTGTGCTATATACAGTAAGTGTGCTGGCTTAACCCTAAGCTGGCACACACACACCGATAATTTTTTAAAAACAACTGTAATAAATTAAATGAACCCGTATTAAATTAGCATTAAATAGTGGTCAGTCAAAAACGTTTTCGTTTTTGGAGTGTGCTATAATGAGTGTGCTAGCTTAACCTTAAGCTGGCACACACATCGATAATTTTAAAAAAACAACTGTAATAAATTAAATGAACCCCGTATTGACGTCAAGCTGCACCCTCCCCCCCTTCCGAGGTTTTAAAAAGGTACTTAAAAATTTAGCACAAAAACTTTTTTTTGAAAACTGTTGAGCATAAATAGCACACAATTCCCACATATAAAACTTTATTCTACAGCTACCGTTTATTAGGGTGCGGGTTAGCTGGTCCCCCATCTTTGGAATTTAAAAAAAAGTACCTAAAATTTGAGCAACAAAAACAAACTTTGCGGAATTCTCGAGCACATAAATATCACTTAATTCCACTTAAACCACTCATCGGACATCCAAGAGACCGCGTAAACGACGTTTGTGACAAACACTTTTATAGCCCTCAAGAAAACTACTTTTGGGTTGAAATTTAATTAAAAGAATCGATCTTGATCGGAGTTCCATAATGTGTAGCTGCAAAACCGGCAAACTGAAGTATCGCATATACCGTTTTGAAAATGCCCGTTAAGAAAAATTAACAATTTTTGTTCAGACTGGACTTTTGAAGATTTATGTGTGAAATGCTCATGTAGCGTTCAAATTTACAATCCAACATTCAATTCTAAAAACTTTCACGGAAATGATTGTTGGGATATCTGAATTTAATTTCGTTAGAAATTTTTTGAATATTCAAATGTAGACATTTATTTCAAACAGCCAGGTATTCAAATTCAAAGCAAAGCAAAGCCGATTCAATTCAATTCAAATTTAATATGAATCATTCATTTGCCGTTTTGGATGGATTCATGCAGGGGTCTAGTCTGAACTTCAACCTCCTTGCGACACGCCTTAGGCGTTTCCAATCGGAACCAAATTGTGCATGTGTTATCTCCGAATATAGTGCTACCGATTTCGGGTATTAGATAAAAAGAAAAATCACTTTTCCATAGAGCAACACTGCGCCTGCGACACGCCTAAACCATCTCCAATCGGGATAAACATTTTTGTGCGATATAGTTGACCGTGGTGCAACCGATCTAGGGGGTGAGCCTGGAAAAAATACTACATTTGACGTCAAACGAAAAAATTTATACCGGAAAGGGATTCCTAGACCCCAAAAACCCCCAGATGCACACAAAGAATGATTTTTGTTAGTTTTCAACACAGCTTTTTAACCAGTGAATCACTTTTTGAAGAAAAAAAATTTATCGAAAAAACCGCTAGCTCGAAATTTATGTTAGACCTATAGTTCTTGGGTAAAAATGCTTTAAATGATCCAAATAACCATAATCGCCATGGGCCCCTGTGAATTTTTTTGGGTCCATACACATCGACCCGCCCTAATATATATATGTATGGCTTAAACTATGTTTAAATAATTGAGTACATATGTTGACGAGATTATACCAACCAATAATTGTGACCAAATACTTGCCAAAAAGGCACAGCGGCCTTTGGAGTTTTTTGATCCGCGAAAAAACTTAAAACTCGGAACTTAATTTTTATCCCTGAACGATACAATATCGCTCAAAGAATAACGTTTACTGTCGATCTAAAATATAAGACTCAAGTAAGTTTAATTTTCTCTCAAAAAAATAAAACTCAAGAAATACGTTTTATGTTTGATCAAAATAATAAAACTCAAAAAGTGATCATTACGCTTAATCAAAAAAATAAAACTTGAGTGTAACGATTATTGTTGATTTTTATTGAAAAAAAAAATCAGAAAATAAGGATCAAATGTTGAGTTCTATAATTAAACTTAACTAAACAGTTACGGTCCCTGCTTTTACCATGAAAGGCTTCTTAATAAAAATTCATCTGCGTTGCAGGTGCCGTTCGGAGCCGGCAAAATACTGCAAGTCCCGGCAATTTGTTAGAAAAAATTCAAAGCAGCACAGGAAAATAAGCTGGTCGCAAAAATCTCTCTATGGAGATCTATCACAAAATCTATTTATTTTAGATTTTTTATGCAAGTTAAGTCTGAGTAGCCAGTGCTCATTCAGTTAGTGCTGATATTGATACCAGTACCTAACTATTAATAATAACAATATGCAAGTTAAGGCTTCATTACAAAATGAATCGACATCAATACTAAAAATTTATCAAAATTGATACAATTGAATCAAAACGGCAACGCTGGTTATGAGCCCGGTACGATTCGGTACTAGAACTTTACGGTACATGTCCGACTGCGGCGGAAACGATTTGGTATGACCAGGTGAACCTACTGCGTCATATCACCCCTTTCTTCTGTAAGCAACAAGGTCGGTAATGAGAGGCATTCGATCAACCATCAAGATGCATATCATTACCGTTTGTGGATTATTGTCGCCTATCTCGCACATTAAAAACGTGCTCAAAAATCAAATTTTTAAAAAATGAGTTTCCAAAAAAAAAAATTCCCTAAATCCCTTCTGACCTAAGTAAGTTGCAGCTTTCTACCGTTGGGAGTTATACATGTGCAAACTTGGCATATTTTTCAACAAGATTTTTTTTTTTTTTTCAAGTGAGAAATTGTAATGTATTTTTCAAGTAGTAGTAGTTTTCAAGTAAAAGAATCATATCAATTTCTTCCGGGTTGGTGACAAAATTATTATGGCACAAAATTCTGTATTAAAAATTCTGTTTCCAAAATTCGGTATTCAAAATTCTGTCTTACAAAATAGCATTCTGTTTTTAAAGTGCGCTCTTATTTTCTCTATTCATATGCTTTTCCGATTTTTAAATACAGTTTTGAAGAACTAAAATAATATATTACATATGGGTTAATCCAGCGTCACTTACGTTTCACGCTTCAGTCTAAAAATGCATTTTTTAGTGGTAATTTTCAATAGTTCTTAAAATCGAGTTATACAGTTTCAAGTGTATTCGGGCCATATTTACGAATCAATTTAAACATGCCGCCGTGGTGTAGCGATTAAGTGTTTGGCCTTCTACACCAAGTCGTGGCGGTTCAATGCCCGGCAAAAGTAACATCAAAAATTATTTAGAAAAAGAATTTTTCTAAACGGGGTCGCCCCTTGGCAGTAGTTTGGCAAATTCTCCGGGTGTATTTCTGCCATGAGAAGCTTCTCAGCAAAAAATTCATTTGATTTGCAAGTGCCGTTCGGAGTCGGCAAAAAACTGTAGGTCCCGCCAACTTGTAGGAAAACTCAAAAAGCAACACACAAGTTGGAAAGAGAAGCTCGGCTAAAAATCTCGTTAGAGGTTATGATAACCTGTTGGTATATCGCCGCCATTAGTTTTTTTTTTTTAATGATTACATAGTTCCAGAAAATTGGTACTTTAGGTGGTGTCACTTACGTTTCCGCACAGATTTCATTTTTTGAGTTCTTCAAGTTTAGATGCCAAGCTCTGCGAATTGCGGAGCAACAGTTGGACAAAATTAGGTTTTTTCAAAAAGCTCTTTTATTTAGTAAATATAATGACCCAAAAAAATTGTTTTTTCATGCCTACTATAGCTTTTTTTTATAATGTATTGGAGGTGATCAGTGTCACTTACGTTTCATGGAGGCGTCACTTACACTTCAAATCTCGTAAATTCGTTACGGAAATGAGGTTTTATTAGAGAATGAGCCACAGGTGTTTCAGTTAAAATTTCTAACAGATATTCCTTAATAAATCACCTATATTAAAAAATTCAGCCACTAACGTACGCAATAATATATTTTTTTATACTGCATCCAAAGGTGCATATTTTTATCTATCCATCTTTTTAAGCACACATATAAACGTATGTCACTTTCGACTCCTCTTAACCCCAAAGGGGGGTATTTTTCTACTGCTTCTGTATCATATTATATTATATTTAGATATTTTCTGTTTTTTGACTTTTGGATCTTCTCAAGTTCACTATTCAGCATTATACTATACAATGTTTGCATTATAGAAGCATAAATACTTTTTTCTACAATTGGCTGCTCGATCGTCAAAAAAAAATGCATCTTATTTTTCTTGGCGTCACTTACGCTTCACTTTTTAAATGGCAATAATTATAAAAATGGCTTAAGTTTCAAATTTTAAATGATGCAGATTTGTTTAGAAAGTAAATTTAAAAGAAACTTTAATATATGAGATTATTTGAAAGGTCGGTTTTGAAATTAAGATAACTTGTATATGTTTTGGCGTCACAAGCACCACATAAAACTTAGCTTCAGTTCATTTATTTAACCCTTCTTACAGCGCTCACTGGTATAAACTCTAGTATCTTACTATAAAATTATGGAAACCATAGAGAAAGAAAGGGTACTGTTTTTAAAATTTTTCTAGGATTTGTCCATATTTTTATATGCAGGCTATAAACAGTGCTGCTGCTGAAAATGTTCAAAAAGGGTCCCAGCAGAAAAAAAGGAATAGATAGGAACTCGTTTAAATAAGCGTTTTCCAATTTTATTGATGCTGAATGGCTGAGTTTTGTACTATTGCAAGAACATATACAAAATATAGTAATTTTCAAGTGGCTGTAATTAATGTAATAGTGATGATAATCGCATTATGTAAAAAGTTTTTTAAACTAAAAACCCTTCACTGTAAGATGTAAAGTTTTTTTTGGAAAGGTTTTAAATATTATAGGAAAATTCACTTTGAAAAGAATACAATATTTTCCCATACAAAATGTATGGAAAAGGGCCAAACAAATAGCGACCCTAAGGGTTAAGTTACAGGGTTATTTCTTTTTCAAGGTTCATTTTCTCATCTATTACTTTTTAGGGGGTTAGATCCAAACAGTTCTTTTTGCCAGCAGTACGACTTCTGTTAGACATGACATTTGGAAATCTGTGAAATTTTTTTTTGTTTTTAACGAAAATCGATTCAAATGCACTTCATTACAGTTTGAAAGTGAAAGAGGGTCACGAATGTTAAAAAAGGGTCAAATATGGTACTTTTTGTAAAAGTGGGGTCCGGGGTCCCGGTAGTAGCTCTGGCTACTATGGCCCTTATTATGAGCAATTTTCGATCTTCGATAGCTATCGAACATTGTTCAAATGTAAATCTAATTGAGCAAATTGCTCATAATAGTGCTCTATATCTCTATATGTATATACATATATGGGTATTTTCATCGTCACTCGCGTTACATAAAAAACAATATTTTACTAGTTAAAGTCACCTTACGCTTTACATTTAACATTTCCAAATAATATTGTGATATCGACACATCTAGCTAGAGGAGCTTTATTGAAAATGCCAAAAAAAAATTCTTTACATTAGTAATTAAAAGAAAAAATTAAGAAAAACTGTCCGTCACTCGCGTAATAATTTTTAGAGAGAGTTTTTTGAGCATTTTTCGAATCTTAAACTCTCTGAAATGGCTTCCTTAAACTAATTTTTGTTAATGGGACTTTGGGACATGAAAAGAAATTGAAAGCCTACCTTAATTATTTTAAAATATATTAGAAAAAAATCTCCGTCACTCGCTTTACAAGAATTTGTCACTCGCGTTACTTCTGAATTATACCAAAGTAAAAGTTTGGGAAGTCGATTCTAAAGTGAGGGATCGGTTAAGATATCATTTATTTGGCCTGTGGTGCCTGTTTATTGCAACTGTTTATTTTATCTATGCAAATGTTACTTCTTTATACGTGTATTTTCCAGTATCAAAAATTTCATTTTATTTATTGTATGTATTTAGTACTTTAAATTTGTTCTAAAGATAGTCTTGCATTAAATATTGACAAGCTTATTTAACCAGTGTACGAAAATAAACTTATTGTACAGTACTATTTCGTTTTGTTTATTACTTTTATTGTTCAATACAAAACAAAATCGAAAAGCTGAGTTCACTTTAAAAACTGGAAAATACATTCTTTGAAATTTACATCCAAAATAAAAAAAAAACAAAACTAAAAACCATTTTCCCAATAAACACACAGGCGAAGATGATCGCCACGAACTCGAGGCGAGTTCGCCGAATGTAAATTTTCCCGAAGTTACTTTCTCGGACTCGTCTCGAATTCGAGGCAAGTTCGCCGAATGTAGGTTTTCGCGAGTGTAATTTTCGGACTCGTGTCGAATTCGAGGCAAGTTAGCGAAAGAAGGGTTTTCGCGAGTGTAGTTTTTGGACTCGTCTCGAATTCAAGGCGAGCTCGCTAAAAATTATTTTCTCGAAGGTATTTTCTCGGACTTAAGCGTTGCGTTATGGAAGTTTTGTATGGTCTTCTCCCGCCTCTGCCATGCCTGCTGTCACCAAAGACCTGTCGGGCAAACACGCATCTTTGCAGCCAAATTTGAAACTTTGAAGCAAAAATTAATTCAGCTTAGATATCCGAGGGGATCACTCATGCCAACAACTTTGGGCTATTGCGATGCATTATACCGGATGAAATTACTTATTATTTGTCACCAAATTTTCAATTTTACATTTTACTTTTGATATTTGACATTTCTTTTATATTATTGTCATTAGGTTTGTCGCCCTTCTATTCGGATCAAAACTAGTAAAGCTCTCTCAAGACGGTAAACCGATAAACGACGACAAATCTTGAAGATGTGTGCGTGTCCGGAGTTGCATCGGCTGTCTTCGTGTCACACGTACTTGTCGCCAGCTCTGCTGTGGGTTGCATTTCTTACTGGCATTTCTTCCTGCCGAACATAACTAATATGAAAGAAATGTCAAATATCAAAAGTAAAATATGAATACTGCTTGAACAATCGCAGTTATCTTTGAAAAAAAAAAAAACTCTACTCTCAAAATCCAAAAAATAATAACCCACCCGACCAAGAATCCTATTTAAACGAACATCGGAGATTTATGATAGTTTTTCTTAGATTCAAAGTTCGTAAGATACAAGAGTCTCAGATTTAAAACGGATGTTAGGAAGTTCAAGAGAATTGCAATAGTTTCTCGTAACTTCAAAGTTCGTTAGATATAAGAGTTTCGGGTTTAGAACGGATGTTAGAGAGCTTAAGAGAATTGCGGTAGTTTCCCGTAATTGCATAGTTTGCTAGATATAAGATTCTCGGGTTTAAAACGGACGTTAGAGAGCTTAAGAGAGTTGCGATAGTTTCTCGTAATTTGAAAGTTCGTTAGATATAAGAGTCTCGGGTTTAAAACGCGTGTTTACTTTTCAAACCTTTCTGTTTTGCGTCAAATAAATTAAAAATTAATTCAATTATGAAAGATGAAGAGACACATTTGTCGTCAGGAGTCTAAAAGTTTACCGGGAAATCTGCTAGACAATGCATAATGGACATGATTCTTCGTTGGCGAATCGAGGTAAATATGCAAGTGTTTGCTAGCTTTGGCGTATTAAACATTTCACCTAATCTAATAATTGTTTAAATGTCCTTAGGATTTTCATAAAACGAACTGTCGCAGAAAAATCTTTGTTTCCCCAATACGTCAAGTACCTAGCAGCCAGTGGCGTGCCTTCCATATAAGCCGAAAAGCCCGGCTTGCCTAGCTAATCCTCTATGAGCTACAATATGTTTCAAAAATGTATCGTAACAATTTCTTTAACGTTTACATTTGGTTTCACTAACTGCCAATAGCATAAACATATAAATAAAGCTCTTCCTGCCATCTGTCGGCTGATAGCAAAACAATTAACATAAAATTTTTTCAGCGCATATGATGGCATCTATTACTTGCTTACTTAAAATAGCCTTTAACCGCCTAGGCGATGATTGCCATCTCGCTTTTACTTATTGGCTTTTACCTGGCTTTCAAATCCCTTACTAAAATGTCTTTTTGAAGCTACAGTTTTTTTGAATTTAGAAGAAATTTTGTATGCAACTACGAAGCCAGCTTCGTGCTGTTGTTACTATAAGCTTTAAAGCCAAACTGGATATGTATATACATATCTACAATGTGAATGTGCAAAGAGCTCTACTCAAAAATTATTGGCGCATATTTTAAAGTAGAAAAAAAGAATTCAATAGTGGTGATTGCTGTAATATTTTTTTTTTTTGCTAGGCATTATAAAATATAAAAAATATTTTTTAGGTTTCTTAGGTCCACTTGCACGACGCCGAGTTATCTTTTTAGCTCATTTTCGTTGTGCAAGTGAGCCTTGGCTTCTGCGATGTATGTAAATGGGAAATAGTGCAAGTAAACCTTTTCCCTTGGATTGGAAAAGCTTAAAAAATCTGCAAAACAATAACTTGCCTATTGAAGAAACCTAAATGTTTAAGTTTTTCCCCGTGTGCAAAAGTCGATAAATATCTATCCTGAACTCTTCTTCTTCGTCTGAAATGTTCTTTGGCAGCAGTATGTGCTTTTGTTGGGGTTATAAGGACTGGGGCTTGCCTTGATTGAAACACGTAGGCACGCCACTGCTAGCAGCTACAAACTCAAGGGTGGCGTTCCTTCAAGACCATCGATTTTTATTAGCTTAATTACTATAAACTAATTAACGAATTCGAATTGTATTATGTTTATAATCAAAACGGCATACTTCTTTATGTTACCTATATAAATTAAAATAAACAAATGGGGCATAGTCATAGTTGAGATAAAGTATGCACTAAAGTAAGCGTCAGCTTTGTTGACAGATAGACCGTTGGAAATGGTGTCAAAAAGCTTTCACCAACTTTAGTGCCTACTTTAGCTCGACTTTATTATTATGCCCCAATGATTTTAACTAAAAAGATGTGTAAATTGTAAATATGGAACGAGTTAGAACTCGTCGTAAGCGTAAACATTCTCGAGCCGTTTTCGATACTGTTTTAGGTACTTTCTCGATAGTGAAACCGTAACGAAACAAGATCCGTTAGTAGTCCATTTACAGCACAAAAAAGAATCGTATTTGATACTGTTTGCGTAACTTTCTCGATAGTGAAAACGACCCGAAACCAGAACCGTTAGCAATCCATTTACGGAACGAAAACGAATCGGAAAATGTATCAAAATCTGATATCGAGAAAGTGAGCTCTGCTGCCACAAACTGGGCGAAGGGTAATACTTTTACGATAGTTTTGCGGAACCCATTCTCGATACATTTTTCAGGAAAATTATTGCTAAAGCTTCGAAAACTTAGGTATTTTCGTGAGCGTTGGTCGGGTGGGTAAATTACCGGTGAAATCGAAAAAAACGTATTTTAAAATGAGTAAACGACGTCCCAGTTCTTGTTCTAGTGACTCAGAATCGAGTGCGTCCGAGTCACAAAGCGATGATGATGTCAGGAAGCCTAGGCATGTAAACGGTAAGTAAATGGTTTACAGCAATATAAGTGATGAAGCGAAGGCGGCTAAAGCGTCTATCACGAATGTTAGAAAACTTCATTGCAGTGAAAATTGGCGACACAATTTTTACATTCATTCAATCTCGAATCGCCACGATCCGAGAAGGAGCTAAAATCTCGATTCGCCTATGATAAGTGACTCGCCTGAGAATTCGGATTCGCCGCGAAGTATCACCGCGATGATATTTCAAGAGAAGGCGAGCTTGCCTCGGACCCGAGGCGAATCCGTTGTGTTTATTGGGTTGTTCTCTATGAACATACATTCAAACACTTATATTTTTCTTCAATCAATTGAAACATTTGTGTTTATAAATTTTTCTTTGTTTGAATTGTCACAAACAAAAGGCAAACGTTTCCAAAAAGTAATAAACTGTACAAAACTTAAATGACATGCTACTCGATGAGCAAATGAAAAGTATTTTGTACAGTTTATTTTCGTACCCTGTATTTAACTATATCAGTGGCGATCTTTACCTAGCCCGCGGGCGGCAGACTTTATTGCTCTCTCATAGATTCGCTCACACGTACAAGTCAAGCGCTCTCTATACATTGTGGAAAATTAAAGTGCGTTTGCGAATCACTTGATCAACGACGTTTGACTGCTATGCATGGAAAGTAGTTTTATTCTCAAAATATTTATTTATTTACGTGTTTTTAATCATTTGAATTTCAAAAATGGCCAAATCTGTAACAGAAATAATTTAAAATTAAAAATCTTGTGCAAAGTTTAGGAAAATTCGCCAAGTTTTCGGCAAAACTTGAAACTTCTGGCATGGAGTTTTTAGACATTTCTCGAGTACGCAGTTTTGTAGCTCGTTGAATTTTAAAATACGATGCTAATCTTAAGCCGTTAAAAAAAATTGCCTGATTTTTTACAATTTTTTTCTGGTTGTTCTCTACATTTTCTTCATACTTATAAATTTGTATTGAAAAAATGCTTTTTGTTGCCTTACTACTTTACTCATACCTTTTTAATTTGTATTTATATTTGTATACAAAATTTTTGTTAGTTGGGTATTTGGAATTTTTTGGGTGTAGTAAGAAGCACTCTCATACTTCAACACAATCGCACAGATAGCTAGTGTGCGTTTGAGCATAGCTGAACTATATATGTACATTTGGCACGCCCTTACAATAATTTCCATTGTATATATTTAATATTTTGCACGCCTTTTTGGGAAAAAACCAATGTTTTAGCAAAAGGGTCCAACTACCCCTTGCAAATCTCGCGAAAATTGAGATAGGTTGATTCAGATAATCATACATCGATCTTCATCGATGAAATAGGTGTTGGAACTTAAAAAAAATAAATAATTTGCAGAATCGTCGTTATCTTAAATATTGACCAAAAAGTGGTTTTTGACATTTTGGTGCAAGTTAAGTGATATGAAGGCCATATAACTATCAAATTTAGTGAACATTTGGCATTTAACTCTTACTTTAAAAAACTTGAATGCAAATCGTCACTCGGGTTACACCATAAAATCGTGAATAAAAAGGAACACTTATGAGCTGGAGCAAAAAGGAAACATCGAGATGAAAGGGTAGACCCGTCAATGAGAACATATGGATTTGTGTGTTATTCTCATTAAGATATCCGTTTTATGATTAAAAACATGTTTTTCGTCACTCGCGTAACATAAAAAAATTGCCTTATATTTTTATGAATAGCTTCAGAAGTAAAAGTAGGCTTTTTATCAACGCTTGTCAAATTTATGGTCAAGATGTCTTTAGCGAATACTACGTAATATGTTGATATAAGTCAAATTCAATGCCACTGACATGTTCCCAAAAGAGGTATAAAATTTCAGTTATTTATTTTCAAATACATTCACTATACAATTTCATGAAAATTAGATATTTTCATAATAACCTGCATGTAAGAGAAATCAAATCCAAGGGAAAAAATATCTGGATTTTTCGCCTCTCTGCTGCGGAAATGCCCATATATAAAATTCTAACTTGAAATTTTGTAAAAGCTAAACAGCCGATCCTGGCCCGATTTTTTGAAGTTAACTTCTTATGCGGAGTTTTGATTGAGAGTAAAATTTGAGGAAATTGCTGATGATGCAACGGAAATAAAAATTGTAGTCAACTTTCAGGCGTAGGCGATTTTCAACACGATATTTAGCTGTGTAAATCAAATAGGTTAGGTTAGGTTGAAGTGGCTGCCGCAAAGGCACACCTAGCCCAGTATTAAAAGGCCCGTTGTGATACCATCAACACTAGGAAAGTCAGTCCCGGGACCCAGCCATATGGAAAATCCCAGTGCTATTGGGACTCTCCACATAGCAGAATCCCGGGGCTGACACTCCTAAAACCGACACCGTTACACCTCCTCGAACCATTTAGATGACTTGATGAAAGCCATCAAGTCCTTTATGTCCAGCTCCGCTACCTGGCGTAGGCTATCCAGGAAGGGAACTCCGAAAAAGCGCCTTCTCTCGCCGCTTAAAGCCGGGCAGTTGCAGATGAGATGCTCCACCGTTTCCTCCTCCTCATCATCTTTGCAACTCCTACAGCATCGTCGTTAGGGTACACCCAGCCTTGCTGCGTGCCTTCCAATAAGCCAGTGCCCGGTTAAAACCCCTATTAATATAGATATATCCCTTCTTCTTAGGGTGTAAATATATTTAGATCTTTTAATATCCCATTTTGGCCAGGATTGTTTGTATACTCGGCACCCTTGCGATAAAAGCCATCTTTCATTGGCTTGTCGGAGTGTGTGCTCCTTCAGCATTAGCTTGCATGTGGGAAAGGGCATACCTAATATCCTGAAGAACCTGCTTAGTCGTGCCCTGCCTAGCAAGTTCGTCTGCCCTACAGTTTCCCTCAATGTCCCTGTGTCCCGGGACCCATGTGAGGCTCACGCGGTTCTGTTGGGCCATCTCCTGAAGAGATCGACGACAGCTGAGCGTCAGTTCAGAGTTGAACAAGTAAGAGCCAAGGGATTTGACTGCCGCTTGGCTATCGCTGAAAATAACGATATTCTGTCCGATAGCGTGTTGCCCTATCCAAGCCGCGGCGTCCATGATTGCTGAGACCTCAGCCTGGAAGACGCTGCAATGATTAGGCAGTCTGAAGGAAAGCTCAAGGTCCAGATCCTTGGAATAAATCCCTCCTCCAACTCTGCCGTCCAACTTCGAACCGTCGGTGTATATGGAAATGCCGCCATTAGTAGCAGGACACCGATCCGTCCTCTCCCAGTCTTCCCTGCTGGGAATGTTTATTCTGAACCAGCTATCTCCGACTGTTGTGGTTGCACAACGGTCCGTGCTCGGAGGGAGAAAGCTGTAAGAACCCAGAATACCGGAGTGTCCAGTAGTGCCTGCGCCCCAGCCGGAAGTTTCCCTTAGACGCAGAGCCGATGCTGCCGCTGCCCGGTACCCTTCCAGATCGAGTGGCAAAATGCCAAGAATGGCCTGGAGAGCTTCGTTGGGCGTTGTTCTCAACGCGCCGCTTATACAGATCATGCTAGATCTGTGGACTTTACCTAACAGGTTTAGGTTGGCTGCCTTGCTCAGCGCAGGCCACCATACCACGACTCCATACAGCATAATTGGCCGGATTATCGCAGTGTAAATCCATCTGCAGATTTTGGGACTGAGCCCCCATTTTTTGCCAATGGCTCTTTTACAGGTGTAAAGTGCAATGCACGCTTTCCTCTGGCGCTGGATGACATTCTCCTTCCAGTTAAGCTTTCTATCCAGAACTATGCCTAGGAATTTGGCTTTGTCAGCCAAGTTCAGGCGCACGCCATTTAGTTCTGGTAGGCTTAGCGTTGGTATTTTGTACCGGTTAGTATAAAGGACAAGCTCCACTTTTCCCGGGTTGATATTAAGTCCACAGCGAGATGACCACGAGGAAACTGCTCGCAGTGCTACTTGCATCAAGTCACACAGGGTTTGTGGGAATTTGCCCCTGTATGCAATAGCTAAATCGTCTGCATATGCAACTATCCTCCCGCCCCCCCAGCTTGTGTCTAGCAACGAGTTTACAGTGAGGTTCCATAAAAGCGGAGAGAGAACACCACCCTGAGGCGTTCCTCTTGTGACATAGCGTGAGAAATCAACTGTGCCCAGTGTAGAAATTATTTTCCTTCCCTTTAGTAGCTTATCAATTAGTCCAATAAGAGACCTGCTTATGCCCAGATTAGTTAGAGCGGTGTTAATAGCCTCCGGGCTTATATTGTTGAAGGCACCTTCAATGTCTAGGAAGGCCACGAGACAGTAATCTTTTTCATACAACGATTTTTCAATAACAGACAAGGCTGTGAAGCGCAGTTTCCGTTGATTTACCTTTGGTGTATGCATGTTGATAGCTAGAGATAAGGTTGCTATCAATAGTAGAGGAGAGATAATCGCTAATTATCCTCTCGAAGGTTTTTAGTGCAAAGGACGAGAGACTGATCGGTATGTAGTCCTTAGGCTCATAGTGTGAGGCTTTCCCAGCCTTAGGAATAAAGACTACCTTGGCGCTTCTCCAGGAGTGCGGAATGTAGTTGAGAGCCAGGCAGGCTGAAAAGAGAAATACCAGCCATTTAGCCGATGTTTCCAACGTGTTTATGAGTTGTGCGGGGAAAATCCCGTCTGGCCCAGCAGCCTTGAACGGCTCAAAGCTTTTGATCGCCCACCTTACCCTTTCCTCCGTGATGGGTATATTCACTGCCATATTTGTTGCAGATGCTAAAGGTGCTTCATGCAAGTTCCCCGGAAAGTGTGTATTCAATAGCAGCTTCAGGGTTTCCCCTTCCGTGCTAGTCCACGATCCGTCAGGCTTCCGCAAATAGCTAATGGCTGTTTGAGTTTTTGAGAGCACTCGTCTAAGTCTCGCCGTATCATCGACCTTTTCGACCCCGGTGCAGAAATCTCTCCACGAAGTTCTCTTCGCCTGCCTTAGGGCCCTTTTATAGGCCCTCAGGCTCTTGGCCCTATTAAATTGGTTCCTGCAGGACTTGCGGAGCGAATCCAGGTCGTAGGACCACCAGTGTGGTCTATGTTTACCGCGTGGTTTCGGCACTGGACAAGCCTGCTCTAGGGCATTTGAGAGCGCCGTTGTAAAGGTCGCAACCAGATCATCCAGTTCTCCTACTGATGATGGAGCTTGTGGGGGTAACACTGGTAGGTCCCTAACTAATATTTGATTATGTAGCTGCCAATTAGTGTTGCGTGGATTGCGTTTCATAACTGGCTGCTCAACAGAAAAATCTAAGGCAATTTCTGTGTACCGGTGGTCGGAAAATGAATGCTCCTCAAGAACACGCCATTTCCTAACCCACTCATAAGCGCCTTCGCTACAAATAGTGAGGTCTATGACCTCCCTACGGGCTTTAGTGATAAAAGTAGGCTCGTTACCCACGTTACAAACCACCAGGTTAGTTGTTAGTAGGTAGTCAAACAGAGACTCGCCCCTAGCGTTAATATCGGAGCTTCCCCACTGGACGTGATGAGCATTAGCGTCAGCTCCAATAATAAGATGACCCGTGCAGAAATTTTCCACCAGATCTTTCACCTCCTTTTGTGGAGGAGGTTCTTCGGCGTCATAGGGCATGTAGACCGACGCCATCGTCAGGCTGGTGCTGCCGACCGTTAAGCTGGCAGCTGTAACGTCACCATTTGAATAGTTGGGTAAGAGAAAGGTGTTCAGCTCAGACTTGACCAAGATACAGGTTCTGACCTTGCCCTCCTCATTAGCTCGGATGAGCTTGTACCCCTTAGCCCCCAATCCACAGATCCTTGAGCTATTAACCCAGGGTTCTTGGATAAGGACCACGTCTACGTCGCCTTTATAAAGACGACTGCTTAGGGCAGCTGAGGCTGCTTTAGATTTGTGCAGGTTAATCTGAAGCACCACCAACATGAGAGCGCTCAGACTTCCCTACCACCGTCGTACCGTCGTGGAGGTCTACCCCGTCCCGGGGCCTATCTCTCAACGACAATTTATCTGCACGATTTGGCGTGGCGGAATCTCTACTGTCTGAAGTGGCATCAACGTTAGTGTGCACCGGATTGCCCTCCACCACCGTGCGGTCGAGGTCTTCCGCGTCCGTTAGGCTATCTTCCATCGCCGAGTCGTTCACGGCTTCCTCGCAATTTGACGTGGCGGATACCATACTTTCCGCGTCTGACACCCCTGCCTCCTCTTCTGGTCCTTCGATTTCCGAGTCCTTCGAAGCGGCCGGAATGGCAGCGCGTTGTGCATCGCCACGGTATACGTGGATAACGATCTGACCCATTCCATAATGCACTCGTCCGTTGCACCGTTTAAGGGGCTCGAGTGCCTCCTTATTCAAAGTTAAAACCACCTGTCTATGAGCCCCAACCTCACCCTCGACCAGATTGACACTCCAGTCCTGCGTCGGGAGAGACGGATTCCAGGCCTGCAGCATCTCAAGAATATTCTCCGGTTCAGCAGGGATGGCAGGAATCCATGCCCTTGCCCTTGGCCGGGCCGGAATGTCCTTCCAGTCGACGACCTCGATTTTTGCCCCTGGGTAGACTTCACCCAGTCTTGCAACTGCTGCCTTGTACAGTGCAACAGTTCTTGCATCCTCACACGCGAAAACTTTAATCTGACCCTGGTGCCAACCCGCGTCTGTACCCCGCGGCGGACTACCCGGAGACTCACGCCATATGTCGAGAAGGGCCCTGCCAATTTCGTTCCGGACATACAGCCACCGGTCTCTAGGGATGGACCAACGGTCGTTGGCTCGATCAATGACACCTATAAGGATCCTGTCCTTGGTCACTTCAGCAAAGCTGGGTTTGCCCACTACTGGGATATTCTGATGCCGCTTCGGATGGGGATCCACCTCTCCGTCCAATCTCTGGCGTTTGAAGGGATTCCCGTTCAGCCTTTTAGGCGCATAGGGCCTTTGGTGTAAATCAAATAGGAGATGAAATTCTTGGATCTAGCTAATATTGCACAAATTGTAATAGTTAGGCCAAGCAGAATTCATGGGTGTTGCTATTTATAGCGGTTTACAGAGCTGATGATACCCGAAGACCCGTCGTGCTATTACCCGGGCCCGCTATTACACGGGTAATAGCCGGGCATCATATCGCAAACTTCTACTGTAAGCATGCTTATTTTCTTTCAAATATTCAATTCATTGTACCAGGCGACCAGAAATGAAAATTTAGTTTATACAGTTTAAGGCAAAATATAAGGGTTCCCCCCAAGAATACAGAAAACAAAAATTCAGAAACATATTTTTTCAGAAAACATTAGTCAGAACCCTTTTTCAGAAAGCCAAAATTCAGAAGTCAAAATTCAGACGTAAAAATTCAGAAATCAAAAATTTCTTTCAAAATTTTTTTCATGAATCATCAAAATACGTATGTTTTTTGTTCTTGAATTTTGCAATTTTTACAATAGTGTGTTAATTTCTTGTGTTTTTAAGGGAACAATTTAGAGAGAATACCCCTAATGAAAAATTCACAAACTTTTATTTTATATGTATGTATAAAAAATAGTACACCTCAGAATTTTAAATTATGTGCAATGGCAAGCATAAAGCTAATTAAATCGCTCTCCCGTTTATCGTTTTCAAATGAAGCGACAATACTACTCAAACGACGAGGTGCGTCAAGCTGGACCCCCCCCCCACGACGGATTTTAAATTTGAATAGCCAGGAATTATGTGCTATTTATGTGCTAATTTGTTCCCAAAAAAAAAAAATTTTGTGCTCAATTTTTAAGTACTTTTTTTAAAACCCCAAAAGTGGGGGGTCCACCTGGATGTCCAGCTAAAACCCACCCTAATAAATGGTAGCTCTAGGGAAAAAATGTATATGTGGGAATTATGTGCTATTTATGTGCTCAAAGATTTCAAAAAGATTTTTTTTGTTGTTTAAGTTTTAAGTACTTTTTTTAAAACTTCAAAAGGGGAGTAGCTTTAGGAAAAAACTTTAAATGTGGGAATTAAGTGCTATTTATGTGCTCGAGGATTCCGCAAAATTTCGCCGGTCGACGGGCTGGAATTTTATTAAGCCAGGAATTATGTGCTATTTATGTGCTCGAAGATTTCAAAAAGATTTTTTTTGTTGATTAAGTTTTAAGTACTTTTTTTAAAACTTCAAAAGGGGTGGTCCAGCTGGACGTCCAGCTAGACACCCCCCTAAGAAGGAGTAGCTTTAGGAGAAAACTTTAAATGTGGGAATTAAGTGCTATTTATGTGCTCGAGGAATCCGCAAAACTTTTTTTTGTTGCTCACATTTTAAATATTTTTTTTCGAATTTTAAAATTTGGGTACCAGCTAAAACCCACCCTAATAAATGGTAGCTGTAGGGAAAAATGTATATGTGGGAATTATGTGCTATTTATGTGCTCGAAGATTTCAAAAAGATTTTTGTTGTTTAAGTTTTAAGTACTTTTTTTAAAACTTCAAAAGTGGGGGGTCCAGTTGGATGTCCAGCTAAAACCCACCCTAATTAAATGGTAGCTGTAGGGCAAAAATGTATATGTGGGAATTATGTGCTATTTATGTGCTCGAAGATTTCAAAAAGATTTTTTTTTGTTGTTTAAGTTTTAAGTACTTTTTTTAAAACTTCAAAAGGGGGGGGCGTCCAGCTGGACGTCCAACTACACCCCCCCTAAGAAGGAGTAGCTTTAGGAAAAAACTTTAAATGTGGGAATTAAGTGCTATTTATGTGCTCGAGGATTCCGCAAAATTTTTTTTTGTTGCTCACATTTTAAATATTTTTTTTTCGAATTTTAAAATTTGGGTACCAGCTAAAACCCACCCTAATAAATGGTAGCTGTAGGGAAAAAATGTATATGTGGGAATTATGTGCTATTTATATGCTCGAAGATTTCAAAAAGATTTTTTTTGTTGTTTAAGTTTTAAGTACTTTTTTTAAAACTTCAAAAGTGGGTGGGGGGGGGGGGAGGTCCAGCTGGACGTCCAGCTAGACCCCCCCCTAAGAAGGAGTAGCTTTAGGAAAAAACTTTAAATGTGGGAATTAAGTGCTAGTTATGTGCTCGAGGATTCCGCAAAATTTTTTTTGTTGCTCACATTTTAAATATTTTTTTTCGAATTTTAAAATTTGCGTACCAGCTAAAACCCACCCTAATAAATGGTAGCTGTAGGGAAAAAATGTATATATGGGAATTAAGTGCTATTTATGTGCTCGAGGATTCTGCACAATTTTTTTTTGTTGCTCACATTTTAAATATTTTTTTTCGAATTTTTTTGAAGTTTAAAGTTTTTTTTAAATATAGACCTAGATATGCCAATATGGGTATTAGGGTGATTCAAAAAAAAATGACAACTTGGTCTTACCACCTAAAAAGTTATGTACCTATTGATAAGAAAATAAGCCTTGCAAAAAATTAGTGCTCTAACTTAACCCTTAGGGGTGGCTATTTTTTTCGGCCTTTCCTATACATTTTGTATGGGGAAAAATGTCATTTTTTTAAAGTAAATTTTCTTTGAATTTTTTAAACTTTTTTCCAAATATTTTTACACACTCTTAAAGTTGAAGCTTCCAAAATGGTAAGCCATGTGCGATTATATTAACTATTAAAATATTTACAGCCATTTAAAAATGACTGAGTTGTGTACTATTGCACACACAAACGCAGTAACACGTATAAAATCTAGCACATTTCAAAAGGCTGTAATTATTTTCTCATCAATACCTAAAGTTTCAGGGGGTAAGACCGAAAAACAAACCCAATTTTTTTATTTGAATCACCCCAATGGGTATCAAATGAAAGGTATTTTCGACCGTATTCCAAATAAGATAATTTCAAGCAGGGTTGCCACCTGCAATTTATTTATTTTTTTCGTATATCTCGGGAGCTGCTTTACCGTTTTACAGGGTAGCCATCTATCCCAATTTTTTTAAATAAAGAGCTAGATATGCCAATAGGGGTATCAAATGAAAGGTGCTTTCGGCCGTATTCCAAATATGACAATTTATGGCAGGGTTGCCACCTAACCGCAATTTATTTATTTTTTTCGTATATCTCGGGAACTGCTTGACCGATTTGATTAAATTTGGCATAAAGATAATTTGATTCATTCTAATATTACATTTACACCGCACCAAATTTGGTAAATTTGGCGCTTTTTTCCATACAAATCACATTTTTCAAATTTGGAATTCCATCAAATTTGGCTTAACAATACAATCCACAGTTCCTCAAAATAGCAACCCTGCCTGTGTTCCACATTTAGAATTACCCAGCAAGAACCTTAATAGGTAATTAACGTGTGATAACTTTTGCATTATGAACGGCTGTAAATAACAATTTCAACTAGTTTTTTTTTTAAGAAAATGGACCAATTCTACCAAGAAAAGACAGAAGCCTTCTTGACTCTTCATTTATTATTACTCTACAGGTGTTAAAAACATCACGATGGTGCATTTTCTTTCGGTGGCTTTCTATTCTGGTAGAAGATTCTTGCAGGGAAGGTGAATCCAAATGAAAATTTGTTAGTGTAAAAAAGTTGTATAGTTGGGCAAGCAGCTCTAGCTGTGCGACCTTACTCAATCCCGACTCTTGCGTCCCCGTTCGTTCCAATTGAATTCCAATGAAAAAACAATCAAAGCCTCGTATGAGAACCCCCTTTAATGTTCGCGACCCGGCAAAACGAACTAAGGACAATGAGAAGGATTTTAGGGCATGTCCGGACCCTTTCCAGGGAAGGTACCGCTGCCCGACTGATTGATGTCCTCGCTAACGCACGCGATGCAGGAAATGCGATGGACGGGACAAGGAAAGACTACCATCGGACCTTGCGACGTATACTACAGTGGCCAGACACGCAGCAAATCTCGTGGGGTAGGATTCTTGGTGGGAAAGAGACTTCGCCGCCAAGTACTAGCGTTTACCCCTGTGGACGAGCGTCTCGCAGCGCTCCGCATCAAGGCGAGGTTTTTCAACATAACATTTATCTGCGCCTATGCGCCGACTGAGGAGATGGACGACGAAGAGAAGGACTCCTTCTACGATATCAAAATCATGCTAGGCGACTTTAATGTCAAGGTGGGCAAGGAAGGAGTCTTTGGTCCAATAGTTGGGAAATTTAGTCTCCACGCTCTAGGTGGCACTAGGTTGATTGACTTCGCCGCTGCTCGCAATATGGTCATCAGTAATACCAGGTTCCAGCATAAACAAATACACCAAGCCACCTGGCTGTCCCCTGATCAAAGAACAAGAAACCGGATTGATCATGTCACGATCGACGGCAGATACAGCTCCACCGTTCTGGACGTGCGTACACTACGTGGTCCCAATATCGACTCGGACCATTATCTTGTTGCAGTCAAGATACGGGCACGCCTCTGTGCAAAGAAGAAAGTGCGCACAGTAACGTAAGGAAAGTTTGACGTCGAGAAGCTGCGCACGACACAGACAACTCATAATTTCTCCACTCGGCTCTCACAACTGCTATCGGAGAGCAATCCTCGACCCACTGACTCATTACGTACCGCCGCTGAGGTCGCTATAGGGTTTCAGCGAGCCCGCAAGAACAACTGGTTCGATGAGGAATGCAGCACTGCCTCGGACAAAAAGGACGCTGCTTACAGGGAGACGTTGCGAACGGGCGCAACCCGCAGTGTATGGCAACGATATCGTGAGGCGAAGAAGGAAGAGAGACGCCTTTTCAGAAAAAAAAAACGTGAGGCCGAAAGGCGTGAGTGTGAGGAGCTTGAGACGCTGGCTGACAGGAATGATGCCCGAAAATTTAATGAAAAGATCCGGCGGATGACGGAAGGTGTTAAGACCGGGGCAAGTTCCTGTAAGGACAATAATGGCGACCTGGTAACCGACGTACAGAGTGTACTTAAATTATGGAGGGAGCACTTCTCCTCACTGCGAAATTGCGAGGCAGACGTCGACACCTGCGCCTCGGCAGCCAAGTCACCGTTGATAGCTACAAATTTGAAACGGTGAGGGACTTAGTCTACTTGGGAACCAGTATTAACACCGAAAACAAGGTAGGTAGGTAGGTTCAAGTGGCTGCCGCAGAGGCACACTTAGGCCAGTTTTGAAGGCCCGTTGTGATACCACCAACGCAAGGAAAGTCAGCCCCGGGACCCAGCCATATGGAAAATCCCTGAGTTGTTGGGATTTTCCACATAGCAGAATCCCGGGACTGACACTCCTAAACCGACACCGTTACTCCTCCTCGAACCACTTAGATGACTTTATGAAGCCCATCAAGTCCTTTATGTCCAGTTCCGCGATCTGGCTTAGACTATCTAGGAACGGAACTCCCAAAAAGCGCGTTCTCACGCCGCTTAAAGCCGGACAGTTGCAGATGAGGTGCTCCACCGTTTCCTCCTCCTCATCATCTTTGCAACTCCTGCAGCATCGTCGGTAGGGCACACTTAGCCTTTCTGCATGCCTACCAATGAGGCAGTGACCGGTTAATACCCCGAAAACAATATCAGTCTAGAAATCACACGGAGAATCACTTTTGCCAACAAGTGTTACTTTGGACTAAGTAGGCAATTGAGAAGTAAAGTCCTCTCTTGACAAACAAAGATCACGCTCTATAAGTCTATCATCATACCAGTCCTGATGTACGACTCGGAATCATGGACAGTGTCAAGAGAAGATGAGATGGCTCTTGGAGTATTTTAGAGAAAAGTTCTCCGGAACATTTATGGCCCTTCCCGCGATGCCAACGGCGAGTATCGAAGGAAATTTAACGATAGTTTCAATTATCGTAAAACAATCTGCAACAACAAATTCAAAGAAAGCCACCACAAAGCCGAAGGCAGACGCAATACTTTGCTACAACTGTTCCAGAACTGGGCACATTAAACCGAATTGGCCGTACCCAATGCGGTCAGATGGATACTGTTTCCGTTGCTGGTCAATGGGCTACGACCACCGCTCCTCCCCAACCCACCGAAAGTACCCAAACCACAAGATGATGTTGCTTTTGTAACCGAGGAAGCAGAATATGACCAAGAAGTTAAATTTTGTAAGTTTATTATTTGAAGTCGGTAGTGAACCAGTATCTAACACAGTGGTCTCCCTTTTCGACACCGGCAGCCCGGTTAGCTTTCTAAAGGCGTCACTTGTCCCAAAACAGTTGGTGGACCAACAACAGATCATTGGGTCACTAACTAAATACAAAAGCATTGGAGGTAAAAATCTTTTCGTTATTAAAAATATAAAATTGAATTCAGAAACAAAATAAATGAGATTGAATTAAAAATTCTGCCTGATGAAAGCATGACCATTATTTTGGGACGTGACTTCCTTCACATTTTTAAAATAAAGTTGAGAGATATTGGGGGAAAACACTGTAAAGGAGAATTATTTAGACTAAGTTATAAATCTAATATTCCGCAGACGACGCAACCTGTAACTGGGTCTGACGCATACCCTATTACTATATACCCGACACAGTCTAAAGAATGCTATGCACACAAACTCAATGCCGATGAGTCGCGTAAGCCCTCACTGCCGCTGACGTACCTGATGTGAAAGATGTCGACATAAGCCCCAAGCTAGACGACTTTAGCCGACTCTTTAATAATGCATATATTAACCCTGACGTCGAACCTGAGCCTTATAAGTACGAAATGAAAACACATGTTACCAGTGACGTTCCATTCCATTGCTCCCCTCGAAGACTCTCGTACGCTGAGCGTAGCCAAGTGAAATCTATTGTAGATGAACTAATGCAAGAAGGGATCATAAGACCCAGCGGCTCCCCATATGGCTCTGCCATTGTACTGGTTAAAAAGAAGAGCGGTAAGACAAGAACGTGTATTGATTATCGTACACTGAACAAAATAACTATAAGGGATAATTACCCTTTGCCCCTGATTGAGGACTGCATCGAATACCTAGAAAATAAAAAGTTCTTCTCGGTCCTCGATCTCAAGAGTGAATTCGATGAGGTACAAATGTCCCCAGATTCAATCAAATACACTGCGTTTGTAACACCTAACGGTCAATACGAATATCTAAAAATGCCTTTCGGCTTGAAGAACTCACCTGCTGTATTCTAACGTTTTATTAATAACATTTTTCATTTATCATTTACATGGAAGATATACTCGTCGCTACAGAGGGATGCGAGGAGCATATTGACATCCTAAAATCAGTGCTGGAACGACTCACTCTCCGATGTCTGAAACTTAACCTGGGTAAATGTATGAGTGTAATGGGGTGTGGTTGCTGTGTGATCTTGCCCAATCCCGACTCTTGCGTCCTCGTTCGTACACTGTGGGCAACGTGAGCTATCTAGGCTTGCGGCAGAAAGAGAGGGAGCCCCGGTGGGGCCACTCTGCCATACTTGGTTTAAGTGCTCACCGAGGTCTTTTCGCAGCGTCTGTTAACCATGAGGTGCGGCTGTAGGCGGGCGTCTGTCTTGTAGCAAGCGGCTCGCTATATAAATGTGTAAATCTTCTCCAAAAACCCCGAAACGGGTTGTGCGCTGGGTTTGTGACCCGCCACGTAAAAAACCAACTCCAATGAAAACAGAAACAAAGCCTCGGATGACAAACCTATTTAATGTTGACGACCCGGCAAAACGTACAAGGAATAGAGATTTGGATATTAGGGCATGTACCTGGAATGCCCGGACCCTTTAAAGGGATGGTACTGCTGCCCGACTGGTTGATGTCCTCGTAAACGCAAAGGCTGACATCACCGCCCTGCAGGAAATGCGATGGACGGGACAAGGAAAGACAACCACCGGACCTTGTGACGTATACTATAGTGGCCAGACACGCGGCAAAGCGCGTGGTGTAGGATTCGTGGTGGGAAAGAGACTTCGACGCCAAGTACTAGCGTTCACTCCTGTGAACGAACGTCTCGCTGCGATCCGCATCAAGGCGATGTTTTTCAACATAACATTTATCTGGGCCTATGCGCCGACTGAGGAGACGGACGACGCAGGACTCCTTCTACGATAAACTTGAACAGACTTATGATCGCTGCCCCCAACATGATATCAAAATCGTGCTCGGCGACTTTAATGCCAAGGTGGGCAAGGAAGGAGTCTTTGGTCCTACAGTTGGAAAATTTAGTCTCCACGATATATAATCACCCAACGGCACTAGGTTGATTGACTTCGCCTCTGCTCGCAATATGGTCATCAGTAGTACTAGGTTCCAGCATAAGCGAATACACCAAGCCACCTGGTTTTCCCTTGATCAAAGAACAAGAAACCACATTGATCATGTCATGATTGACGGCAGACGTAGCTCCACCGTTCTGGACGTGCGTACCCTGCGTGGTCCCAATATTGACTCGGACCATTATCTTGTCACAGCCAAGATACGCACACGCCTCTGTGCAGCGAAGAAAGTGCGCACAGTAACGGAAGGAAAGTTTGACGTCGAGAAGCTGCGCATGACACAGACAGCTGATAATTTCTCCACTTGACTCTCACACCTGCTGTCAGAGGGCAATCCTCGACCTAACGATGTAACCGAGCAATGGAAGCATATCTCTCACTCATTGCGTACCGCCGCTGAGGCCACTATAGGGTTCCAGTGAGCCCGAAAGAACAACTGGTACGATGAGGAATGCAAAGCTGCTTCGAAAAGAAGGACGCTGCCTACAAGGAGACGTTGCGAACGGGCGCAACCCGCAGTGTATGGTAACGCTATCGTGAGGCAAAGAAGGAAGAGAGACGCCTTTTCAGAAAAAAGAAAAGTGAGGCCGAAAGGCGTGAGTGTGAGGAGCTTGAGATGCTGGCTGACAGGAATGATGCCCGAAAATTGTATGGAAAGATCCGGCGGATGACGGAGGGTTTTAAGACCGGGGAAAGTTCCTGTAAGGACAATAATGGCGACCAGGTAACTGACGTACAGAGTGTACTTAAATTATGGAGGGAGCACTTCTCCTCACTGCTAAATTGCGAGGGAGACGTCGAACCCGATACCCCAATCCCTGACGATGGAAAAGTCGTCCCACCACCTGACTATAATGAAGTGAGGATAGCTATATCCAGGCTCAAGAACAAATCGCCTGGAAAAGACGGACTACCGAGCTGTTCAAACACGGAGGCGAAGAGCTGGAAAAAGCATGCATAAGCTCTTATGCAAAATATGGTCAGATGAGTGCATGCTTCCGGATTGGAATTTAAGTATGCTCTGCCCAATCCACAAGAAAGGCGATCCCGCTAACCGCACCAACTACCACGGAATCAGTCTTCTTAATATCGCATATAAGGTCCTTTCTAGCGTATTGTGTGAAAGACTGAAGCCCATCGTAGACAAACTGATTGGACCTTATCAGTGTGGCTTTAGACCTGGTAAGTCTACCATCGAACAGATTTTCACCATACGCTAAATCCTGGAGAAGACCCATGATAAAAGAATCGACACACACCATCTCTTTTTCGATTTTAAAGCCGCTTTTGACAGCGTAAAAAGGATTTGCCTGAATGCGGCCATGTCTGAATTTGACTTCCCCGCAAAGCTTATACGGCTTTGCTAAATGACGTTGAGCAATACCAACAGCTCCGTCAGAATCGGGAAGGACCTCTCTGAGCCATTTGAAACCAAACGAGGCTTCAGACAGGGCGACTCCATTTCGTGCGATTTCTTTAACCTGATGCTGGAGAAGATAATTCGAGCAGCAGAGCTAAACCGCAACGGTACAATCTATTACAAGAGCGTGGAATTGCTGGCGTATGCCGATGATATTGATATCATTGGAATTAACAACCGCGCCGTAAGCGCTGCCTTCTCTGGACTGGACAAGGAAGCGAAAAAAGTGGGTCTTGCGTTCAACGAGGACAAGACGAAGTATTTGCTGTCATCAAAGAAAGAATCGGCGCACTTGCGCCTTGGCAGCCATGTCACCGTTGATAGCTACAAATTTGAAACTGTGAGGGACTTCGTCTATTTGGGAACCAGTATTAACACCGAAAATAATATCAGTCTAGAAATCCAACGGAGAATCACTCTTGCCAACAAGTGCTACTTTGGACTGAGTAGGCAATTGAGAAGTAAAGTCCTCTTTCGAAGAACAAAGATCACGCTCTATAAGTCTCTCATCATACCTGTCCTGATGTATGGCTCAGATTCATGGACAATGTCAAGAGAAATGAGATGGCCCTTGGAGTATTTGAGAGAAAAGTTCTCCGGAAGATTTACGGTCCTTCCCGTGATGCCAACGGCGAGTATCGAAGGAAATTTAACGATGAGCTGTACGAGCTTAAAGCGGGCTACTCACCAGGCAAGAAATGTCAAACTCCATATAAAAAACGCTCAAGAATTGGTCAAGAAATGTTTTCACACGTTTCTTGAGCCAATACTCAGTTCATAAGAAAAATTTTCGATGGTTGGCAACGCCAGTTTACCTCAAGAAATAAATATGCTCGTATATATTTCTTGAGGTAAACGTGCAGATTCACGGCAAAGGTGAGTACATATTTCGCTACACATGTTTTATACATTTTTATAATGGTAATTTGCAATAAAACGGAAAATTTTGTAAACGTCAAAATTTCTTGAGTGGGCATAAGAAATATATGCTCGTTTTTTTCTTGAGGCATTTCTTGGCAGGTGGGTAGCCCGCTTTACGCAGATCTGACCATAGTCCAGCGAATTAAAGCCCAAAGGCTCCGCTGGCTGGGTCATGTTATGCGAATGGACAAAGAAGCTCCAGCACAGAAGGTTTTCCTATCGTCACCTGAATTCGGCAGCAGAGGAAGGGGAGGCCTCGACTGAGATGGAAACAACAGGTGGAGGATGACTTGAACTCCCTTGGGGTTTCCAAAAAACCCTGGACAAGCTCAGCCTTTACTATTGGTTCCCAAATATGCGGGGGAAAGTAGAGAACTACATAAGGAACTGTTTGAAGTGTATTATGTACGCGACGCATAGTGCCGCGATCCCATATAAGCGCGGCCAAAAGTACTTGTCGTGCTGCAATTTCGCTGTAGTTTAGTGTGGGTGAGCGCTAGGCCTAACGGGACAGTTAGCACCAAAAGCTGAATGATACTCAGCACTAGGACCTGAGGCAGTTAACAGCCTTATCTGATTGACACTCACTTTACCCACATTATATTGTTTTATACGTAGTATTTATTTAGGGACGTAGATCCCTTCCAAAATTATTTAATGAGGGTGAGCGCTAGGCCTAACGAGACAGTTAGCAGCAAAAGCTGAATGATACTCAGCACTAGGCTCTGAGGCAGTTAGCAGCCTTAGCTGATTGACACTCACTTTACCCACATTATATTATTTTATACATTGAACATTTATGGTTGATCCACAGGACATAATTCGTAGAATTAAAGAAAATGTCTTTATAAGGCTTATATCTATTTTAGTTATTTCAGCAGACGTTTCTGCTTTTTCGAAAAACCCCCTTGTCGTATTTCCATCGTTTGAAGTTCCATAGCCCCTTTTCACTAGATCTAAATTTAAACTCATTTTTTCTCTAAATTCGGCTTGAATTCTATTTTTATTTTCCTTAAATTTATCTTGATTTCCTTTTTCTTGAACACGCCAACAATTTAAAGGAAGTCTGTATGCGATATGTAATAAACACTAAAAAAATAAATCCACGCGTGCAGTGTGGATAAACCATAATTTAGTGAGTTTTCGATACAAGGTCTGTCAAAAGCTCGGAAGCTATTCATTTCTGTAGGTTTTGAGCCACATAAATAGCAGACACTAGAAGCTCTGTTTTCGCACACAAAATTTGCAACTGCGCCATCGACCATTGTAAGGTGCATTTTGTATTTAATATTAACATTACAATTATTGATTGTACAGGAATATTGAGTAAGCTTTTCTATTTCATTCAAAAAGTAGTTGTGAACTTCACGAACCAGTTAAGAATTTTCTTTTGCAAAAATAAACTTCATGGGACGAGAAGAGAGCATCGAAGACGATTTCTCATTAACCCAAATAGGCTCAGAGTTTTGATTCAAAATTTTTAATGGAACAAGGGCAACAATAAAAATAAACTCGTCTGTATGATTTTGACTGTTAAATTTCTGCTTACACATGCCATGGCCTGAACTACCATCAAATCCCCACTTGCACTCCAAAATTCCTTCAATATGGTTTTCTATATTACATAATTGAAGTAAGCTAAGGACTGTTCTATTCAGTAACTGCTGAAGTGGTATCTCTGCAGATATATCTGAAACTATAATTGGTGTTGGCAAGAGCTCATCAATGAATTGCCTAAGAGCATAATAGCTTGGAAACATGTTATTATGCAATGCATTAACACTATCCCTGAGTGAGTTATATTTCCTTACAGAAAGATTTAAATCATAAAAAAGAGCGAATGCTTTACGCAGATTCATTGTCGTAAGCCCTTCACGTTTCTCCACAAGTTCTACAACCTTTTTTAGTTGTTCTGGGCATGTTTTCTGCATAAGGTCTTAAGGTAAACGTCATTTCTTTGCAAAAGAAAACCACACGCAAACATCGCCAACCGTAATAACAGGTATCACTATAAAGTAAAAAATTGTAAATTTCGCAACTTAGCGCACATTCTCACTAGTCTTAATTTTGAGCTAATATTACTTGTGACAATATATCCAAAAATTGTGATGGAGTTGGGATGAGTTTTTTTTTATTCTATTCTAAATTTTGAACCTCGAATAAAAATTCCCTTAATTTTTCCCACTTATAAAAAGTAACGGTACTCATCACCTGATCGATGAATCAATGAAAAAGTAGGGTTGCCATGTATGGAAAACTTCCAAATGTAATATAAAAACTCATTTGAGATATTTACATTTACTAACAAGCTCTGAATTTAAGTTTGTTTCAATGAGCTTTTTAATGGAAAAACGTGGGTAAAATTGTTAATTAACAAAATTCCAGGTTTTAGGTAGTCCTGATAAAAGCACGCAAGTCTTTTATTAAAAATTCTGTATGAAATGATTTGATGGATGTATTCCCCATCGTTTGTCAAAGTTTTATAAAAATAGCTATCGATGAACTTTTTTGACTTTTGGCCGCTTCGCGACACTGTGCGCCGTTGTAAAGTTCTTTGTGGGTTGCGTTTCATAACCGACTGCTCAACAGAAAAGTCTAGAACTAGTTCTGTGTACCGGTGGTCGGAGAATGAATGTTCATCGAGAACACGCCATTTTCTGACTCCTCTTCCGGCACTGCGATGTCCGACTCCTTCGGAGCAGCGAAATAGCTGCGCTTTGCATCGCCACGGTATATGTGGATCACGATCTGACTCATGCCGTAGTGCACTCGTTCATTGCGCCGTTTAAGGGGTCGAGTGCCTCCTTATTCAAGATGAAGACCACCTGCCTATCAGGCCCTACCCTTCCTCAACCAGATTGGTACTCCAGTCCTGCGTCGGGAGAGACGGGTTCATGATCCGCAGCAACCTGATCATTCTCTCAGGTTCAGCAGGAATGGCAGTAATCCATGACCTTGCCCTTGGCCGAGCCGGGATGTCCTTGCAGTCGACAACCTCGATTCTCACCCAGTCTTGCAGCTGCTGCCTTGTACAGTCCAACAGTTTTGGCATCCTCGCAAGCGAATACCTTGATTCGGCCCTGGTGCCATCCCGCATCAGAACCCATCGTCGTGGCACCCGACCACTCATCCATAATGTCAAGAAGGGTATTACCCATCGCGTTCCGGACGTACCGCCACTGGTAAACGAATGTAAAACGAAGTACCTGCTGGCATCAAGCAAAGAGTCAGCGCATTCGCATCTTAGCAACCACGCCACTCCTGGCAATCATAATTTCGAATACTCTATAGAATACTCTATAAGTCACTTATCGTACCCGTCCTGCTATATGGTGCAGAAGCATGGAAAAATTCTTCGAAAAATTATGGACCCTAAAAGTAGACGACGGCGAGTACCGAAGAAGACATAGACCGACATAGTTCAGCGAATTAAAACCCAGAGTCTCCGCTGGCTAGGACACGTGATGCGATTGAGCGAAGACGCTCCAGCCCAGATGGTATTCTTATCGGCACCCGCCGATGGAAGTACAGGAAGAGGGAGACCACTACGCCGATGGCAGGACCAAGTGGAGGCAGATATGAGAACAAGCGGTGTCTCCAATTGGCGCCAGTTGGCTCAACAAACAATCGACTGGTGGAACATGTTGGACGGCCAAAACCGCCTAGGCGGTTAAAGGCCATTTCAAGTAAGTAAGTAAGTAAGCCTTTAGAATGCTTGAACGTGGGATTGTTCTAAAATATATTTTTTAGTGGCTTGATAAGTTTAAAATTCTTGCCACCTTGTTTTATATCAACTTGTCACAAATATTTTCTAGATGCTCTATTCTGACTGTATATATGTAAAATTATGAAAATATTTTTACGACAATGACTTCAATATCCACCGGAAGACATTCTATCGATGTTTGTATGTGAGCAGCATAATTTACGCCAATAAGCGTAGTCCCAGAGGACGCAGCTAGTTTATGGAAAAGATTATTTTTTGTCATCTTGCGGACCCACCAAAGTTACAATTTGTATTGTCCACACAAAGAGTGAGCAATTTCTTAATTAAATCAAACTGTGTAATGAGATAAAAAATACAGTTCCTGAGTATATCTGACGTATCCAACTGTATCCCTCTGTATCCCTTTCTCTGGTAAAACATACCTTAAATTTACTGGTCATATTTTCATACTACCGTGATTTGAGCAGTCAGAAAAAATAGTTACGAAATTAATAGCTCTCAAATCAGCTTTGAGTAGTTGCAATACATTTGGTTCGAATATATTACAGACAATGGCGCATAATCATAGTCAACTTAACCCTCCGTTGTGTGAAGTGGCCTACACAGGCCACTTCGACTTTTGAAGGTGGATATCTTTTTTTTTTCGTTAAGATATCAAAAATCGCCGACAATATACCCTTGGGTTTTGTTAGATAAAGCTTCTGTGAGTTTGTTTTGCCATTTCCGTCGAACCAATTTCGAAAAAAAAAAAAAAACATTTTTCAAAAAACTTCACAAGCGGTGGTAAGTGGCCTGCGCAGGCCACCACTACAATTTTGATATTTTTATGTACCGCACTCAGTTCTTTGACTAATAAGAGTTTGTACAAGAGTAAATATAGCTCTCTCATTATCAGAAATTAAAAGTTTTTGTTAGGAAGTTTAGTTATTCTATCGCTCCCAACTCATTTTCTCAAGTTTGACTAGTTTTAGTCGAAAACGGCGAAAAAGAACAATATTACGAATGTAAGATGGGTAATATATTAAGGAAAAAAGAGCCGCCGGTACCAAGAGCTCGGCATTGGAACCGGTTTACCAGCACCAGACCAGTGGGACCTGCTAATAGATTTCTGGCAAATCCGGTTGACATTTGTCCGGGAGACAAATCGGAAAGCCGGGGCAGTGATGAAAGCCTGGAATGAGGCTAATCCAACATGTAAGCTAAAGGAATGGAAACCGACAGATGAAATTGGAATGTATGCTTTGTTTGGACTAGTTCTCTTTTCTATCGTCTTTCACAGTAATAACATGCAAGCATTCCCGGCATTTTGATATTAATAAGGCAACAATGTCGCTAGATCGATTCAAAATATTGCTGCGGTTTATATGTTTTGATGGAGCTAACACTCGTTCTGCACGTATGCTGTTGAGTAAATCTGCACCTATTGACGATATTTGGACGATGATGAATCATAATCTCCAAGAAGCATATACTCCAAACGCTGCAATAATTAACAGTAGATGAGCAACTATTCCCTTACCGCGGACGAACTAGGTTCACGCAGTATATTCCGTCTAAGCCGGCCAAGTACGGAATAAAGATTTGGTGGGTCTGCGATGCAAAGACAAACTTTCCTCTAAAGAGACAGATTTACACAGGAAAACGGCCAAATGAAGAACGAGAAATTAACCAATGTGAAAGGGTGGTATTGGATTAAGTGCATAAGTATCGTTATTCCGGTCGAACTGTGTATTGCGATAACTATTTCACATCCCTTGAATTGGCAAAAACCCTTATGCAAAAAGGATTAGCTATCGTGGGCACAGTGCGCGCAAACAGAAAATTTGTTCCTCTATGCTTTCCGCTAAACACCAAGACAAAGCGGTATAAAAAATTCCGACCTTTATATCAGACTTTGTTTGCTTTCCTGGATGACGACGTATCTATAAATATGTGCTAGTATTGTCGACACAACATTACACCAAATTCATAGACGATTCAAACAAATGCAAACCTGCAGCTATCTTAGACTATAATGAAAATAAGTCTGGGGTTGATACAATGGACAAAATGCTTTCTGGATACACTTGCAAACGAGCAACAAACCGATGGCCATGGCAGTTTTTTATAATATGCTTGACGCTATTGGCTTGGCTTCTTATATCATATACAAGCATTTGCGGCCAAGCAGGAAATCAGATCAGCGGAGGGATTTTATATTGGAATTGGCAGAGCAATTAACAATCCCCCATATGGAAGGACGAGCAGCAAATCCCATAGTATATGGTAAGCCAGCAATTAAAAGGGCAATGCAGAAATTCAATATATTTTATGTAAGCATACATACAAAAATTCAAGTTCTTACTGAAATACATAATTATTATTTATATTTTTACCTCTTCTCAGGATCCACCTTCAACTTCGACGGCCCCAACACCAAGAACTGCACCAAAACCGATAAGCTCACAGTAACGGCCATTGTGCAAGCTATGTATCAAACTTGACAAGTTTAAAAGAAAGACCCGATTTATTAGCAATATTTGCAAAGATCCAATGTGCTTAAGCCACGGTGTAGACACCAAAACCTACATTTGCAACGTCTGTCTAGCTGCAGAAACAACGTCAACTCCATGAAAACTTTTTATAATTCTATATTATTTTTATTTATTTTTTTATAAAAGAATTTTTTCATATAACTTACAAAAACAATACGAAAACGAATTAAACGTGACTGCATGAACATTTTTTATAATCCTATATTATTTTAATTTTTTCTTTTATGAATGAATTTTTCCATATGACTTGTAAAACCAATAAGAAGAAGAATAAAACTTGAATAATATAATTTTTTGAAGCCTAAAAATTCCTTTTTTTAAATCTTTATAACACTTGAAATTGATTTTAGATATAATTTTCACACCTGGCCTGGCCAGGCCACTTCACACAACGAAAGTATAAAAAAAACCTTCACACAATAGACGCTTAAAGTATGCGCTAAAAGTATTGTGACGAATTTCCAATCGTCCTTACTCGCTTTTACCGGAGTCGACCGATAATTGTTAAATAAAACTCGCGCCAGTAAGTTTATTTCAGTAACACACTCTGTTACAACTCAACTAAAACTAACTTACAGCTAGGTATAATTGCGTATTTATACATCTTGTTCGTGTTCTCGAACATTCCACAAAATAATAGCAGGCCAAACATAATTGTACAGACTCAATTTGAAATACTAATTTCGAAATACAAAATACTAAGAGTACTCATGTATTGAGCGTAAAGCATGTCAACGTATAAGAGTTGGGATGAGTTTTTTTTTTTATTCTATTCTAAATTTTGAGCCTCGAATAAAAATTCACTTAATTTTTCCCACTTATAAAAAGTAACGGTACTCATCATCTGATCGATGAATAAATGAAAAAGTAGGGTTGCCATGTATGGAAAACTTCCAAATGTAATAAAAAAACTCATTTGAGATATTTACATTTAGAAACAAGCTCTGAATTTAAGTTTGTTTCAATGACCTTTTTAATGGAAAAACTTGGGTAAAATTGTCAATTAACAAAATTCCAGGTTTAAGGTAGTCCTGATAAAGCACGTAAGTCTTTTATTAAAAATTCTGTATGAATGATTTGATGGATGTATTCCCCATCGTTTGTCAAAGTTTTATGAAAATAGCTATCGATGAACTTTTTTGACTTTTGGCCGCTTCGCGACACTGTGCGACGTCCCTACAGTCCGAGAATACCCTGCAAAAATAAAAAGTATTCTATTTCCTATCCAAAGAGTACTCCAATTGGAGCATCAGAGTACTCCAAATGTAATCCTTTTTCATATAAAAATTGTGCTCCAATTAACATTGCGATGTCCTAGGACTGGACCACCTACTCCAACCTTCGCTTTGCTTCTGCTACTCCATGGAGTACCTACAGTCAGAGTACTTTGCAATGTACTCCAATGTTATTAATCTTTGGAGTATATACTGCCAGAGCGATAGTGTCGTGATTTTCGTCGATAAGGCACGAACAATGATCGACTTTCAAAAAGATGAAGGTGATCCGATGAGGTATACAAAGGATTACTTTTGGAGGTCTCCAATATCAAAAAATTGGAACATATAATCCAACGATTTTTGCAGGGTAAGACCTTGTACCCTATTTCCAAAACTCCCCTGCCGTTCGACAACATCCATATCGACCACTTCAGGCCTCTCCCATCGATTAGGTCCAAGCAAAAACATGTCCTTGTGGTGGTTGACTTCTTCACGAAGTATGTTAAACTTTACACAACCAACTCTGCAAGTGGTCTTGAAAAATACTTTATCTACTACAGCCGACCAAGAAGAGTTATAAGCGTAAATAGGGTGTTGAAGGCTATGCTGGGTAAGCTATCGAATGAAATAAACCACGACGATTGGGTCAGGAAGCTTCTTGTACGCCATTAATAACTCGAAGCATAGTACGTGCCGAGATAGACCGAGTAGGCTCGAATTTGGTGTCGAACAAAAGGGTGTGATCGTGGAAGAGTTCATAGAGTTTTTCCAGCACAAAGTATGTCCCGATGGAGGGCGAGACTTAGACCAGATACGCAAGGACGCATCTGACTCTATTTCAACTAAGCAAGCCTACGACACTAAGCGGCCATCTGATAACCATCCGGAACGTTGACACGACAATGGGAAACAACAAGAAACTGATACCACGGTATAGAGGCCCCTACGAGATTCCTAAGGTCTTGGGTAATGACAGGTATGTTGTTAGAGACATAAGCAATTGTCAACTGACTCAACTCCCTTATGATGGGTTAGACCGAGTTGTAAAGCAGCAAATACTAGCCTCCTGAGTATAGATTAAGGAGTGTGTGGTTGAACACACTCATGTGAAAATGAAAAGAAAGATAGAATAAAGAAAAGGAAGAGGAGGACTTCCGTTTGAGATACAGAAAAGTAAAAAACGTGTTTTATTCAAAGCTAAAATAAATCGATCACCATCGCCAACAAAATTCTGAAACCCTGATCGTTTTTCACAATCATTGCCAATTAGTGCCAAAAAAAATTACGTCAAAATCGGAAAACGGAAAAATTTTTCAAAAAATTCCACCTCCCGCGGGAAAACATGTCATATCTTATCAAATGGACAAAACACTATATATATTTCGAAAGTGACAACATTTTTTTTTTTTTTTGCGAAAAAACTGAAAAAACGGTTTTTGACCTACCATTTTTCGAAACATCACCGAACAATCTCTACTTACTTACTTAAAATATCCTTTAACGGCCTAGGCGATTTTGGCCGTCCAACATGTTACGCCAGTCGGTTCTTTGTTGAGCCAACTGGCGCCAATTAGAGACACCGCGTGCTCGCAGGTCTGCCTCTACTTGGTCCTGCCATCGAAGTGGTGGTGTCCCTCTTCCTCTACTTCCACCGGCGAGTGCCGATAAAAATAACTTCCGGGCCGGAGCGTCCTCGTTCATTCGCAGCACGTGTCCTATCCAGCGGAGCCGCTGGGTTTTAATTCGCTGAACTATGTCCACGTCTGCGTAAAGCTCATACAGCTCTTCATTATATCTTCTTCGGTACTCGCCGTCGCTAACTTTTAGGGGTCCATAAATCTTTCGAAGAATTTTTCTCGCGAATACTCCCAGAGCCGCCTCATCAGATGATGCCAGTGTCCATGCTTCTGCACCATATAGCAGGACGGGTACGATAAGTGACTTATAGAGGGTTGTTTTTGTTCGTCGAGAGAGGACTTTACTTCTAAATTGCCTACTCAGCCCAAAGTAGCATTTGTTTGCAAGAGTTATCCTTCTATGGATTTCCAGGCTTACATTGTTGTTGGTAGTCATGCTGCTTCCCAGGTATACAAAGTCCCTTACAATCTCGAAATTATGGCTGCCAACAGTGGCGTGGTTGACAAGGCGCGAATGCGCTGACTCTTTTCTTGATGCCAGTAGGTACTTCGTTTTACCTTCGTTCACCACCAAACCCATTTTCTCCGCTTCCTTTTCTAATTTGGAGTACGCAGAAGTTACGGCGCGATTGTTGAGGCCAATGATGTGGATGACGTCGGCCTGTAAAGTAGGCTATGGGGTGTAAAAGTAGGTCGCCTCCCAGTTGGTGCACCCTGGGTAACGCTAAATGACCTACATAGCCTTCACGGCTAGTTTCTTGTATTGCCGGTTCTACGAGAACGGTACCAGTACTTGTGCTGTACCCATCGTGCCGAAACGACCCGGGCCCTTTTCTTATATCGACCCGGCCAAGAGCAATACACTCGGGATGACCCTGTCTGACATTTAGGCAGGGCTACACCTCGCTACAACAACAACAAAGTCGGCATACGCCAACAGTTGTACGCTCTTGTAATATATTGTTCCAGCGCGGTTAAGTTCTGCAACTGGAAGCATGCCGTCCGTCTATCACAAAGTGATCGATCTGATTGCGTGTTTTCCGATCTGGCGATAGCCATGTTGCTTGATGGATCTTTTTATGCTTGAACCTGGTGCTGGCTACGACCATATTTCGTGCACCGGCGAAGTCGATCAGCCTGTATCCATTCGGCGAAGTCTCTTCATGGAAGCTGAACTTTCCGACGGTGGGGCCAAATACATCCTCTTTGCCCACCCTGGCGTTAAAGTCGCCAAGCACGACTTTGATATCATGACGGGGGCAGCGCTCATAAGTTTCTTCTAATTTTGCGTAGAGTGCATCTTTTTCCACGTCGTCCTTGTCCTCGGTCGGTGCGTGCGCACTGATAAACGATATGGTGAAAAATCGTAGTTTTATTCGGATTGTGGCGAGACGCTCGTTCACGGCTGGGAAAGACACTACCTGTTTCACAAGCCTCTTTCCCACCACAAAACCGACGCCGAATCTGCGCTCATTAGTGTGGCCGCTCCAGTAGACATTGCAGGTTTGGATGGTCTTATAACCTTGCCCCGTCCATCGCATTTCTTGTATAGCGGTGATGTCAGCTTTTGCCTGTTTGAGGACCCCAACTAGGCGGGCATCGTCACCTTCCCTGCTAAGGGTTCGGACATTCCAAGAACATGCCCTGATTTCCTTATCATATCCGAGGCCTGATTATTGGATCTCATTGGAAGTTTGTTACGCACAACCCGTTTCTGGGGGGGGGTTTGATTTAAAAAACACATTTATATAGCGAACCGCTTGGTTCAAGACAGACGCCCGCTTGCAGCCGCACCTCATGGTGACAGACGCTGCTGATGAAGTCCCTGGCAAGCCCTTAAACCGATTATGTCGGAGTGGCCTTGTCAGGTTGTCGCCTTCTCACTTTAGTTCACCACCGAACGGGTGGCCAGTGGCTATCCAGAGATACGTGGGCTTTCCCGGACGTAGTGAGCTGCTTGGACCGCACATGGAAGAATCGCTCTGGCCATTCCCAGTTGAATGGCGATCAGAAGCTTTTCCCACTTGCGTGGACTTCTACACACGGCCCCACCTACAATCTCTACTAGGTCACTTTAAAAGTGTATTCAGGGCCTCATTATCTATTGCGAAACGAACCTTCGTTTCGCCTTCGAGACGAATCGTTCGCCCATTTGTAATATGTTAAACGATAATACAACAGAGCGTTTCTTTTTCAAGTGTTCCAAATTTCAACCGTCATGCTACGGATTTTGTTCAAATTCGGCTTACACGTAGGGACTATAAATTGATTTGACACGTACTTTTTGTTTTGCCATTTTTTTTCGATATTCTTCGGAGATATGATCTGTGAAAGTTTGGAATTTTTCTTAAACTAATGAAAACATGTACCTACTCAATCCATCATATCTCGACTTGTTCTAATGCTACAAACTTCAACTTGAGCTCATTTGAAAGCTAATGAATCAGGCTTTGCGTTTCTTAGTAAATTTTTTGCATTTTACAATTTTTTTATTTTTATTTTAATAATTGACTTTTTAACATTGCTACTGCACAGTGTTACCCACAACATTTTTAGTTCTTAATAATAGCATTCGATTGCTTATTAAATTCTCTACAAAATCAATATATTTCAAAAATGGAGGTGTACATACGGACTTTTACTAAAATACATATTTACAAGACCAACTCTATATTTTTGTATAAAAAAAAAAAGAAAAATGTAACAGATTTTTTAACAAGCTTTTTTTTTTTGTATTATAACATTGAGAGCATTTGCATTTTTGAATTGGACAGATATAATTATGCATTTCTAATTCTAAATTCTGTGCAAACCATGCAATATCATTCCCTTTCATATGCTTAATGGCTTACTTGTACAATTTTACCAAGGAACAAGTAAGGAAAAGGTTGTCTTCGGCTGTGCCGAAGGCTTTATAGCTTTCATGAGTATGATTCACGTTATTTGAAGCATGAACACACTATAAAGGAGTGACGCTTCTACGCTCCTAAAGGATCAATTGTATAGAGGCTATGTGGCAAATTAGGTCAACCCTACTGTAGACATTACACAAGCAAAAAGAGTAAAGGGTCGAATACATAAAGCTTTGTTAACCTCGCCTGACATGTGCTACCTCAAAGCTTTGTGTCCAACTTCAGAGGAATGCTACAATGAACGCCTTGACGCTTCTCTTTTATACATTTGTTTTCGTTATTTTTAATTATTATTTCCTCCAACTTTTTATTCTTTAATTAAAGCAAAGTCATCAACATCTGATTGTCAAAGCAAGCAAAGCAAGCAAAATTTGAGTTTGCCAAATTTTAACCTTGCTTCAACTTTGAGGTCTCCAATTTGCCATGCTTCGTTTAAATACGTATACTGAACTTTTCTGTCAAAGTCAAAGTTTGAGGTAAAGTCAAAGTATAGCTTTATGTAACTGACCCTTAATAGTTACGTTTCTACCTTTTTAATAACAGAAGTTATAGCCGAAATCCGTTTATCGGAACAATCAATTGTATGGGGGCTAAGAGTTGTTTTGTTCCGATCTTGCTGGTTCCGACAAATGATTATTCTCATATAAAATAACGCCTTTATTCAAAATTTCATCGAGATATCTATGTGGATTGAAGCATGATATAAATACTACAAGGTAAAACCGTTCTCTCTTTTGATTTTGTTATGACGTTTTCAGGCAATATAAAATGTGTCAGTATATAAGTCAAATAGAAAAAAATATTCAAAAAATTTAAAATATGAAAAATTTGAAAAAAAAAAATCAAAAAATATTTTTCAATTTACACTGCACGTTTAGGTGGATGCCTGGACACTGTGAAATAGCAGGAAATGAGATGGTAGATTAGCCTGCTATAGGGGCACATTCGCTCCGCTTTTACAGTCTTTATTTTTAAGAATTCTAGCAATAGTTATAATCGCAAATTGAAGAAAAATAAAAAGAAATTATTTTGATTTGTAATTTATTTGATTGAAAAAACCAAACAGAAAAGTCGTGGCAAAAAATAAATGAGTATGAGAATTGCTTAAAAATGTCATTAGTGTCATTAACGGTTATACCTGTAGTATTTATATCATGGATTGAAGCATCTATCGCCTCTCCTCTCTGATGTTTTAATGTCCGTCAAGTTAGCACTACAACTTTGAAAAAATTAATATTACTATATGGGATTAATTCCCGCTTTTTAACCGTAAACACACCGTGAAATCCAAAAAATTACCGTTTTTCATTAAAAATAACCCCTAGTAATGCTAACTTGACAGTCAAGTTAGCACTACCACCCTCGAAAACAATTTAATTCGATTCTAAAATTAAAATCAATTGCGCAGATAATTCCCGTTTAATAACCGTAATTAAGTAGTGCTAATGAAAAAAATCGAAACATTTTTTTTCTCGATTTTTTTAAAAATAACCCCTAGTAATGCTAACTTGACGGTCAAGTTAGCACTACCACCCTCGAAAACAATTTAATTCGATTCTAAATTTAAAATAAATTGCGCAGATAATTCCCGTTTAATAACCGTAATTAAGTAGTGCTAATGAAAAAAATCGAAAAATTTTTTTTCTCGATTTTTTTTAAAAATAACCCCTAGTAATGCTAACTTGACAGTCAAGTTAGCACTAACACCCTCGAAAACAATTTAATTCGATTCTAAATTTAAAATCATTTGCGCAGATAATTCCCGTTTAATAACCGTAATTAAGTAGCGCTAATGAAAAAAATTTAAAAATTTTTTCTCGATTTTTTTTTTTAAATAACCCCTAGTAATGCTAACTTGACGGTCAAGTTAGCACTACCACCCTCGAAAACAATTTAATTCGATTCTAAATTTAAAATCAATTGCGCAGATAATTCCCGTTTAATAACCGTAATTAAGTAGTGCTAATGAAAAAAATTGAAAAATTTTTTCTCGATTTTTTTTTTTAAATAACCCCTAGTAATGCTAACTTGACGGTCAAGTTAGCACTACCACCCTCGAAAACAATTTAATTCGATTCTAAATTTAAAATCAATTGCGCAGATAATTCCCGTTTAATAACCGCAATGAAGTAGTGCTAATGAAAAAAAATCAAAATTTTTTTCTCGTTTTTGTTAAAAAATAACCCCTAGTCATGCTAACTTGACCACCCTCGAAAACAATTTAGTTCGACTCTAAAATTAAAATCAATTGCGCATATAATTCCCGTTTAATAACTGTAATTAAGTAGTGCTAATGAAAAAATTTGAAAAATTTTTTTTCTCGATTTTTTTTAAAAATAACCCCTAGTAATGCTAACTTGACGGTCAAGTTAACACTACCACCCTCGAAAACAATTTAGTTCGACTCTAAAATTAAAATCAATTGCGCATATAATTCCCGTTTAATAACCGTAATTAAGTAGTGCTAATGAAAAAAATCGAAACATTTTTTTTCTCGATTTTTTTTTAAAATAACCCCTAGTAATGCTTACTTGACGGTCAAGTTAGCAGTACCACCCTCGAAAACAATTTAGTTCGACTCTAAAATTAAAATCAATTGCGCAGATAATTCCCGTTTAATAACCGTAATTAAGTAGTGCTTATGAAAAAAATCGAAACATTTTTTTTCTCGATTTTTTTTTTAAAATAACCCCTAGTAATGCTAACTTGACGGTCAAGTTAGCACTACCACCCTCGAAAACAATTGAATTCGATTCTAAATTTAAAATCAATTGCGCAGATAATTCCTGTTTAATAAACGCAATGAAGTAGTGCTAATGAAAAAAAATCAAAATTTTTTTCTCGATTTTTTTAAAAAATAACCCCTAGTAATGCTAACTTGACGGTCAAGTTAGCACTACCACCCTCGAAAACAAATTAATTCGATTCTAAATTTAAAATCAATTGCGCATATAATTCCCGTTTAATAACTGTAATTAAGTAGTGCTAATGAAAAAAATTGAAAAATTTTTTTCTCGATTTTTTTTAAAAATAACCCCTAGTAATGCTAACTTGACGGTCAAGTTAGCACTACCACCCTCGAAAACAATTTAGTTCGACTCTAAAATTTAAATCAATTGCGCATATAATTCCCGTTTAATAACCGTAATTAAGTAGTGCTAATAAAAAAAATCGAAAAATTTTTGTCTCGATTTTTTTTTAAAATAACCCCTAGTAATGCTAACTTGACGGTCAAGTTAGCACTACCACCCTCGAAAACAATTTAGTTCGACTCTAAAATTAAAATCAATTGCGCATATAATTCCCGTTTAATAACTGT
This sequence comes from Campiglossa producta, assembly GCA_964058755.1. NCBI lineage: Eukaryota > Metazoa > Arthropoda > Insecta > Diptera > Tephritidae > Campiglossa > Campiglossa producta. The sequence continues at coordinate 829,152 of CAXKVI010000012.1, forward strand.
AATTAAGTAGTGCTAATGAAGAAAATTTAAAAATATTTTTTCTCGATTTTTTTTTAAAAATAACCCTTAGTAATGCCAACTTGACGGTCAAGTTAGCACTACCACCCTCGAAAACAATTTAGTTCGACTATAAAATTTAAATCAATTGCGCATATAATTCCCGTTTAATAACCGTAATTAAGTAGTGCTAATAAAAAAAATCGAAAAATTTTTGTCTAGATTTTTTTTTAAAATAACCCCTAGTAATGCTAACTTGACGGTCAAGTTAGCACTACCACCCTCGAAAACAATTTAGTTCGACTCTAAAATTAAAATCAATTGCGCATATAATTCCCGTTTAATAACTGTAATTAAGTAGTGCTAATGAAGAAAATTTAAAAATATTTTTTCTCGATTTTTTTTTAAAAATAACCCTTAGTAATGCCAACTTGACGGTAAAGTTAGCACTACCACCCTCGAAAACAATTTAGTTCGACTCTAAAATTAAAATCAATTGCGCATATAATTCCCGTTTAATAACTGTAATTAAGTAGTGCTAATGAAAAAAATCGAAACATTTTTTTATCGATTTTTTTTTAAAAAATAACCCCTAGTAATGCTAACTTGACAGTCAAGTTAGCACTACCACCCTCGAAAACAATTTAATTCGATTCTAAATTTAAAATCAATTGCGCAGATAATTCCCGTTTAATAACCGTAACTAAGTAGTGCTAATGAAAAAAAAAATCAAAATTTTTTT